>JAJFDI010000037.1:0-280270 GCA_028637685.1 Xylariaceae sp. X3-2
TAGAGCAGACTGACGCGGTCGCGGTTGTCGCCGGCGGGCCAGAGGGGTGCCCAGGCGCGGATGGCGACGTCGATTTCGGTCGCGTGCATTAGGGCGTTGAAGTCGACGACGGGCTCGACTTTTGCGATGATGTTGGCCCGGATGGCGTTGCGGATTGTGGTTATCTTTGCGAGGTGGTGGAAGAGGCCGTCGCCGACGCCGATGAGGCGCGCGGGGGCGATTTCGACCCAGGGCTCCCAGTCCTCGGTTGCGAGACGCTTGGTTTGCATGTCTGGGTACCGGATTAATTCGTCGGCGAAGACGCGGTATTGGAAGAATTCGGTGATGAAGGTCGTGAAGGCTTTGTCGGGGGGCGGGTTCTCCTGAATCAGGCTCTTGTAGGCCTGTAGGTGCACGCGATGTGCGCCGTCTGACGATCCCTCGGCTGCTGTTTGCAATAAGAGACACAGCATCTGCCCGTAGCGGGGGGCGAGGTTGGATTTCTGTTCCGGAGCCCCTTCGTCTGTCCGGCCCCATGCTAAGAGCTGTTTCATGGCGGCATTATGATGGAACTGTGACCTCGCTACTAGGGATGCGAGGTCGACGCTAGGGCTGGAGTTTAGGAGTTTGTTGCCGTAGGGCGTCTCGAAGTCGATGTGTTTCCCCGCCAGGGAGAGGATGGAGTGCATGAGACCACGGTGCTCGACGGCCATCTGCAGCAGCATGTCCTTGAAGGCATTTCTGTGCTGTCCCTCGACGGTTAGCACGCTACTGAGGTGGTTGATGTAGTGGCTGAAGAAGATGCGGTCCTCGGGTGTCTCGACGCCTTGGAAGATTGGCTGCAGCGTGATGTGTGGGAGACTCTGCTTCCTTTGACGCTCTGGTGAAAAACGAGTAAGTTATTTATGGTCATGAAAATAACAAGACGACAATATGTGATGATCGGCTCTCAGTCCCCTACCTTCTTCTGCCTTTTCCCGCCCGCTCTTCCATAGTGTCTTCTCATGATATCCCTCGCAGACCACAGCGTTCTTCTCGCAGTTCAAGCCTGTTTCCGACATATTAGCAGGGGAGGAACCTTCTCCATATATATATTCGTATATGTAATAAAACATCGAGAAAAAAAACAAGTGGTGAAACCCGGAGATAAGCAACAAAAAAGGGGGACGAAAAGGGTGAAAGAAAACCAAAACGGCGGGCGGGTCTCACAGCGTGGTTTTGCCTCGTCGCATTTCTTTTTCCTCTTCCGACAAGTGATGCAGCCCGTTTTTGAACGCCCTTTCGCCGTCTTGTTGTTCGCCACTTGCGGGGCCAAGGGGTGTTTCCGCGGTCGTCCTCTCGGTCGTTTGGCCTTTATTATTTGGCCGGACGCTGACGCTGCTGCTGCTGACACGGAGACAGGCACGGACAACCTGGGAAGAACCGGCGGCTGCTGGAGGCGGGGTGGTGCCTCCTGAACGTCGTCCAAACGAAAGCAGTCGTCCTCCAGGGGCTCAGTCTTGGGTATCATCGCGGCATTGTGTTCCCAATCTGCGTCATCGTCCATCATGTCTCCGCCAGCCCCCACTGGTTCGTCGTCCTGGTAGGTGGCGTGGTGGTGATTGCTGTTGCGCTCCCAAAGGCCGCCACCAACACCACCATCGGACGACGACGCCGACCGCAGCGCAGGTGGCACTGTTACGCTGGCGTCAACGAGCACACAGGCTCCTCCTCCTCCTCTTCCTCTTCTGCTGATCCCTCCTCCTATGCCCTCGTGTTCCGTGCTTATGGGAGACAACGGCACGACGCTCATTTGCGCTGTTGGCGCGGCATTCGTCCATCGTCGTGGACTGGTACTGGTGGTGGAGAAGGTGGTTGGCGAGTCCTCGTCAGTCGTCACCAGACCACCACGTCTCGACGGCCACGAAGGTCCAACGCTGCTAGTGACCAGGGCAAGTGGGCCAGCCATGATTTTTTGCTTGAACCTGGACCTTTTTTTTTCTCTTTGGGAAACTTCTTTTACAGGCCAATCCCTTCTCGTTTCCTTTTCTTTTCTTTTCAACTTGTCATGGGCAATTAAACCCCCCCAAAAGCGGCCGACGGGCAGCAACAAAAAAAAGAATAAGCTGTGTTGTCCTTTTTTTTAATTAAGAGGAGACAGGAGGTAATGAGACTCCCGGGTGAGTTGGAGAGAGGATCTCGCGTATTCTCGAGAAATGAGGGCCGATTACAATGTTGTTTCTTTCTTCCGCGGCCAACAGATTTCGTGTGTTCTTCTTTCTTTCCTTCCCTCTTTTTTCCCTTTTTGTTGTTTCTCTTTTTTTTTTTCACCCAAGTTGAGGTTATGGATTATGATCCCATTCCAACTCTTTCAAGATCGGCAATTGTCGAGCGAAGCAAGACCCATGATTCAAAAGCCGCCACGCATATCTATTCCGGTTTCAAACGCAACCAACAACTCATTAATTTCTCTTCGTTTGCCAACGGAGAAAACCACAAAATGAAGGGCTGGGTTGGGTTGGTGGTGGACGAATCGGAAACTGGTAGGTCCGCAGCGCGAGTGGTTGCTTTGCTCCTCTTCGAATCATAGACACGGGAAGGAAGAGAGACACAGATTGAAGGAGGGGTTGAAGAGCGAGCTGGGGGGTGGTCAAGGGCAAGGGGGGACCGGGGGAACAGTGGGAATGTGGAGTATGGGATTTTTATCTTATTTGGACGTTGGATAATGGGTTTCGATATTCGTGGGGCCACTTGGGGCGTAACAGCACCCAACAAGAGCTCTGAGACGGGGGGAATGGAGAGACGGTAGTCGGTAGGTAGTGTAGAGAGGGAAGGAGATGGAGAAGGATGAGGGGGGAAGAGATAGGGATACTATAGGCGGGGAGACGATGATCAAAATGCGGTCATGATGGGCAGGGCCAGTGACATGTCCCAGGCTGTGTCCAGGTCCAGGTCCGGGGAGGAAATGATGGAATGAGAATGGGTGGAATACAAGTAGGAGAGAGAGAGAGGTTCAAAGAGGAGAGTGCTTTGGCGGATGATCGTCTCCACCCGCATTCCACCGTCTAACTACGGATACACTAGTTCGGGCGGCCGAAACAGAACGAGCCGGGAGACATGGGAATTGAAGGAGTTAGGCAAGTTAGGCAGGGTACGGTACGGTACGGAATACTGCGGGTACGGACGAGATGGGGGGAGGGGAGGTCAGGTAGGGTATGGGTATGGATCAGGGTATGGGTATGGATGGGTATGGGTACGGACAGGTAGGTAAACGGTAGAGAGTGTGTAAGTCTTGGTCAGATACGGTATGAGAAGAAACCTGGGCTGACTCTTTTTTCTCTCAACAAGCAAGCAAGCAAGCAAGCAGGGTAACTGCCGCTAACTCGACGGAGACGAAGGCTGTCATAAAGGCAAACGTGCTCATAATGGTGCAATACTTGCACATCAGAGCCCTCTCTTTTCGAGGCGACAGGTCATTTTGGAAGTTCTATACTATGTGTCACCCTCGCACGACCAGACGCATTGCTGGAATCGACGGGGCGGTCACCAGTCACCAGCCAGCGAGCAGCAGTACGAAGTAGAAGCAGCAGAAGCAGAAGCAAGAGCAGCAGCAAGCAGCAAGCAAGCCAGAAGCCAGCGTCGGCCTTACACTACACGAGGTAGTGTACCTTTACGGAGTACTCCTAGGCCTGAGAGTCGACGGTGGGCACAAGCAACGAGATGCAGACATGGGGTACATAACCCTATCTAGTGTGAAGACACGGAACGCTTGGCGCCATTCTGGACCCATGTCCATTGCACCCCCCCAAAACAACGCCTCCACCGTCCTGTGATTGATGGCGTCGTTCTAGTGTAGGCAGGGAAAATCTCACGAATTGCTGCTGTTCCCTGTATGTACGGAGTACGCAGTAAGTACTCGTACGCAGCTGTAGCTGCTAAGCAAGTCCACTTGTTCTTCCTAATGAGAAAGCGAAATGTGAGAAGTGGGTTGGCGGCGTCGAAAAGCGGTCCAGTCGCCATGGGTGATCACAGCCTGGGAGGGAACGATTGGCTGCAAAATCCACGGCATGTTGGTGTATGGAGACGGCAAGCAGACTGTACAACACCGCCTGCTGCCCTTTCTTACTGCCGACTCACGGGAGATCATTTCTGACACGCCCCCAAAACTGCCGCCCGAGAACCGGGTCAAGTACAGTGCTGATCGGGGTGTTGGAGGGCAAAATAAGCTGCTGCTGCTGGGACCAGTTCGTAGTTCGTGAAGGGGTGATACTACAGTTAGTTGTCAGTTGTCTCTTCCAAGGTACGGTACTTGTTGCGTTGAGAGCACGGAGTTAACTAACACGACGGATTACTGATACTAGAGATACGGGTAGTAATAAATAGACACTATCTAGATGACAAGATCGGCGATGAACCCTACGAGGACGAGGTACCTAGCGTAGCGATGCTAGGGATCGCAGGGGACACGACGGGCTAGGTCAGGTACTCGACGGGGTTGTGACAATTTCCCTTTCCCACGAGCTACTTCTCGCTACATATCACATTCACGACATGGTGCGCGCTGCTCGTAACTCTTGACATGTATAAGAGTCTTAATATCGGCGAATTAAGACAGGGAAGAACCCCATATTGTGAGCAGAGTTGCGCGGAGTTGCAGTTGGTACTTTTGCCTGTTGGAAGGCACTCGAGTCAAGCCCCCATGGGGTTGTGCTTGGCATGGGACGGTGCATAACAACGTTGTCAGCGTAGCTATTCCGCAGTAATCTGTACTAACTAGGCAGTGTATAAATATATTCAACACTTCCACACATGGACAGTACCTACGTCGTAGTCATCGTGAGACTCGTCGATCTGCCCTGTATGCTCCGTATCTCCTCCTGCATGTCCTGCTCTGCGGAGGTGTCTTAGTGTACGGTAGGGAGCAGAGCAGGCAGGTTGCACACGATCGACGCCGGGAACTGTGAACGGCATATAGACGATGTAGTATTCCCGGACGCTATGCTGCTGTACCTAGGCTCCATGGCTCCATGGCCCGCTAGGGGTAGCGCATGCTGCTAGAACCGCCCGCCCGCGTCCCGGATACGGTACCGATGCTGAAGCACGAAATAGTCTTACCCAGCTCTGCTCTACCTGGCTAGCCAGCACGTCTTCTTCGCAGCACCGCATCCTCTTTTCTACACTAGATGCAGAAGCTGGTGAATGCTTTAGGAATGAAGATCCAAGAGGCTGACAGCAGGCCGGGACACCGACGAGAAGCTGATTTGAGCGCGGGTTCACGGGACTCGCCCGATCCTTGTCAGCGCAACTGTAGCGGTAGGGGGGAGGAGAGGGAAGATTGCATCATACCAGCGACCAGGAGATGCACGCCTAATGTAGGTACATAGCCCCAATTGACAAGCAGTCTCTTTCTTCCATTGTCAACCATCAGGGTCCGAGATGCTGAAGATCTTTCGGCCCGAAAGGCACAAGTGTTGGCGCGTATTAATAGTAGTCTTGTCTTCTGAGACCATCATTTCAGACATCTCCGTACACGTGGAGCTTGTGTTTGCCCGCTTGTGTTGCTGGGTCCTCAAGTCATCGACAGGGAGTTGACTGTGATCGTGAACGGCATCGAGGCGGATATCTCCGCACAGAAGCAGCTGACTCTTAGACTAATCCATGGGTACATCTCGATAGGGGGTTTGTATCACGGTTGCACCAACCGGCGAGTTGACAGCTCTGGGGTCACACTCGCTCGTCGGGTCGTCATTGATCCGAGTAACGAGCGTCAACTCAGATCCAGTAGTCCCCTGAATGCGTTGCAATGGGGATTGCCTAGAAGAGAAAAGAGAAAACACACCGAGAAAAGCCAAGACGGGGGCAGGCGTTTGCAAGGCAACGCAGTGTTGCTCGTGGGTTGCCAGCGACGATGCTACCCATCTCTGTTTAGGCAGGTCGTCCAAAGTGCCGACTTACCACGCCGCCATCCCCTGCGGGCGACCGTACCGCCCCCGGTGAGATGCCGGTGTTACACAAGCGGCGATAACTACAAGAATAGCAACAACAAACAACAGTTAACAACTCGTAACAGTAGTTAACAACGGTTAACAACCGTTGTGATGATGCGGAGTTAACTGTTGAATATCACGAGATCTCTGTCAGATTCTATAATAATACTACCAACAACAACACGATGTGCATTCTCACGATAATGGTTTTGTTTACAATCCCATCCATCACTTACACGATCAATGTCAATACCGGTTACTACGGCATGCTAACCCACCGCGAGTCGTGCACCTACACAAGTGCTGATGCTGAACCCGATACCCATATCTCGTAGGGCAACCCGACATTAGCTCCTGTCACTGTTTGGTCAATATACGATTCTCCCTAATGTACGATGTGTTCATCCCATGCCTAATTGACAGATAGGGCTTCTTCGGCGTTTGCTACGGAAGAAATGGAAGCCATCTTCTTAACCTCCCTGGCGTCGCCCTTCACCTTACAGTAGCGTCGCGCACCTCGTTCTTTGATCCAGTGCTGCCCTACAAGTACCGTACACTAGCGCAGGCAGACTACGGTACATCACCAATAGTGCATGCATCTCGCCCCTCCGAACGAACGAGGATATCGTAGCCGAACAAGAATGGGTTTCTTGTGCCCTCCCTACAGGTTCTGAGACACTGGTCTCCTGTAAGACTACTGTAAACTGGATGCATCCGCACGAAGTCATCTGTCTTAGTGTACGCAGACTATGTACGCCGTATGCAGAATACTTATGTGCCGGCATAATACCTACTGACAGGCTACAGACCGTGACAATCTCCACTGGGGTGGCGTTGGCGTGGACATGTCAACGATGTAACGCGATAACGTCCGTCGTGAGAAAGGAAGGAAAAGATGGGGGGTGTCTGTTCAGAGAATAGACAAACGCGTAGCCTTACTCAAGCGCCGCCCATTCGCATGCAAGCATCGAATGATCGGTATGTATTCCGTGCAGTTGATCTGCCCTACCTACATTGAGGAAAAGATGCGAGGACTTGGCGGGCGAATAGGGCAGTTTACGATCCAGTTTAGTTAGTTGACCGGTAGTTGATTAGTGGGTGCTGGATTGAGACTGGGTTCTATAGGGAGCTAAGCCTGTACCTACCTCGTAGGGCCAGCGCTGGTTAGTTAGGGCAGTTGAATGACAAGTCGATGGCTGTCTGGGCCTGTCTAGCGCTGGGCGATCAGTCAATTGAACAATCCCCGGCAGTTGAACTCCTTTTCGTAGGACTCAACTCAACTCTGACTTCACCACTGAACTGTACGAGACTTAAAACGCTCACGAGACTCGGATGCCGAAGTTGTCCGAGACTAGAGCTCCTAGGGCTCGGAAGGGTTGCCAGTTACGGAGCTTCGTAGCACCAAGCCTCCTTACTGGCATTGTACGGAGTAAACCGTAGGTGTTAGTAGAGTAGTCCGTTTTAACTACCTATGCACCGTAACTAGTTGCTGAGACCTGGACTCAGCAACTGATCTATGAAAGTGAGAATCTGATATACACCAGGTTGTTCAATAACTACACATTTGGAATTGGCAGCTCTTATTGTTGGTTCTGTAACTCGCCAGCGACAACCGAACGACCTTGCACTTAGCGACGGCGGCAGGGCCCGTCCCGTCCCGCAGGGTCTATACAATCGGGCCGGCTCAGTCAGTCTAGGAGAGTAATAATAGTGTCCCTCGTTCCTCAGTTGCCTGTTCAACCAGTTTCATTGAATTCTTGCTTCTCGATATGAAGCTCGTTAAAACTGCATCTCACAACATCAACGTCCGTCAAGCGGTGGACCACGAAATCGACACTTCGAGCACCACAGTGACGTCTCAGCACCGCTTTCGACGCTTGCTCCCTTTCTGTCCTAGATCTTGTGCACTACGGTACGTCATGGTGATCAGGTGCAGCATTATCTTTTTTGAGGGGATTTATGTTGTGGATCAGTCCGGATTCCGCTCTCAGAAACGCGGAGTTCGACTTCCATGAGACCAGGTCCGGTAAGGCTCATGCTGGTCCCGGCATGATTCTCTCTCTCGGTCCCTGAATCCATACTACCTGTCACGAAACTCGAGAGAAAAGAAGCAACTCAATAGTGCATCATAATGCATATCCTCGTACTATAATACTGCAGAGATATCTCGGTACCAACCGAGGGAAGCGGAAGATCGACGTTGTGAAAAAGATTAAGCATTCCTTTCTTTTCCCTTCGAGTAGGGCTAGGGAGTAGGTAAGGGATATGTAGGTGGAAGGACGAAAGAGGGCAGATACATACATGGAGATGCATAGGGGGTAAATCCGTACATGAGGTCAAACACACTATCGACACTACCACTGCCTACCATTAACCTGCTTGGAAGAGATCATCCTTGCCTGGGATTTGCAACGTGTCACAGCACACTCACGCCCGGAGCATCGGAGATCTCAATAGATCTACATCCCACGCTGGATCGTCGAGGATCGCCGTAAATCGTAATCCGTAAGGCGTGTGTCAGCACTAAGGCGTGAGACTATTCTGAGATCAACTCTTCAGAGAACTGGTACAGTAACAGTAATACAGACAACTTACAGGATATACTACGTCGTACCTATGATACCATTCAGCATGGTGAGCATCGACGAAAGCCCAGTAAGGCGTATCGACCTGAATCTCACAACTGATCTTGCCTTCTTTCGACGATAGATTGTGCACTCCCTCCACGACGGCGTGTGGGGTCTTCCCTCACGAATTCCCCGTACCTTGCTTTAACCCTCACCTGCTAACTCCCATCAGCCGTGACTCGTGAGAGGGTAGCGTCGTATTCCGCGGGCTATAGTACTACGAAATATTACCTAGCTGCCTCGGACTAGATAACCACTTAGACCTCTTCTTGGTCTGTATGATTGACAGCGAGATGAAACCATGGGATCGACCGGACAGGCACGGACTTACAGGAATGACGTCGGATGACGACAACGTGCTTGTTGAGATGTGAGTTGACGGCGTTGCGGTGGGAGTGTTTACGCCGTATCTTTGATATCAACTGTTGTGGTTGAAACCGAGGATCTTCAACTGATCACTCACTTACACAGTCACAGTTGAACTCAAACCGCCCCCATCATAAATAATATGTGACCACTACGAAATACTCCTCATTGTGAATAGATAGATCTCGTTCTATCTTCCCCCAAGAATATCTATAATAGCATGTGAATGTGACAGAAGGTAACAACCCCTGAGTTGAGTTACTCACACTACCTCCCGGTACCTTACTGTACCACCGTCAACTCTGCACAACCACATCTCATCCCTCTTCCCAAAGAAACCTTTCCTTGCGAGGTATCCCGTAGCACCCAATAGACCCTCTCAAAACAATCTATAAAGCACGCCTCACACGATTTAAGTGCCCACGTCGTACGCCGTGCCACAGACGCATCCACGCCTGCAAATAAGACCCTGTAATCCTCCCGGCGAAATAAGCAATTCTCATTCCATCCCCGTAACCAAGATCTATCTATCTATCTACTTTTATCTCATCGTTGCGAGCTTCTCACGGAGAGACCTTATCTCTTTCGCAGAAACTTCTCATAACAGTCCTCATAGCGAAGAGAATGGCAGAGCCTCACCACTCAACCAATACACCCCCCGGAAGCCGTTCCCCGGTTGGTTCGCAATGATGCGCGCCAAGAGATTACGCCACAACAGTTCCAATCAATCTTTTCTCTTTCTTCTGACTGAACTAGGGTTCCACGGGCTGGTTAACTAACTCCATTCGATCGGCCATGCTGGCGCGTTACACTTTGTATCCGTCCATCCCTAGGCTGAGACGGTGGAGCAATGGGATCTGTCACGTTTCAAAACTTCCCGAATCCCGAGTCCATCTGGGACTTTTAGCTGAGGAGGAAGAGGGGGAATGATAGATAGATGTCCGGGCTTAAGGACGATACATCGAGATCGGGATAGCAACGGTCGCCATCGTTCCGTAGATCGCAAGCTAAGATGCGGATTTATTGAATCGTCGTGCTTCCATGTCTCGAGTTTTCTTTTTCATTCATTATTCCCGCTGGCTATCTCCGTCACAACAGAAAAGAAGAGAGGCCATGCAATGTACGTACATGCATGGGCTTGCATACGATCTTCTATAAGTAACCCCAAAAAAGACGCCGCCCATGCTGCGACTAACGTCTATTTCTCTCGTCTGAACTTGGTTTACACCCATAGGATCGTCGTCCTCGGTTCTGTGCTTCGGTCTCTTTTCAGCTCGTGAGGGTTTGCGGCTGAGGCGATATTGTAACCTGCTGCAGGCACGCGGTTTCATTGTTCTTCGCACTTTTGTCGTTCAGGAACATCTTCCTCTTCAGAATAAACTATCATCGCAACGTTCACTTGAAGTTCGAAGATAGAGTCGTTCGAAGATGGTGTTGAAAGACCAGGGGTGGGAGACAGGGGTGCACAGCGACCGGGGTTCCAACGCCCAGTCAAGACAAATGTAAGGGCACAGCACAGCACAGAGAACAGACAGAAGTTGGTCGGTTCCGATGGGTACAAACAATGTTTCACGCATGAACTGGAGCAGAAATAAACAAAATAAAAAACAAACAGAGACAATCCCTTCGTGCTACCGTTTTCAGTGACTTACAGCAAGGCATACGCGTGGTTGGTGTCGGTTGTAGTAATGCATCCTGGTAAGGGGTGACCTTGCATTTCACATGTTCCCTCGCCAAGCGTGTATTCTTATGACATGGTCTGTTGTCCCCCGTCTTTGAGGCTACCAATCACAGACTGCAGCTTGGATATATCATGGCCGGATGGGCTGGGGTTGGGGTGTTGGGCACCGTTTTGATATCTCTCTCCCTTCTCTTCCATCTTGTCTTTGTTCTCTCTCTGCCCAGCTCGGGTTACGTAAGTGACAGCGACGGGACCATGGCGCTCATCGTCTCGCCGTTACGTTGAATGTAGATTCGTTACCTGTTTCGGTATGTTTCGATGACGAGGTCAACCGGATGACCACAACTTCACGTCGTGGCGGGTACGGCCCCCAGACTTGCAACCCCAGCAGTTAAATCTCATCTCACCAGATCCATTCAACTGCAGCAAAACCCAAATATATCACGCCTGTCCCAGCCCTGCCACGATTAGACATGTAGGTGACCCCAAAGGTAAACGGTGAGCAAAAAAGAAACGCAACGGTGTGAGAGAGAAAAGCCAGGTGGCGTGTGTCCGTGCCCTGTAAATCCATCTCTAGGGTGAACCCGTCAGTCACAAGATTAGGTGAGGCGCGCCACGGGAAGAGACAGAAGCAAACGCACGTATGACCCCTATCGTTTGGGCTACTATCACGCCGATGGTCTGAGATGTGCTGCTTTCATCGCATTAGCGAAACGCCTCGTCGTATCGTATCGTACCCGGCCAAAAGGGCGGGAAGATCACGGTGTGTGGATGGGTTTACCTACTATCTACTTGTGTCCGAGGAGATCGGTCAGTTGAGGGAGATGTATTTGTTGAGGAGGTTACGACGTTATTATATCTCAGGCAGCTTACACTATATCTGTAACTTAGAAACTCGACTATTACCGGGCTTGGGTCGAGTGACCCGGATCTACATAGCTTCCAAGACGTGAGAACAGACAATTGTACATCATCGTACTCTACCTTGAGGAAGCATCAAGACTCTCTCAATGAGCAGGTCAATCTCATATCCGTATACATCCAAGTACACAACCCGTCCCCGTACCTTACACTAAGACCATATCAGGGAACCCGACGCCCTTCCCAACCGACTGGAGCAAACACACACACACATCCATCTCACCTCACCTGGGGTAAACCAAGTGGCGTGTGTCGTACGCACACCCCGTCTAGAACATCTGTACACACAGACCGGTGAGGGCACGTTCGACCACATACGATGCGAGCGTGAATCGTCCTGCTCCCATTGCTTGGTCGCTATCTCGGTCCATACATTCCACTCCTTCCGACAAAGAAAACATGCTCATGACAAAGACAGAGGAAGAAAAACCACGATCGGGAACTTTTGAGAGACAAGTATCGAGGGAAATGTTGAACAATCTTGTGAGCTCCCGCATATGCAGGGAACGAGACTATGTATTTCCCAGCCGAAGCTCCTTTGTGCGAATGCGGAATTCGCACCCGAGGAGGCGTTCGGGGCTTGAACGTCACATCTACCCTGATGGCGCCGATACATGGACATAGGTCTGAGACTTCGCATCATTAGATCGTCGATACGTGACGAGGTAGGTCGTAGGGCTGGGATTGCTGAGATCTGTTGTATGAAGAGTCGGTTTCGGTGTGGAAAGCAGAGATTGCGAGGGAATGGATCTGGATGGTGCCTAGATGCCAACCTGGGGACTGGCTGGCCGGCGACTGTTTGATTGAAGGGACCCCCTTCTTTATCATAGACAGGTCGAAATAAATGAGGTGACACTCGCTATTAGTGGTCAACTGTCTCATCGTAGAGAGCAGATGTTAGGTTCGTTGACTGGCTTAAGTAGCAAGATGTCTTGTCGGCCACAGAGTGAAAGATAATTTATTCAGACATACCTCTGGCGCGAATAATACAGCCTTGAAGGACTAGAATGTTGACAGGCCGATGAGAAGTACCAGCACGTTAGCACCGACGTACGACGGATTGATCACGGTGATACGATACTGATTCGTAGGGGTACAAGGACAGCCTCCCAAACTCGAAGCTGACAGTTCAATTGCGACTTTGCGGATTCGTAATAAGTTTCTTCGCAGCATCACGGATGGCACTCACTGTCATGGCGTACCCCAAGGTCACTTGACGATGTGTTCGTCCCGTAGCTTGAGCGGATCTCTAGGCAATTCTGTTGAGTTCAATTGATCGGAAACGTGGTAAGTGATGCGGTTAGCTTGTGTGTGCCTCTCCGGTAGGTGATCGAACAAGCTATATTATTCAGTGATCGAGGCCTGGAGCTCGGGAGCTATGGTCGGTCTGTCTCGACTTAGTGAGCGTGTACTGGGGCATGACGGCATCCATGAGCACATGAACGATGAGGTCGATGGTGCGAAAAGACTTAATGCCTTGGCCAACAGGGTCATATTGGTATGAACCAATATAGAATGACAACTACGAGCGCGATGGCACCAGAACGTATAGATGTGTACGTAGTTTGTGAATTTCTTGCTCTATGAACACCGTCAGGTTGTTGAATAACAAAGTGTAGACCGCCATGGCTCCAGCACCAAGATAGGTGAAGGCATGTGTGTAGATAGATAGGAGCTTCTGTGTGCGTATGAAACGAACGGGGACTTCACCAATCCCATTTCCAAAGCCAAATGTGACGCGAAAGGAGGGCCAGAGGCCTGCCTGTTTGATAGTCTGTTGTTGATCCCAAGAGATTGTAAACTGCGAGAGTAGCCAGGTCCATTTCGTGACCCCGAATCACACCCACGGAAATACATAACAAGCCCACCAAGTCTGAGTGTAGACAATATTCCCCAAAGTGATCGAATGAATGGATCTGAATGTGAAGCTTTTTTGGACGAAGCTGCGCCGGAGAGGTGAAAGAGGGAGAGGTACGGGTATATCCTTGTGGTGGCCACGTGAGTCGTCCATGAGGCAGGCTGCTTTTGCTCATTATCAAACTGCATTGAAGATGGACCAACCCCTATCATCCGTGCTCAGGATGTATCACGTCCCTTTCTCGATAGATAAGCCATAGATTCTCGAGAGACGGGAACTAGTTGGCCAAGAAGGTCTCTGATGGCGTAGAGGATGATGCGGTCGCGCTCCTTGAATGCTTGGAAGAGGCCCTTTCCAACCTGTGCACACGTTCTGATAGCTTATCAAGGGTCGTGATAACCCGAGCCAGCACCACCTCTTGGCGCCTGACTCTCAGTTCCAGAGACTTGATGCGACCAATATGGTCAGCAGTTGTCACTCTCATCACTGACAGGATGGTCTCGTGAAGCGTCTGATTGGTGTCGATGCCGGCGTGTTGAAAGGCGTTGTTAATCAACTCCTGAATTCGTGCTTCGATGGGCCCATTGAAGAGGCCACTTCGCATGACCACCTCGAATGCGCTGATAAGAAACCCAGGCGGATAGTTTGGCAAGGGCTTGCGCGTCACGTCGAGGAGATTCTGCAGTAACCAGGTGCCGTGAAAATAGCCTTGCATGAAGGAGTCCGCCATTGCTGCGATGTCGACTTGGCGTGTCTCTGTGAAGGTGCAAGGTAAAATGGTGAGATGCGAGCTGAGATTTCAGGTTTGCTCGTTGGACTGGAATAGAATATGCCAGCGTCGAGGGGCCAAGCCTCTGTTGATGGAGTAGGAACGAAGTGTTTCCAAAATTTTCTTGCCATTGCAATGGCGAAGTCTTTGCCGGTTAAGCTGTTAGTCGTTGACTCTGCCGACGTTCAGTCTGAAGGAGAGATAGACTGCTGCTATGTTGATTAGCGAAGGATATGATCACTGTGATGTAATAACAAAGCCCGGCCTGGAATATGCCGTAGTTTCTGGAGGATCCTGTCTCTCCCACATCTTCTATCCCTCCGCGGTTTGACTTCTAGCTCTTCCAGGCCGTCTGTCATCTGTGTTCATATCTCGGCGGTCTTCTCCCCACTCTTGTTCATTTACACTGCAAAGTGAAGTGAACCTCTCATCATCTGTACCAGACGCACTCGCGTGCAGATTCACAACTAGGTGAAGTCTGAATCAACATCGAGTCAGTTGAATGAGGCCAGTCCTGCTGCTGCCTGCCCTATCATCCACAACTAGATCACGTTCAATGACATCTGGTATACGGCATTACGCCGTAATCCTGTCATGACTGTCACAACCAGACGTGGAGCCAGGATCGAACGGAAAGAAGGGACGGCTTCTCGGGTATCAAGGCAGCGTGCCTCTATGAGCCCGATCTTCAACATCCAAAACTACTCATTCGTATCAAGCATTGCTGAATGATTCGTACTCGCACTCGTAGACTTCAAGTGGGAATTCAAGCCATCCCAGCCAAACTTCCGTTCCCGCCAGCGGCAACACAACAAAACAGATATTGGTCCGAGCCGGTGCAAATCCGAAATAGTATTGCTGTCGATCACCATGACGGATGTCAACTTCCAAGTGAGTGAGGGTTTCTGATGGATGATGTAATACTCCGATCTCCGTATGGTCGACGCGCTACCATAAACGGGAAGCCCGTCTGTTCTCCGACGCACGCAGCTCCTTGACTGCCCGAAGGCTACAAGTTTGTAACTCGCAGGGGTTTGCACCAATCAAAACGATGTCGCCTTATAGCTACCTCGTGATATGAGGTCTTTACGTGGTGGTCAAAGTCCAGATGAGATATTCTTTGGGTGAGGTGGAGCGAGTGACGAATTTGTAGCCTTCGGGCAGTCAAGGAGATGTTCTCAAATTCCGTGCTTCGTACACAGTGTTCCATAGAATAAAGAACCTTGACAGCGGGTATCAAGACAACAAACTAGTCCGTATTACGATACTCCGTATGTAGCAACGGAGCCGGCAGTCCTGTGATAGGTAGGTCAGCCACGAGCCAAACTTCGGACCGTTGAATGTGACAGGTCAACAAATAGGATGACCACTGCTAACCAGCCAGTATGCGGGTTCCTTTGTAGCGTTTCCGCGACCAATAGAGAGGCTGGGTAGTTCCAAAAACCAGCACGTCGTGACCTACTCCTACCAATAGAAACTTGATTCTGTAACTCAACCGCCTGGGGTAGACGACGAGGTCGAATGGTCTCAATTCACCCACCCATATAAGTCAACCGTCTGGGTCTCATTTCAAATCATAACAACCACCTACGATACTCGTAGGCAGCAGCTTCCGGCGCCCCTCAGATGATTGCCAGCGGTGTAGCATTCGAACCAGTATGTATATGAGATTGCGTACGCACTGGAGAGTCATTGTGTTGCAGTCCATACGTGAGTCGGTCCAAGCTCTCTCGTTACGCAGCCGCCTTATCCCACGCATCCTACGACTCAGCTTATCCGGCCATAATTCAGCTCGACTCAAACAGACATGATGACTGACGGGCTTGCTAATGTCACCATTCACAGAGGTTCGGGCTTCAGGAGTAAAAAGCGTGCTGCACGACCCGAGAATGATGCTGCGGATAGCCGTCAGACAACACCCGAAGATGTCGAAAACCCGTCAGACTCATCTATGGTGCCCGACACAGAGATATGCCCGCCTAACGGACCTACACAGTCCATTCCACAAGCCCTTGACCCGGGTCAAGATACGGACCATATACACGGCGGATCTACCCTTGAGTTGGGAAGCAGATTCCATTGCCCTTGTGAAGTTCCAACGATCTAACATGTTAGCACGCAGAATGTCTACCTACCCAGTAGCGATAGCCGTGAGGGTGTCTCCTCGCCCTTACTCACAAGCCCCAATTCGTCTCGCGTGTGCCGGAAGCTGTTTGAAGTCGAGTCTCAAGGGCGGCAAGCTATGCAAGTTATAGAAGCGGCGTTGGATGCAAAGTTGGATGCGAAGTTGGATGTATTAGAGGGACGGCTTCACCAGAAGATCGAACTCCTCCAAAACGAAGTATTCCGATCCCAGCGAGCGCCCGATGCAGGCCTCTGCGGTTTACACGTCCTGTCATATGATGCCGCAGACACCGAGAGACTTGCCTGGATCCAGGCTATGCAATCAAAGCTAAGTTCGCAACCATCACGGCCCGACCACATCGGCATTCACTTTGCATTAGGCCACGTCGAGCGTGAAATCCAGGAAGACTGGGATCTCCACATTCCCACGCTCCTCTACAAGACGCCGGAAACGGACATTCAGCTTGGTGACCTATGGCGGTTCATCCGAGGCGAGCGTCTCGAACCAAAGCTCTTTGAGCAGTCGTATCGTCGCCAACTGCAGTTTATTCGCCAAGACGAGCACGAGAGTCCTAAGCATTTCTTCAGACGGTGGATTGGTGTTTATCGCAGAGTCAGACCCGACTTGCTTCTGACCGGTGCCGATAAGAGTGATTTGGCGTATCACTACTACTTTCGCCTTCACGAGAAACTTCAGCTCGCATTAGGGGCCCGCAATTGCCAACTTGAAACCGTTCAAGACGTGAGCAATGAAGCGGAGAAGATCTGGCAATCTGAGCGGCAAGAAACGAGTGAGCGGGCAAGCAAAAGGCCGAATAGCGACGAGTCTGAACAAGCCGACGTGGAGTCTGACCAAGCCGACGATTATAACCCTCGGCATCGTTGCGAGAAATGCACCCGAAGAGGCCACAGCACCGGGGATTGCCGAGCTCCACGCCGACAGCGGTACTTGTAAACAAAGGTAAGCACGCGATGGCGCCACTTTGTAATTCGTCCCGTAGCTAAACTATCACTACAGATGGGGTGGCTCTTATTGGAGGATGGGCGGCGAGTCTCTGCTTTTCTACCTGGATAAGTTGTGTGGTCCAAGATCAATAGCAACGTCCCCGTTACGGTGTGTTTCGTGTTTAACGTCCCCGTAACGGCGAGTTTCGTGCTTGCTTGGATGAGCAACGTATTCCAGGATAGACGGCAACATCCCCGCAACCGGTGTGTTTCGTGCTTCGCCTGGATGGTTCAGGGTAAATAGCAACGTCCCCGTTATGGTGTGTCTCGTGCCTCACCTGGATGAGTTGTGTGGTCCAAGATCATTAGCAACGTCCCCGTTACGGTGTGTTTCGTGTTTAACGTCCCCGTAACGGCGTGTTTCGTGCTTGCTTGGATGAGCAACGTGGTTCAGATAGGATGGCAACGTCCCCACATCGGCGTGTTTCGTGCTCCCTGGATGAGTTGCGTGGTTCAGGAAAGCAACGTCCCCGTAATGGTGTGCCTCGTGCCTCACCTGGATGAGTTGTGTGGTCCAAGATCAATAGCAACGTCCCCGTAACGGTGTGTTTCGTGCTTGCTTGGATGAGCAACGTGGTTCGGGTAGGATGGCAACGTCCCCGTTACGGTGTGTTTCGTGTTTAACGTCCCCGTAACGGCGTGTTTCGTGCCTCACCTGGATGAGTTGTGTGGTTCAAGATCAATAGCAACGTCCCCGTTACGGTGTGTTTCGTGCTTGCTTGGGTGAGCAACGTGGTTCAGGTAGGATGGCAACGTCCCCATTACGGTGTGTTTCGTGCTCCCTGGATGAGCAGCGTGGTTCAGGATAGATAGCGACGTCCCCGCGAGCGGTATGATGTTCCGTACTCAAGTGAAATACACACAGATGTCGTCCAGGCCACACCCTTTTCAACTAGACGTGAACCTCAATACCCCGTATAAACGCATTGGCCACACCTCGGCTCACGGCCGACTGAAAGGTCCGTTGATGGCGCAGGTTCATGTTGTAAATCATGCTCAGTCGTTTGACCAAGATCTCGGTACACTCTCTGGACTCTGAAGAAAGGATGCTGGCGTGGACTAGCATCAGCGGTTGGTCGTTGGATAGCATGGTCAATGACTCAATCATGAACCGGTCACGAATACACCAATTCACATCGACTCCAGAATACTCTCACCGTGAGAGTATTTTTCCCGCTTTTAAAGACAGCTGTGAATAGGTAATGGAAACTGCTTGGAGGGCCGAGATAGATATGCTTAGCGTTGAGTTGGGTCTCACCTCCAATCGAGACAGTTTGGAGTTGGGAAGTTTGGATGGGGCGGATTCGGAGCAAACGGCGCAAACAGAATACAGATTACCTAATCATCGTGCATTGGATTCCATCGTACCTGCTTTGTACGTCCCACGAGCGTTCAACGTGCCTACCTACATACGCAATTGCTTTTGCCATACTCCGTAATCCGTTGTACAAAGACCCGTCGTCGGTTTCACCATTTCTCATGCTTGCGTTCTTGTTGCTGCGGGTAAACTTTATCGTAGATTGAAGTTTCCCTCTTCCGTGCTTACCTACATCCTAATCCAGGTGGTTTACCGTTTTCGACAATTACCGTATCAAACTGCTATCGTCCGCTAAGAAATGGGAGTGCAACGGTGACCAGCTAATGCAAGGGACTAGAGATCCGTCCGTGCCAGTGGTTGCAACTTGCCAGTGGTCACTGGTCGGAGCTGATTCTTATCTTTACAAGTAAGACGCCGCCAAGAGGCGCATCTACGCCGGAAAACATCTTCCTGCCATGATCCATGCTCCAACCATCCCATCTCTACGGAACACCAATGGAACACAGATGCATCGGTATACGAGTATGTATGGAGATGTCTTCTCATCGTATCATGCGTCGGTATGAAATACGTGATGTTTCGGGGCAGAGATACCTTCGGAATACCTTAGGTGCTCCTCCTCTTCCAAGTTTCTGTTGGTGATCCTAGCTTGGAGTCTTGGGCTGTATCACCAACGGTCTCGCCAATGACCTCCGGTTGTTTGTGGGTGGCTGGTGAGCTGCTCGACCCCATCATTACTCGATCTAGTGTAGGCCGGCCGCCCCGGCAAATCGGTCTGGAGCGTTTCCGGCCACTTTACTCAATAAAGAAGGTCGCGTTTGCTTGTAAGACCTCTTGCATCCGACTATAGGTAGGCGCTGTTCCAGCGCAATGGGGAAGGTCATGGGCTCCTTTGACCTCGAAGCTGCGCCAAAAGAACCTCGGTCATCTGGCCCACTGCTGTGCCCGCCGCCCTCGGGTCCGACGCGCCATGCAACTACAAGTACCGCATATCATCGACACGGGTATAAGATAGGCGCTGTCGTCGCGCGCTGTCAAACCTTCGTTTGTCCCGCGTTTCTCTTGCAGGTGTCAGACTCTATCCGCGGTCACACTACCGACAATGAAGTCTTACACGGCAGTTAGCCAGCTCCTGCTGGCGGCAGGTGTCTCTGCTAACTTCGAGCGAACTCGATATGGTGGTATGAAGCTTGGTCCCATTGAGGACGTCAGCATCGCGTCTGCCTCCGAGACCTCTGGCTGGGGCACTTTCGACCAGCTGCTCGACCACGCCAACCCTTCCCTCGGTACCTTCAAGCAAAGATACTGGTACAACACCCAGTACTGGAAGGGTCCCCGTTCGCCCATCATCTTCGTCAACCCTGGCGAGCAGGCTGCCGACAGCTTCAATGTCACCTACCCGACCTCGGCCCGTTTGACGGGTAAGTTCGCCCAGGAGATGGGTGGTGCCGTTGTCATCATGGAGCACCGATACTGGGGTGGCTCTTCGCCCTTTGAGGAGCTCACCGTCGAGAACCTCCAGTACCTTACTCTGGAGAACTCGATTAAGGACAACTCTTACTTCGCCAACAACTGGGTGGCCCCATTCGACGAAACCAACAAGAGCAGCGCCAAGGATGCTCCCTGGATCTACACCGGTGGATCCTACCCTGGAGCTCTTGCTGGTTGGATTGCCAACAAGGATCCCGGAACTTTCTGGGCTTACTACGGTACAAGTGGTGTTGTCCAGGCTATTGGCGACTTCTGGCAGTACTTCGTTCCTGTCTTGGAGGCGACCCCCAAGAACTGCTCCAGCGATGTGAACGCTGTCATCAACCACATCGATCATCTGCTTCTTCACTCCAGCGAGAAGGAGAAGTCTAAGCTCAAGGCCAAGTTCCAGCTCGACGGTCTGGAGGACGCTGACTTCGCTGCGTACGTACAAATATGTGTAGACATGCTTGATACCTGTGGACTAATATAATTTTCTAAATTTAGTGCTATTGAGAACGGCCCCTGGACATGGCAATCCGGTCAGTTCTACAGTGAGCCCACTACGGGCGTCACTCCCTTCTACGAGTTCTGCGACTACGTCGAGGTGAGTATTGTTTAGTGATCTATCTCACCAGTGCATAGCATCGGTCATACTAACCCTGAATCAGAACGTCTGGCCCAACTCTACCCACAAGGTCCCCGGCCCTCACGGTGTTGGTTTGTCCAAGGCCCTTGACGGCTACGCCAAGTGGTTTACCGAGGCCTTCCTGCCCGGTTACTGCGAGGGCTTCGGCTACTTTGAGGGTGAGACCAACACGGAATGCTTCCAGTCGTTGAACGCCTCGAACCCCATTTACAAGGACCTGACCCCCGGTAACGCTGGTAACCGCCAGTGGAACTGGATGCTCTGCAACGAGCCGTGAGTTCACCCACTCAACAGTACTTTAACTCGTGAATACTGACTCTTTCCCAGCCTTGAGTACTGGCAAGACGGTGCCCCTGAGGGCCACCCCACCCTCGTCTCCCGTCTCGTGAACAAGGACTACTGGCACGCTCAGTGCCCTCTCTGGTTCCCCGGCTACGACTCCGGCATTGCGGTCGGCAAGTCCGCCTCCGACGTCAACGCCTACACCGGCGGCTGGTTCGCGACCAACACGACCCGTCTGATGATGACCAACGGCGAGTGGGACCCCTGGCGCGACAGCACCTACAGCTCCAAGTTCCGCCCCGGCGGTCCGCTCCAGAGCACCGACGAGTTCCCCGTCCGCTACCTGAAGCATGGAACCCACTGCTCTGACCTGTACGGCCAGAACTGGGACGTCAACGCCGATGCTAAGGCCATCGCGGACGACGAGACGGCCCAGATGAAGCAGTGGGTCGAGGAGTTCTATGCGCAGGAGAAATAGATTTTTGCATGATGTAATGTGTATGTATATTCCAATCTACGGATATAGAAGTCTTGCATATGAGTCACGACGTAATGGAACTGAATACGTAACTAATGCAACGATGTCTTTGTCTGCGACGTGCATGCTTATGTGTATGGATGAGCGCGCGCAAAAGTTTCCTCTGAGACTTGCATGCCTGTGCGTATCGATGAGTGTTTGCAAAAGTTCCGCGCCGCCCAAGATCCGGTTGCGATGCCCTTATCTCTCTCCGGAGTGATGTTCACCTGACTGAGGTTCATGATCAAGAGTCATTCCTATCACAAGTACGCCCAGCCGGATCAAAGGGTCGGAAACCGAGTCCCGACAAACATCGGGAGCCGAGATCGGCATTGCATGTTCCAAGCAGCAGGTTCCGTACGACATGAGTCTGTGCTGTTTACTAATCGTCGGATCCTTCATGACGGGTCAGGACGCACGACATGAGCGAGCAAACGAACACACAAACTTGTTGGATACGAGGGCAAGGGAGGAGATTCATGTCACTGTTCGATTCAAGAAGGATTGGTTCGTGATGTTTCTTGGGATATGAACTATGTACAACGGGAGTTGTTTGATATACAACTATGTACGAATGATGCAACTCCCCTAATTCTTATGCACCCGACAACTCGCCACAGCAGAAACCATCGGATCCGACTCCGACGTAGCCGTAAGCGTGACAACCGCCGTTCCCTTCGCGTTCTTCATCGCGCCGACGGCGACATTAACAGGCGTCTGTTTCCCATACTCAGCCATGACAAGCTCATTTGGCAACTCAACGCGCCACCCTTCACCATCAACACCGGCTTTCAGTCGGTACACGTCCGACGTCAAATACGCCCCTAAATCCTGCGGATGAACCGCACCGGCATCGACGTATTTGCCCGAATTACCGAGCTGAAACGTGCACATGACGCCCTTATCCGTATCTTTCGTGCCCTGGGCCTTAAGCATGTTTCCAGCCGTAAGCTTCACATTATGTGTACTCGCGCCCTTCCCATCAAGCGAGCGCACGGCGACAGTATAATACAACACACCAGCCTCATCGCGTCGCGTATCCAAGACGTAAAAATGCAGCCGATTCGGCTCATCCACGAACTCAAACTGGGACCCTGATCTCGTGCCCGCGTGGAACAGGGCATCTGCTAATTGTCTATAATCCCCAATCGTAAGCATCGAGGGCGTCCCATCTGGTCTGTAAAAGTCGACGACGTTGATATCCTGCGGATTCGCATCAATAACCCATTGGAAGGGCGCGAAACTGCTTTCGTTCTTCGTCTTGCTGATCATCACGCCGTGATCTGGCTGGAATGAGTCTGTCCCCATGCGATCGATGACTTCGAGATCGTAGAAACTGTAGCCGCCGCCGTCGCAGAAGGGGTCGGTGAAGGTGTCGCAAGTTGGTGTGCGGTCGTCGCCGATGGAGATGTGCAGGCCCATTAGTTGGCCTTTGCTTGGGTTTACGACGCGCGCTGTGATTTCGGCGGTTACGAGGCCGGAGTCTGCTAGTGCGGCGGACGAGACCATTAGGACTTTGCTTGGGTCGACGAGGTCGATGCGCAGTTTATCGCCCATGGTATGTGGTGAGCCCAGGGAGCCACCTAGTTGGGCTGGAATCTGCCATCGGGTATGAGGACCTCCTGGTCCGTTGAAGCTGCCCCGGGATAGCATAGAAAAGGGGCCCGTGAAGCTGCGTTGTGGCGGGTCTCCGTATGGGTTGTTATAGTTATCGCCGATTCCTAGCAAATGGCTCAGCTCATGCGCATATGTCGCCATACCCGAGCTCTCAGCCTGTGTCGATGAGCCACCGCCGGCGTTGGGCCATATACTGGAGGCCGAAGCCCATGAGGTCCAGTTCACATATCGAGTATGCGCCCAGTTGGGGAGGGAGTCGTCTGGCGGACCGAAGGCCTTTGTAACGTCTTCGGGGGTCTGGAACATCATCTCGCCGAATTCCTGCCACGTTGAGGACTCGTCTTGGCCTGCGGATAAGATGAAGACTAATTCGAAGGCACTCGATGTCTCGTTGCCTACGTCTGCGCGCCATGCTCCCAGGGCGTCGGTGCGGAGATCGACGGAGCAAGGTCCTGGAGCTGGACAAGCGCCGGGATTGAAGCCTCCGTTATCGATGCCATATTGGTAAGAGAGACTCGGCAGTTTGTAAGCACCAAAGACTGTCAAGTCCACACCTGGATTCGATTAGCATTGTTAAAGCAGAGAAACACGTAGAGATATGTAAATACCGTATCGACCACCAGAGTCTTCCATCCAGTACTCATGCAAAGTATGGTTGTGATTGAGGTCGCTCGGCATATTCAAAAAATCGCGGTAGAACGAGGGAACATCATCGCGACTGAGTTCCGAGACAACTGGCTGGGGATTCTTGAAGGGCGTCGATCCAGCCTTCTGCGTTATCACGAAGGGTTTGTCCGGGTAGTCGACGACTACAAGGGCAATATTGAAGTTTCGCTCAGAACCCTTCCTGCTGGGATCCGACCACGTGGTTCCGGGAGGCTTCACGTAGTCGGCCCAAGTCATGTTATCCGGAAGGACGACATTTTGCGGATCGAGGACCGCGAAGGGGTCACTCTGTGTGAGAAACGGCGCTGCGGACGCGAACTTGGCCAGCATTGGGCTGGCCAGGACGATCTCCATGGCCGTCCTTCGACGAGTTCTGGGTTTGCTCTGCGAGCCCATTTCCTCCAATTGAGATTATCGCTTCGAATGGTCTCCAGTCAATTGGGTCACTTCAGCTCACAGGTGACTGGGAAGACTTGGGACAAAATTTGAATGAAGGAGATGAGTGTTTCTGGGTCACACACGGGAATCATGAGCTTTATCTACCTACAAGCGTTTCTTTTTCACGATATGCAAACCCCAGATTAGCCCAAACCACTTGGGGTTTGTGGAGGCCTATAGCGTCAATAATGTGATGCCCCATCGTTGCCAAGGCAGATAGCGATGATGCAGATACAGATTCACGAGATGTCGTCCAGTCATGGTCAGATCAGTGTTACACCGACCAGCCGCAAGAGGCAACTTCCAAGACTTGGGGTTGGCAGGATGCGGAGGAGGCTTGGTTGAGCAATACCGTCCGTCAATCGGATGCCTTCAATCAGAGCAGAGGAACCGGGAACATGAGATTGCTGTCGGGGTACAATGCAGCGGTCGTATCGTCTGTGGCGGATTGAGAAAGTGACATCGAAGCCGGACATCGTCAGTCATACGGATGGACTCCATAGCTCAGGAACAATGCGCGTCGATTGAGTGATGAGAAATGCATGTCAGATTCCGTATCTACTGCTGCTTGGATGCCGTGCCCTTCCCAGGCGCAGCATCGAATTTGGCTCCCCATCTGTCTACCTGCTTAAACATGGCGATACACTGAACCGCGGAGGGCGTTCCGTATTCAGGATCTGCACCTCCCTCAAGCAATACCTGATGTAGATCCATCAATAACTCGAGTCCCTAAAACTCATCGTTGTCAGGAGCTCCACTTACATCAATGACGGCGTCCTCTTTCTTGAAGACGGCTCCCGCGATTGGACTCTGGCCTTTGTCATTTAGGCGGTTGGGATCAGCGCCGTGCTCGATTAGTAGTCTGACCAGGTCGGCATGTCCATAGTATGCCGCGAGCATTAGCTGAAAATCGCGATGTCAACACACCATCATCGTGCAATTCTTGCAAAAGGACATTACGGATCCTAGATGGGTGGACATACCAATGTGTCGCCCTTGTCGTTGGTCAAATTGGCGGGTAAGCCTGCCGGCAATGCTTCTCTGAAGACATCGATCTGACCTTTCCGTGCGGCGTCGTACATGCGTGAAGCCAGTTCAATCGCTTCCCGTGGTAGTTCAGCGGGTGCCGTCGCTCCATCAGCTGAACTAGATGCTTTGGTTTCGTCTGCCATGATCATTGGCATCGAACAGTAAATTCCGAAGACGAGACCTATATGGATGAGTATGGCTCCGTTGGGCTATTCCTCTTGGATTGGATACCTGTCAATGAAGTAGGCAGAAGACATGATGTGAATTAGATAGGAAGCCCTCCCAGAGCGAACGGTAGCCATGGTTGATGTTACATAGCGGAGGGGTCATGAAGACGGCATCATCGTCATTCACTCGTTTCTCCCCCTCCGCTCAACCCACCGGATTGGTCAACCCCGCGTGGAGCATTAGATTAACATTCTACCCATCACATGTGAAGAAATGGGACTTGATGAGCTCTGAGGTCACTCAGATGTACTAATGTCATTGTTTATCACACAAGAAGTGAGGTGTTCACCTTGAGTTTTGAACAACTCCGGTTAAGTTTCGCGTCGTCGGGCCACGATGATGGAACTCAATTGGCTTCACTTCAGGCTTATTCTCACATTGTAGCATGACTGATGAATTAAAAGGCTGCTTAAATACATAGATTCTTGAAGCCCGAACTTTGAATGGTGATGAGCCGGCGATAAGCGTGAATGGGTGTTCGCCAGCCACCGCGGGAAATGTATAGCCGAACTTACCCGGGATGTCGCGAAACTCATCGCCGCGAGGAAGAGCAACATTTCAGATCACTGCATCTACACAATATCTGGTAACGTGCTGTGTGGGGATTACACGAGTCTGCTGGATTTGACCGGTAGCAGAGCAGAAGCTTTTTCACACAGCATACTAGTCAAGGCCTTGATATAGTGACAACTCCGTCATGGCAGTCCGACCAGCGATCCGACTGACAGCGCCGGCATTCCGCCTGGTGCGGTCATTTTCAGTCGATGCGGCGGCTCCTCTTATCATCTCCAGAAACGTGCCGGCCCCGAACTCAGGCCATATCCGTATTCTAGAGCTCAACCGGCAGAAAGCACGCAATGCGATCTCAAAAGATCTGCTCGCCCTCCTGCGCCAGGAGATCAAGTCCATCCACATGCAATACACGCTCGAGGGTGACGAGATTGAGAATGTTACCCAGGGCAGTCCCACGCGGACCTTGATCATTGCGAGCGCTATTGACGAGACTTTCTGCGCCGGCGCCGATCTGAGAGAGAGACGGACATTCACACAGGAAGAGTGAGTTTGACGTTTTACCAGAATCTAGAAAACATGGCCGAGAAAGACAACACTTTCTAGAGTGGAGCGGGGTAGAATACTGTCTAAATAGCTGTTACTCACGTTGATCAGAACCGCCAAGTTCCTTGCCGATCTCCGCAGCACCTTCTCCTCGATCGCCGCTCTCCCGATCCCAACCATATCAGCCATCTCCTCTTACGCCCTCGGCGGTGGGCTTGAGATGTCCCTGTGCACGCATTTCCGTGTTATGGCCTCGACTGCTTCTGTTGGACTGCCGGAAACTCGGCTCGGTATCATTCCCGGTGCCGGCGGCACTTTCCGTCTGCCAGTTGTAATCGGATTGGCCCGTGCAAGGGACCTCATTTTGACGGGTCGTCTGGTCTCGGCGCGCGAGGCGTTCGCTCTCGGTCTCGCTGATCGACTCGTCGAGGTCGTGCCTGACGAAACCCCATCCGCAGGCGGGCAAGATGCGCCCCAGAAGGTGCCATTTACGACGAAGGCAAGACTGGCGGCTCTGGATGAGGCGATTGAACTTGCGAATCAGATCTGCCAGGGCGGTCCGATTGCGGTAAGGGCTGGACTCAAGGCCGTGACTGCGGCCCGAGAGGAAGTTGAGAATGAGTCGTATCTGCGGGTCGTGAATACCGAGGATCGAAATGAAGCGCTTGCGGCTTTCCAGCAAAAGAGGAAGCCCGTGTTCAAGGGAAGGTAAACGATGATGCGGAAGGAAAAGCATGTTCAGATTACAATCATCCCGTACACGCCGACATGACCCGCGATGTAAGTCCAAAAACATGGGAGAACCACCTTCAAAGTGAGCGAGTTGAATCTTGAGTTCTCATATATATACGCATTTCAGATTGGTCACAATGAAGAATATGGATAAGCGCCGCGTCGAAGACAACGCGTGCCGTGCTTCATCGTGTTCATAAGAGTTCAGTGTATTCTCTCATGCTGTCTGACTTGAGTGAAATTTAGGTAGCTTTCTCGTGGCTCCTAGTTCGCGAGCTCACTACGTCTTCATCACCTTGCGAGGACGTATTCTTCGTCGTCTTACCTTTCGCGGATCCTCCAGATTTCTTGCTGCCACTATGCTTGGTCTCCTCCTTATTATCAACCTCTGTGGCTGTCGTCTCCGACTCGTCAGCTTTACCCTTGACGTCCTCGTTCTGATGTTTCTTCTGCTGCTTGTTGGCATCCTTTCCACCTTTCTTGACCTCCTTTCCGGCCTTATTGATCACGTGAGGGTTTTCATCCTCACCAGGAGCATCCTCGTCCTCCTCTTCCTCCTCTTCGTCATCTGGACCGTCGGAGCTCTCGGCCTTGCGCTTGTCGCCTCCTTTCTTATTCTCAGGAGCCTTCGACTCGACCGTCAGCTCCGAGGCTCGTTTTACAACATCGTTTCCAGAGCGTTCAACGCGGACAGCCGGATTATCGGGCGACGCGTTCTTCTTAATGATGTTTCCGCGCTTCGACTCAATAGCGATCTGACCCTCCTGTTTGGTCTCGGCAACAGTCCCACCTGGGGCGCCGCCTCCCCAGTTCCACGAGACTGGAAGACGCGCAACGCAATTTGCAACGCGTAAGCCAAAAATTCATCTAGTGACTATAATCTCACAAAAGCAACCAAATCCAATGAAACGAACGACGATATAGTGGGATGAAGCTAGGCAATAGTTACTCGGCCTTGCGTACCTTTGTCGCCCTTTTCGGGCTCTGCACTGGCCATTGCTGTTGCAACCTCCGGCGTTAGACGGAGAAATGATTGGTATGGAGGTAAAAATCGTTCTCTTCGGGTTTTGAAAAGAATCCTTCGTGAGTGTTGGCGTGGGAGACTATGGAAGAATTCCGAGGACTAGACGGGACGGACTCGCATTCCCTCGCGAATCCTATATACGAGCAGAACATGTGTGCACCCTTTGCTTTGATAATTATTATTAAGCCGACTTCTGCTCTGTGGCTTTCATGTCTGCCCGCGCTTTGTCTACTCATTACATCATAATGGTGAATCATCAACGCATCGTCGATCTAGATGGTGAAGATGATCCGTGATCACCCCCGGACGCGGCAGATCGATCGATGCGGTTAGATGGATAAAGCGTGCCTGGGTCGTGACTGCCAATGGAGATTTTAAGATTGTTCAATCAATGGGGATTATTAAGAGCCCCTTTTTCGAAATATCTTTCTTATGCAAATATAATAGGGAGTCGGGGGTGTTGAAATGGCAGTCGCGTCGAGACCTCAACGTCGTCTTTTTTTCGTTGCTTCTAATTCGACGATTGTTTCTGCTTGCTGCTGCCCACACGCAGACCGCACAAAATGGCCTGAAAATAGCCCTGCCATTCGGTACTTCATCACCGACATTAGCGGATGATGTCAGGGGCACCTGACGTCACAAAGCTGAGCGCCAGCTGGACACTAGAATGTCTTGCCGACGATTCCAGCAGACTTGGCAGGCCCCAAAGGACGGAGCTATTCCGCCTCGCAAGCCACCTACTACTCGTACATACCATTGCAAACTACGGATCGTTGCCTGAACAGGTAGTAATCCGTACTATGGCTTGCTACGACTACGGACCTGAGGGGGCATTCCGTGAATGCGAAGATATCAGGGAAAGCCTCGGTAGGTCCGAGAGCCGGCAGCGCTCGATGTCGCTCGATGTGGGCTTGGTGCTGCATGTACGAGTACGGAATAGGAGTGGGTTCGGCCCTTCGGATTAGTTTCTATTCATAGACCGCTTTGCCACGTGCCCTCCGCCAGGATTGAAGGGATTATACGGAGTCCGGGAAGAATTCGACGCTCTTTCTCACACCGGTATTCCGTATACCACCCTTTTATTCGCAAACCTGTCGAAAACTTCGTCTCGTTACTGGTAACTGGCTCCGTGACGGACTCCCAAGCCATCAATGTCTAGCTCGTCACTAAGCAGCTGAACTACCTGCGGTAACGCAACCCGCTAGAGAGGAATAATACGTGGGACTAGTTACGCCGCCGTCGAGGTGTTCGTGACGCGACTAGCGACAGACAGACGCAGAGCCGGATCACCCCGCAGGTCACGGTTACGGAATAGGTCCCTATCTCCGAGTCAGAAACCGGGTGGGCATCCCGTATCGCGAGAAACTCAAAAGAAGGAGAGTTTTTCTCTACTACTCGTCGCAGTTAGGCCCACGGGGCTATCTGCTGGAGATTTCGTAATTGCGCTCTTTGTCATAGGCCGGCGGCGAGATGGCTCCATGGTTCGATGCTGAGTAACGCCGATATGCCACCCAACCAGAAAGAGGCCAAGTCCAGAAGTCGAGGAGTTAAGGGAGTTGAATTTTAGTAGTAAGGGATACGCTCCCTATCTATCAGTCGAGGCTCGAGGGACCTGAGCGACCGAAGCGCGTCCAGCGACTTTAGCCAGTCAACTGTGGCTGAAAATAGCCTTTCAAGTGTGGGTTCTGGAAGACCTTACCAGCGACCTACCAGCACTAGCATCTCGACTAGGCACGCATTAGGAATTTGATGCTTTATGCGAGCTCTGCTCATGACGTGGCCCAAGAGCCCAGTGAGACGACGGTCGATGGCACTTGGGTACCCGGTATCTCTCTTGTCTGGTCCTAAGGAGGTCAAGAATCGAGTCCGCCGGTGCTCAGTTCGCATCGGACAACGAGCATCTGGGACAAAGGGAGAGCACGGTACGCGCTTTGGACTTTGGCGCCAAGGGCAGATCAGGGGATCCCCAGATCAAAATATGATGGACTCCAACTTGGCGCTTGACTTAACCGTAAGACCTAGGCAATGATTCAATGCCCAAGCCATCGCCCCAATGCTAAACGCCCACAACCTCGGCAACGACCTGCTTCCGGTCAAGCACAGGCGAGTCTTGACTCTCGCCCCGGACGCTCTGAAATGATAAGTCATCCGATCTTATTCGACTAGGTACTCCCACTACCCATATGATACAATATGTTGATCTACGAAGTACAGCACCGCTAGTGTTAGAGTCAGAACCCCTGTGCTTACCATGGCGGCGGTACAGCCTAGCTGCAGCGTTTCAGTCGCCCGCATCTCGACTGATGTTCAAGAATCTAGCCTGTTCCTACCTCCGAGTTACATTAGCCGGACAGCATCTCTCAAGTCTTGCTGATTTTAGAGCTGTCTCCTTCATGACGAGTTGCAATTAGGTGCCCCCGTATTGGAATCACTAGATGCCAAGCTACCTAACTTAGTGTCCAGCGTGTTCCGTCGACGGGGTTCTGACATCGGTAAATCCAGTAGTAACAAGATTGGCAGGGCCTGCCTACCTGCTACGCGACTCCGTCGAAGACCCTGTGAAAGTTTTCGCGAATTACCTATTCCTCGCGAGGAACTGGAGAGGGAGACAGCGAAAGGCCGGCTCGAGAGTCAAGCTTCTAATAAACTTGCCCACCTCGAAATTACGAATGTCCGGGGCATCCACTAGTTTGACGGGGGTCAGGCCCTTAGGCCGGGCCCAGATTTGTCTCCTTCTGTCGAAATTCAGGGCCGATCATCCCCAAACTAGTCGACCCCCGTCTAGGGGCCTGAGGCCCTCTCTCGTTGTTATCGAGGAAGAGAGGGCAGAAGCATTGCTCAATTCTCTTCGCAATTCCTGACTCGCGTGGGGTATTAATAATGAAGCGTGCGAGTTTTCGTTAGTGTTGAATCCCATGATCAGTGATCACATATCTTTGGGGATCGCTTCTGCTTTAATCTTTTTTTTGTTTCTTTCGCCAAATCCGTTTGGATAAATATCACTTTATTTCTGAATCCCTTGGGGGATTTTGTCCCAATTCTAGAACCGAGGGATCACAAAATCCGAGCCCCCGGATTATTCACGAAAACGTGTACGGAGGTAGATAAACTACGACGCGGACGAACGCCACGAGGGCGGGAAACTGTTGCCATGCAATCGTTGGTCGACCATCCTATCCTACCCTGTGCAATCATTACGTGAGTTACCGTGAGTAACTCGGTTCGTCACCAACCTGGCTTGGCGAGAGAAGTTGCCATCAACATTCGTTTGATACACAAACCGTACGATGGCAGTGTCTCTCATTGTAGAGTCGTGCATCTGGTATGCCGTTTGCCTATTGATGGTAGTGGCACGGTTGTAGGTTTCCCAGTTCTCTCGCCCATTCAATCAATTGCTGACGCGGCCCGTATAGTGCATCACAAAAAATACTCCGAGGATCTTACTTGAAGATTCAGAGCCACGATGTCTTGGCTCTGGTAGCATTGGCGACTTACACGGCCTTCGTGATCGTCTTAAACCTGGTGTCTCACTATGACTCCAACCTCATCGATCCCTCAGCCATCCCCTTGCTCACGAAGCAAGAAATCTCGAGACGAGTGCTGGGTTCGAAGCTTGTGTTGGTGACTGAGCAGATGCAGATCTTGACCATCTGGCTGGTCAAGGCCTGCTTGCTGCTCATGTATAAGGATCTGATGCAAGTGACTAGGCCCCTCATTGCCAAAACGGCCACTAAAACATTCCACAGCTCCAGCAAGCTTCAGAAGCTGTGCCTTAAACTAGTTGCTGGTTATGTGGCTTTTGGGTTTGTTTTGATGGAGGTTGGTTGTTCCCTGTTTTCATTGCCTCTCGGATTCCTATGGCATGAGGGTGAATCAGTGTTGCCAAGAAACACCCGGCATTATGACAAGAACAATGACTGACTTATTACCGTTCTAGATCCTATATTTCGCCGTCTGGTGCAGGCCTTTCAACCAGTACTGGGCAGTTCCTACTCACAATAGTATGTTAGCCCCTAATTCTTCCTACATCAACTTCGGGCGTCTCGTCCTGTCCTCGGTGAGCCGTGAGTAATTTAAACCTAGGCCAGTGCTCTGCAGCGACGAATCACCTTATTACGAATGCGGTCTTTAACATCACTTCGGACATCTTTATCATCATTATTCCGATGCCGATACTTCTTCACGTTCGACTCCCTTACAAGAAGAAAGCACTGCTTTGTGGTGTATTCGCTATGGGTCTATTCACGGTTTGTTGACCCCCACTTCTCATCACGAGTTGTTGTCAACTCAATCTTTCACATGCTCACAAATCCCATACAGATAGGCTGCGCGATTGCGAACAAATACTACAGTTTCCACGACCCCTTCGGGAGCCAATGGACATATTGGTATCTGCGCGAATCCTCCACAGCCCTCATCGTCGTCAACATGCCCTATCTCTGGACGATCGTCCGCTTCACCTTCAAGATGAGCCCGTTCTTCAGCTCGCAGTACAGCAAGAACTACGCTCCCACTTCGACATCTCGTCAGGCTTCATATGGGCACAACGTAAAGTTCGTCAGCCATAGCATCATGATCACGCGAGGTCCGCGCGCGACGCAGGACGCGACCAATTTCACGATTCTGGAGAGTCAGGAGGATCTGACGGACACGAATAATGTGCCATTGAGGATTTATAAGGTGCAGGAGGTCCATGTCTCCAGCGAAACGCCGACATGCCCGCCAGAATCAAAGGATTATGTCGAATTTCATACATGAAGTAGATTGGACGCGGAAATTAATAGAGAAGGTGAAGCAAAATGCGGAATAGTTGGTGGTGAGTATATAGCGGAGCCCCAAGAGCAAATGAGTGATGTCCATGGCTAACGCGCGCAGGTCAGTATACATATAATACACATAATGGGATATTCGGACTCTGAATATTGGGAGTCATGAACATACTGTCAAACAGACGCCACAAAGGTGAGAGAATCTCGGCATCATTCCAATCAATCCTCCACGCCGTCTTTGGAATAACCGCGAATATCTTCATCCTTCTCCACCATCTTTATGCGGGCCTCAACGTCTGACCAGAACTTCCAGCCCGCCGCAACGCCCGAAGCACATGCGATCGCAAGCAGCGAGAAAGCGATACGGCAAACCGGTACCCTGTCGACCTCTTGATTTTCCCTCACCTGCTTGGTGACTTTTGGGACGAAGTACGGTTTGGAGCTGTGCCCACCAAGCCATATAAATAGGCCTAGCGCGATAATGCATTGCATCGAGCAGACGAATGCGGCGCCGATGAGCGAGGTGCGCACTGAGCCCGTGCCGGGCTGGATGAAGAGCTTGGGGACGTGGTCCGGGTTAATGGCGGGTTCGCGGGCTGGAGGCAGCTTGTGATGGGTGAGAGAAGGGTTATTATACTCCTGCATTGTGGCGACGGCTTGCATTTCAAGGCGTTCGGAGCCTTCGCCGGTTTGATGGGTTTGTTTGTGCACAGGAGCAGGAGACAACAGCTCAAGCGTAGGCGTTGGGAAACGGAGGCCTAGAATGCGGTTTGGATCTTGACAAGCGCGTATGCGATTGTGTGTCTCGTTGTTATGGATTGCCTGATTGATGATCCGGTCGCACGCAATGACTTGGATTGGAGTCAACGATAGTCAAATGAATACAACATCTCTTTTCTGAGGCTGTCGCCTTACACATTGTTTGCGTTGTTCTGCTCAATGGACAGCCTGAGTGTTTGAATATCTGATGTCCGTGCTTTGACCTCATGGATAACGTGACCGGGCCCATATAGGAAACCACAAGTGGTTCCCTTCGCGGTGGACAACTTCCCTGTCGTTGAGAGTGATTCCAGAAAAGGGCATACCGCAATTTTTGATGTTCAGATCTTTCGGTATGTGCTGCCTTGACGCAATCGTGCGACGACGTGAATCCGTACACACACCACGCTTTCATCCCATGTTTTCGTGATACGCCCCGTATCATGAACCATGGTCACGGTATCGCCCGAAAAGCCAAAAGTATCGTCGCTCAAGACACCTGAAGATGCATTGACAAAACAAATGAAACGCTTGATGAACACGCTATATACATAATGTCATTACTCCCATTACTCATAAACCATACACACACGCTCCTCTATACCTTCGCAATTCTATACCCCACCTGCGCCGTCCTCGAAAAGAAGAAAAACACAGCCCCCATAAACATCGTAACAGCCGTAAACAGCTTCAAACCAAGATAATCCCCGCCCTGCGCCGCGAGGATAGCGCCGCCGATCGGGGGGCCCGTAAGAGCGCCCAGGGAGCCCAGGAATAATGCAATACCGCTGCGCGTGCCGATCTCGCGGAGATCGCTGATCTGCGCGGCGGCGACGGGCGTGAGGGAGATGAAGCCGCCCGATGTGAAGCCGTAGATGGCGCCGTAGACGATGATGGTGGCGGTTGATTTACCCGGGATCCAGAGGGCGAGGGTGATGATGACCGAGAGGATGACGATGAGGATCATCATGTTGTAGCGGCCGAAGCGGTCGGCGATGATGCCGGGGATGATACGGCCGGGGACGCTAGTGCGTTGTTAGTATTAAAATGTGGAAAGAAAGCGCTTGCGGTATTGGTTTACCTGAGTGCGTTGATAATAGGCAGGATGTACAAGACGAGCGAGGGGCTGACGCCTTGCTCCTCGGCCTGAATAGTAAGGTAGTTGAAGGGGAGGTATAAGCCCCAGAAGGCGAAGAAGGTGCCGATGGCCATGTACGAAAACCTGGGTTCCTTGAAGGGCTTTATCAGGTCGTCAAGCAGGAAGGGCTTCGGCCGAGGGGGTATGCGGGATTTCACGGTGAAGCAGCCGATGCCGCACAGCGTAAGCACGATGAATCCGAGAACTCGCATCGTCCAGGGGAAGCCGATACGAGGGATTAAGTGGCTGATCATAATCGGAAGCACAACACCACCCGCCGACGAGCCAGCGTAGACGATACCCATGGCCGCAGCTCTTTTCTTGTAGAACCACGTGAGAGTCGCGTTGTTGGCGCAGTTGAACACGGAGGCGGCGCCGATACCGCATACAATTCCCTGCGACAGGATGATCTGGTAGTACTCGGTCGAGAGCGAGAGAAGCATGAGGCCGATCGTATAGATGATGGTACCGATAGGAAGTATCCACCGCGTGCCGAAGTTATCGAAGAACCGGCCCATAACCATGTTCGATCCCACGACGATGAAGGTCTGCACCGAGGTGATCCATGTTATGTCCGAAGAGTCGTAATTTGATAGGGGTCCATTGATGTAGTAATCGACGAAGTTGCCTGAACAGTTGACGATACCGAACGAACAGAACAGAAGTAGAGTGCCGCCGAAGACAACTAACCACTGTAACATATACCGTCAACAAATAGATCGTTTGTGAAGAGGACTTTGTTGGCTTCGAGGGTCCAATGGAAAGTACTCGGCAAGAAACCAGGGGATAGGGGAAACTTACAGCCTCGAGACCACCATCTGGGAAATCAGCTGGACTCAACCCCGGGGGCGCAGACTGTTGTGCTGGCGAGTCGAAGTCATCGTCGCCTTTCTCTACGTCGTCCTCTTTAATTTCTCTTGGCGATGCGGTTCTTATTGATGGGTCTGTCATGGAATTCTCCTCCATCATATCTGGTCTAAGACCGTCGACTCTGGTTATCATCTTGTGGTCCTTTGCGAAAGATATCCTGTATTTCCCGCCTTATTTTTCTCCTACTCTCCGCATCCACGGCTGTCTTTTTAAGCTTGAAGTCGATAGGAAGTAGTTGGACTCGATTAAAGTGTCGGGAAGATGAAGAAAATAACCCCCGAGCATGCAAAGACTACAGTACTCCAATTTATATGTTGACTCACGTCGAGAAGGTGACATCAACTCCCGGATGGCACTGTAGCAGTGAGTAACCTGTGAAGAGAGAATGACACCCTTGGAAACAAAACAAGTCGGGGCAGCCTGACTAAATATAATTATTCCGTAAAGCAATTTCAGAAGGTTGGTCACAAACAGATTTTGCTGAAGGAATCGCCGCCATGGCTGGGGTTGTCCCCCCGTCAGATCTAGGTGACCTAGGCAGACCGTAGCACGCGATTCGGTGTTAAAGAGTTAAAGAGGCAATAGTTTAGATCCGTTACTGCACGTCAGATCGGCCGAATAGCACCAGTGACTAACACGATAGTCAGGTTTTCTAGGATTCTGGAACTCTTTACCGTCATTCCTTCTGCTCGTGTCCGCAGCTTCACCGAGCCAGGTGGAGCGAACATCGCAGCTTTTGTTTGGCATACGTAGTCGTGAACCGTGAATGCGTGGACAGATACATCGTGCTATGTATAGTAATCAGCTTCACCTTGCAGCGTGCATCTCAGTGCATTCAGCCATTGTTCGGGTAGTGTAACTCGTGGAGAGGAGCGGTGATCAATGTAATATAAGAAACATACTGTACTTGGTTAGGCGGGTTCCCTTGTTCTACCCTATGACAAACAGCTCTAGGGGCTTCGGGAGTTTCGAACGGGAGATTGGCGCGAGCGAGGATTACATTTCCACCAATTCGGCAGTTGCGCCGGCTTTTGACCCGGCGTTACATAATCTAGCGCCGGCGCTGCCAGTTGATATTGGGAAGGAGTTGACGAAGAACCAGCAACAAGCAGCCAACAACTCAGTCGCAGCGCAAACGTTATTACCTATCACATGCTGCTTGCTGTCTTCCCATTAGGAGAGAGAGAGAGAGAGAGAGATAAGGCACTGTGGCAGTCTCGCGTTGGGGGAGCGTCGACGGGCCGGGAGAAACTGGCAAAGGGGTGGCTGTAATAGGGTTAATCCGAGTAACCGGGGAATACTGTTCGGGAGGCTCCCGGGGGTCCCACTATGCGGATCTTCCGGGTCGAGAAACGAAAAGAAACCCGAAAATATTACGCCCGAATTTGTAAGCGTTGTACAATCCAATGGAGATGGAAAACGTGGTCAGCTATGACACCGGCGGCTTGAGTGAAGAGACCATGGCGTAATTCAAGGGCACATATTTCTATCCAGGAGGTCCAGCAAAGTCTCACCCACGGAGATATGAGCTTCTTGATGCTTAGACAACCTGAGACTTGTGTTGCCGCAATCAGACCGACGATAACCTGGAAGAAAGCCAAGTCGGAATGCAATCAGTATATCTGGTAGCTTTGGCAGCATACGTACGTATCGTACCGTGTGATTAGCCACACCGGCTTCCTATACTGCGATAACTCCGTGGACAACCGGGGCTTTTCGTTGTGGAAAGTCAAGTGAGGAGTCAGGGCTGAGCGGTGACGTCTTCGTGATAGCGGCGTTCAAATTTTCAAGTGGAGGCACCTTTGTGGTGATGGAGGGTGGTGCATAATCAAGCGATACCTGGCATCAGCACGCGCCTAGTGATGCTATCGGATTATGTATGAGCAGAAACGGCGCACGAAATAGGTAGGTAAGCAGGTGAGCGAAGACAGGGATACGGGGGCTGAAGTTCGCACGTAACGAAAAGAGTCAAGGGACAACAACACACACAGCTAAGGGCAACCATTTCGGGTTTGTTTTCCTCAAAAGTTGGTGAATTTCGGACCGCAAGTTTAATGCCTTTGGAGTTTGAACCTGAACCGAACGCCGCCTTAACCTCTCATGGGACAAGCGTCTGTTGATTCTGTTTTTGTTGAAAAGGGTTGGAGAGCTTGTATGCCAACACTCAGTCCATGCATCACGTCCTCCGACGCCTGCCCCCCCTAAGGGCAATCACTTTGCCACCAGCCCCTATTTCCTACTCCTCCTTCACTCGGTTGAGGGCAGCACTGAGACTCTTGCAGCGCAGTGCCAAATCTTGGCTTATAAATTCCCTCATCGCATACACAAACAAGGCCTTTTTTCAATGTCGATTCCAGCCTGGTGAGTAGTTTCCGGTGAAGGACGTCCACATTAGACAATGATGTGCAGATTGGGTCTTTGCGGCAGGGTTCAGGGTGAAGCAGACAAGTTGAGGATCCCAATTGTCCCCTCTTCAGGGATCGATTGGACCTAAGCTCTTCCGAATGCTGGGCTTGTTAGAAATACACATCTATGGCTGTTTTTACTGGTCTTACAAGTCGTAGGTGATCGTAACGTGTCGCAACCTTACCAACTCATCGTTTTTCAAATTCTTTCAGGTTCTCCACCGCCTCAAAGTGAGCCTTGCCGTCTCGCCCAATGCTGGCAATGTTGATTTTCACGTTTGCGGCCTCCTGTTTCTTTGCAGGCTCGTCAGTGTTTTTGGGCTTCGTGGCCAACTCAACGGCAGCAGGAACAGCGCCAGCAGGAGCGTCTGCGACCTCGTTGACCTCAGCGGTAGTCAACACGTCACTGACACGCGAACCTCGACTTGACATGAGGATGGTCGTGGGCCCACGGAACTGCAGGAAGAGCCTGTCACCCCAGATTGTGCGGCGAGCAGCTGTTCGCAGGGTATACAACACCCGGGAAAGGACCTTGTATGTTTCGGTCTGGCGCATGTTTCGGACGAACTTCGTTGTTTCAAACCAGGCCGTAACTGAAGGAATCTGCAACCTGATGCTTGAGCTCTTGAACCGGAATGGCAACGGCGCCTGTTTTGTGATCGTGTAGGCTACCACATTGGCCGGGTGTACCACGATTTCCTCCCCGTCATTCAAGGTGAGTTGGTAGATGTGGCCTGGTGCCGAAAGGGCAGCTTGACCTCGACCTGTCAATTCAGATGCGCCCCATTGAGCGAGAGGAAGCTGGTGCTGGATTCGAGGCGTTACCGCGAGTGTGTGGCCTGACCATGCAAGCAGGGCACTCCTCTGACATATCATCCAGTCAGTAGTGCCGTCCAAGTGCAGCACGGAGAATGTAGTGGTCGGGGATTTCGTAGATATTAAGGCCGTGAGTGGCGTAGTAGACGTAATTCGCTGGTAGAGAAAGGGAACGCCGGTGATAGCTCGTGTTAGCGGCGAGAGGATGGAGAGAGTGGATTGCGCCTGGGTTCAAGTCAGAGAACATTCCGATAGTCTAGGCAACGACAGCCCATTTTTGAATGCGCGCTCACATTTTCTGGCTTTCCTGACACGGCAACCAGAGTGCCGCGTCGTGTGTAGAGTCTTTGGGAGGCAGACAAAGTCACTGAGAGCAGCGAGTAGGGCTTGCCCAGCACTTCAAAACGAGCGTCTATTTAGACGAATTAGCAGATACTCTAGAGGTATTTGGCTTCTAAACACAGATAACAGGAGGCCCCAAGTGCGAACACATACCGGCGACATCTCTAGAGGAGACATTAACGGACGAGGCGAAGGGATCGCGGGACGAGGGAGACTCGGTTGTCGGCACGGAGCTGATCTGGATGGCTCTGCATTGTCGGCAGACGTAATTGCTGCTTCTGGCGCCGAATTGGCCCAGCCGGCCGTTTCTGACCAGGGAAGAAGCAATGCCACGCATCACTGCTGGTAGGGCTGTCAAGAAGGCCGTGGGAGAAGCTTGTTGACGCAATCACCAGTTTTGCCGGCAGGAATTCCAGGTAGGAACGAAGTTGTCAGGCAGCTTTGTAGTTGCATATACTGCTTAATCAGCCGTTGTGTCTCTGCATATATGCATATTGAACCCTTTCTATGAATGTGACATGCACCTATCTACATATATGCGGCTACAGCATGTTTGTTTATTCTTGGATAGCTGCATAAGAAGGTGACCCCAGGTTGGAGAAGCGTTTCTGTAATTTGCGCAAATAAAACATCACATCATCTGCCTCCCCGGCAATACGCCATTCTGGAGAATTGGGCAGAATCGACGCCGCCATGGCCTCAAGTAGGCACCGGCAGTATGTCGTGCAGTGCCATTGCTCGCTGGACACTGCCGGCTTTCGTCAACTCGTCTTGCTGTGATGAAGCATTTCTATCATTACCCAGTCGATACAATTCCAGACTCACTTGGACTGCCGTATTGAGGGAAGCTCCGGCCCTTGAGACTCTTATTGCTACGGAATGCACACAAGGCTAAATACAAGGGTGTATGATCCGAATCTCGCCCAAGTATCGACCTTTGAAAACAATACTCTAAGTCCTGCTCGTTACTGATTTACCATGGACTGTTCACAAGGCATGTGATTCGCGTTCTACAACTTCCATGATATCTGTATCATGCAGGGATGAGGCTCATAATCACTCTACGCGTACTTGTTTCCCTGATTCCCTACAAGTGTTGGTCCTGCCGGTGACCGAGATCTACGCTCATTGAAGGGGCAAAGTCCCATAATGTCGAGTCAGAAGCATCAGCATCAGTGAACGCATCCCCATACTCGAGCCCCCAACGGGAGCGGAGTCGTGGTCAGCTTACTGACAATCGAAGACCGTGATTCGTGATATCGGCCTCTTCTAGTCACCATGGCTTCGATTGGTTCGGTTCGAGCTCCCGGTCTCGTTTCACGGGGCTCGGTCCTAAGTCCCTGAGGACCCCTAGGGATTCCGGGCACCCATGAGGCCAATAAAAAGGCCTCGTTTTGAATCAGAAGATCCGATGATACATTCGGGCCCAATGCTCTGCACCTCTTTGCCGATAACGCCCTGTCAAGTTCCTGTACAACGGTAATATTCCTAGACGCAGGCCGACTTCGCTTTGCTCTTTGATATTAGCCGGAGCTCTACAGACAAAGCCGATTATGATATCAAAATGCTAACAATGAAAGGTTTCATTCAATAGGGTCGATGTCGAAGCCGCGTCGGTCATATTCATGCAATGAGTATATTGTCATGAATCTCAGCGGATCGACAGCGGCAAGTTGACAATGCCGTCGAGTGACTATTTCTGGTATCTTGCCACACTCGAGGTGCATAGGCTGCATGCAAGGGCAAGGGACGATTTGGTGACACATTCAGACCCGTGGAGAACAATTCAAAAAGAAACCCCGATGCCAGATACGGACCAGTCAAGACAGTCACGACATCGGAGGTTCTCAGACATATATCCACCTACACCATGGCGTGACTCGGCTCAGGACTGTCTCAGTCGCTGATATGTTTTTCTTTGTTAATCATGTACGTTCTTGCTCATCGTTGCTCTACTTCCACTCTTCCTCAACCTGACAGAAACTCGGAAGTGAGCAGCAATGGCAATGACGCCTAAGAGCGAGTCTGATGGCAATGATGCCAAATGCACCACGGAAGAAAAGACGGTAGAGTCACCTCCCGAAGATCCCAGTGCATCAAACACAGAGAATGAAGTCACATCTCCGCAAGACGAGGGTCCGAAAGGTGGCCTCCGCGCATGGCTCTATGTGCTGGCCGCCTTTTTCATATTCGTCAATGCCTGGTAAGGAGCTGTTCAACTACCATTGTCAAACGATTTACTGACAATCTCAATCATAGGGGTCTCACTCAGACTTTCGGAGCCTTCGAGGAATACTACGTGCGATCTCTGCTCTCAGACATATCGCCGAGTGCCATTTCCTGGATAGGCAGTGTACAAGTCTTCTTCGTCATCTCCCTCGGTGCTTTCACCGGGCCTCTATTTGATGCGGGATATCTACGGCCTCTACTCCTGCTAGGATGTTTCCTGATCGTGTTGGGTGTGGCCACGCTTTCGCTCGCCACTACCTACTGGCAAGTCTTCCTCGCGCAGTCGCTTGCCGTGGGCATCGGTTCTGGGTTGGTGTACGTCCCCTCACTCGCCCTCGTATCAACACTATTTCCCGAGTCAACTCGACCATGGGCCATCGGTTGCGTGAATTCAGGCGGTAGCATCGGCGGCATCATCTACACATTCACGCTCCGCGGCCTCGAGCCAACAATCGGCTTCCCCTGGGCCGTGCGTGCCATGGCCCTGATTAACCTCGTGATCGCCTCCATCTCCCTCGCCATCCTCCTCCCCTACCGACCAGCCCAAGCCTCCCACCGCCGCGCCATCCTCGACTGGCGCGCCCTCCGCGAACCCATCTTCCTCCTCTTCTCCATCGCGCAACTTCTCAACTCCATCTCATTCTACATCCCAGCCTTCTACATCCCAACGTTCGCGACCTCCGCCCTGGGCCAAAGCCGCAACTTCGCCTACGAAGCCCTCGTCTACGTCAGCATCGGCTCCCTAACCGGCCGTACCCTCCCCATGCTCGCCGCCACGCGCCTCGGCTCCGTCCAAGTCTACCTAGCAGCAACTATCTTCTCCTCCATCGTCCTCTTCTCCTGGATGGCCGTCCGCGACGTTGGCGGCTTCATCGCCTTCAGTCTCCTCTATGGCCTCGCCTCAGGTGTCCTGATCGCCGCGCCCAGCGCAGCCATTTCGCACCCCGTGCTCTCGCCCGACATGCGCTACATCGGCACGCGCATGGGCATGCTCTGGCTCTTCGGATCCGTCGGCGCCCTCATTGGCACGCCCATCGCCGGGGCCCTGGTGAGTGTGAAACCAGGCCATGTCAATTTCAAGCCGGCGCAGGGGTTTGCGGGCGCTTCGGTCGTTGCGGCGGCGTTGTTTTTGATTGTGCCGCTGGTTGCTGTCGTACGACATAATCGGAACCATAAAAAGGAGTCGCTTCCTACTCCTCCTCCTGCTCCTGAACGAACGGCTGAGAACTAACGAGGTATGTATGCAGGATGGCTGGATGAATGGATTGGTAGTACCACTGAGGGGTTAAAACTTGGCATAGATTGATCAACAAACGTGCTTATACGGATAGGATCCTGCATGTATGTGCTTCACATCCGTGTCGTCTACATAAGTGATGGTTGTTCAGTGTATGTGTCACCCGGAGCACGTTCTCGTGATTGCTGGTGACCTTGCACGAGGACGGCCAACCGGGGAATGGGAACCTCTCATGTTCTACAACAGGATCACAGACTGAAGTCACCGACAACCACGCTGATACGAATTCGCGTATTGACATAGTATTGTATTCATGATACAACAAATGAACGGTTTGAAACATGAGCAGCTTAGCCATAGCTACCCAACATATCAGAAGTCAATCTTTCTATGGATCCTCGCGACCAGTTCCAAGTAGTCAGGTTCATTCTGAGGCGTGATGTATCCATGTCGGATAAAGAAATCAATCCAAGCAACTGCACTGTTAAGCTTGAATTTTCCTTCCTTCAGCGCCACCATCGTCTGCTCGGGAGTCCAAAGCAGAAACTCAGCCACCTCGCCATCCAGGGGCTTCGGCGTCATATCCCTCGGCAACTCGAGGTCATACAGAAACTGTGTTGCCGGTTGAAGCAAGCCGACCTCATCAGGCCCTCCAGCACGTATATCGCGGATGGAGAAATATGATATGGTACCTACTGGTCGCGCGTGCTCCCGCACCCATGCTGTCGGAAGTGACGCCTCCTCATGCGCTTCGCGCACCAGACAATCGAGAACGTCCTCGTCAATCGTGAGGCCGCCCCCAACCGTATTATCTAGCATATCTGGAAACGTCTGCTTCGCCGGTGACCTTCGCGGAATCCAGAGCTTGATATCGCCGTCATCATCCCTCTGGAAGCCCAACCCATGCACGCCCCTGGTATGGACACCAAAGACAGCACTCCCAGCCCTAGCAATACGCACGTCGCGATTGTCTTCGAGTCCGAGGATTCGGTACTCCTCGGCGCGCCATTTGCGCAGAATGGGGAGCGAGTCGCGATCTCGTGCGATTTGAAGTTGCTCTGCGATTGCGTCTGTTTCGAAATGGGCGAGGTCCGACCCCTCTGTTGGCAATACAAGACTGACGGTTCGCGCGTCATGGTCAACATGAAATTTGTCTGTCCATGGCATGCTGGCTACCACAGATGGAATCATGTATCCGACGGTGACATAGGAAGGGTCTGAATTGGACCCTTCTATGTTCCTGAGGCGGAATCGATAGTATTGTGACGTTGTGCGTTGGTATGCCTCGAGTTCGTCGGGGTATGGGAGACTATATGCGACTTCAGTGAATCTGCCCCTGATTACGGTGTTTTCAAGTTGTATGACTATCACCACTTACGAGTCACACTCCTTTACCAGTTCGAGGTAAGTTTTTGTTGTCGTCGCCATGGTCTGTGATCGAGCAGCAATTTGGTTGGAAAGGATTTCGCTAAGGATGTTTGTCTCCTCTAAGTGTTGGTGGATATGCCTCGCCAAATGAACCAAAACGTTTACCAGTCCCATTGTAATTTATCAGGTATTCTTCGGGGTTGTGAACAGTGTCACACTGCAACACATCTCCTTTTACTCTTAATGTCGGACGGAGAAATTCTGAATAACTCGCCAGGGTCCGCGATAGTAATCCACCAGGTGAAGCGCAAATGCAAATGCCTTCATGTCTCACGATATGGCCATTTGTAGGTACTCGCTTGTCCCCAAAGCCGAGAGAGACAGTCCTGCATAACCCTTCTCGTGTGCCCAACTCAACAAGGCATAAAGGAGAAAAGAAGGAGGGCACGACTTAAGTGGTGGCGGTAAGAACCCCTCATGTGAGGCGTCTTACATGCAGACCCTTGGGGCGTAATTGTTTCACCACGGGCTCACCCGTGCAGAACGCAGACTCATTGCAACGCGAAATGCCATTGTGTTAGGCCGATCTGACACTTGCACTCCACGATATTCAGTTTGGGTAGCATGAGTAGCAATGTGGTTTAGCTAACTCATTCAGAGATGTCCGTTTCTAAAGAAGCCGACAGGAGACGATCATAGCAAAGGGCTGCAAAAGTGAGGAATGAGATGGAGAGTTTTATCTTCTACCTCTTTACGTGCGTACAGACGGTCGCAAGTAGTGGTTCGGCTATATGAAGAGCTCCTTCCCACGTATTCCAGTATTTCGTAATTACCCCTCTCAGTGCCTGCCAACACAGTTTATTATAGCAGTACCCCCGTGTCTGTCGAGGGATCTTTTTCGTGCAACTTGCAAGTGCAGCCTAAACTGTCTCGCATCGACTCCGATTTCGGGGTTCTACAGAACGGTGTCTTGAGAATGTGAGTCTTTCCTTGACAGTGGAATACTTCTTGTAACATAACCCACGATCATCGCCGATCTGTTCTTGGTGAAGAGTGATTGATCTCAGATGGTTCGCAAACTTGCCAGCTAAACTGCCACTTATTCTAATGATATCTAATCCTCAATTCGAAGCACCCTCGTGCACCACCCGCGAGAATCATCCACGTTCCCTTGCTGGATGTCCTTCAAGATTGACAATAGCTTGGAACAGCATGGCCCGCGCTCTTCTGATTCATTGTTGTAGGAGAAATACTCGCCAGTGGATTTCCGCGTGATGCTCTTGATCGACACGAGAGATCCCGCCGTGCCGACAGCAAGCACCTCGCTGAAAGTGTCCAGCTCACTATATAGCACCGTACGGCATTCAACCTTCCAGCCCAGATCCCTCGCGATCTCGCAGATTGAGTCGGATGTGACGCTCTCAATGATCCGTCTTGGTGTTGGCACCGCCAGTGTGTAAGTACCTGTAGGCTTGCCATCTTCATCGCGATCTGCCTTGATGCCCACAAACCCACATGTAGAGAACTCGTCAATCTCCGTCCGAGTTTTGCTGTCAAGATGAAGCAGAATCCCATACTCCTCTTGACTGGCATTATTGATATGCCGCACGAGGGGCGAGTAGTTCCCGCCAACTTTCGCGCGCCCTGTTCCCTCAGGGGCAACGCGGTCATAGTCTTCCAGGACTAAGGCGCGGATGGATTTCGTCCCAAACGCCACTCCCACGGGCGTGACCCAGACACAGAATGTATACGTATCTGGGGAAGCCATAGCTAGGGTGGGAGAGCTTCCGAATAGGACCGGCCTTATGTAAAGGGCCGCGTCGATGCCGTGTGGCGGGACGAACTCGGCGTTTTTTGCTACGGCCATGTTTACACAACTCAGGAAGTGTTTTTCAGGTACGGGCGGGACTGAGATGTATGATGCTGACTGCATCATCCGCTTTGCATTCTTCTCTGGGCGGAAGATCTGGATGACATTGGAGCGGGAACGGTAAGCCTTCAAACCCTCGAAGGCTTGCTGACCTGGAAGGTGTGAGCTCTATACGAACATCTACAACCAGGGAAAGTGGGAACGTTACCGTATTGGAGAGCAGGGATGAGACCGTGCAGTTTCATTATCGGGTTTCTCACGAACATAGGCTCGCTCCATGTCCCAGATTCTTTCGTATAGCGGGATTCGACATGGCCGTTGACTATGAACGAGTGTCAATGGTCTTATTCAGTTTCTATCAGGTTTCAAGGCCACAACTCACCGTCACAAGCTTCAAATCCAAGACTATTCCAGTCTGCGTGAAGCCAAATCTGTTAACGAATATTCACTCGCCCTTCCGGCCAGATCAAGCCATCACCGAGATGAGAAAGATCATGATGACATACCTATTGAGGGATCTGGAGGTGGAGGAAACGAGATATACCCATCATACCGTTGCGGAGGGAAAAGTGCGCGTGCAAATGAATATAATGCACTGACCGGGTCATCGGGATGGCGATAACGGCGCGGACCGCGGGGTAGAGTGGACATGGTGTAAACCTCTCTTGGACTTTGTCTTCACAGCAGTGTCATCGCAAGATTAGAGTCACGGTCGACCTCGCCTTTTCACCAGGTGAGGAATGTAAAGGATAGGTAAGAGGTCTTCTGCATGTATTTGGGGGCTGGCTTCCTGGAAACTCGAGAGGGGAAGTATCATCAAGACGTGTCAGCGCGTGGGCCGTGGCTTGTCCTGTATTCGACCGGCTGTTAACCGATAGGTGCCCGCATCCATTGCCGATCATCTCGATCTGCATCAGACGAGCGAAGTGAAACCGCCCCGGAGGAACTGAGGTAGAACTCTTATGTAACACAATCTTCTCGGCGGCAGTTCTTGTCGTTCGGCGTTAGGTCGACTTAACTCCTTGGACCTTCAATCCTCCCTGCGTCTGGATCTTCGTTCTGCATGAAAGATAAGAGCGAATCCTACTCTGCGACTTGGGTAGTATTTGAATCGTGTGAAACAAGGAGTAAGCCATGCATTACGACGTACCATGTCAGCGGTACCTGACCCGAGTCCGTGATAGCCGGAACGACGTCAAAGCTGATTGTATGGAAGTAGTCGTCGCTTCAAGGATCCTATCCAACCAAAGTACAAGCTTCCCAGCGAGTACGAGTAGATATCTCTGTGTGATCCTAACACTACATACCTCCTATCCTGAAGAGTGCGGCCCTGAGACACAGCAGCTGTCAGCTCGAAACCTCCACCAGTGGACCATCTAGAACCTCTCGTACAGGAACCAGTCGCGTTCACATGATCTCTCGAACGACGCTGTGTTCTAAGACAACAACCGCCGTAATCAACCCGTAACCGCAAGATTCGGAGACCGAATTGGACCTTGCATAGTATCGTGATCTTCTCTCCTTGGATTACAAATGCGTGAAAGTCTAGAACTGATAGCCAATAATCGCTGCATTATGCGCCCACGGCCCTGGTCATATTCATACAGAAGCGAGCATGGCGATGTCGCTTATCGTATGGAATGGAAAAGGAAATCGTGCCTTGACCGCTTCATGTGTTGTGTTTCGTGTTACGAACTGGAGGGTGAATGTCATGATTGTCTGGGAATCGTACCGACGACGCTGCTCACATCTCGTTCAACGAAGGTCGCGTGTAGATCTGAATAGTCCTCGCTACTAAATGAGAGTACGAAGTAGTAATTGTAAGTTATAAAGCTGATTTCATACCCCAGAGCCTCATATATACGCAGTAAACAGCCTTCAACTCATAGAAATATGACCTGTTGATATAATTCACGATCTAAGACTCTCATAGTCATCCATGGTTGGGTACTGTCAAAGGTCGCTTCAATGGCTTCGAATGTTGTCATGTAAGAGACGAACGTATCCCGGGGTTTCGGTCCCGACCTCTACGCAAGAGATGGCCAGCTATCAATAGCATATCACAGATATCGAGCCATTAGTCGTGGAGGGGGCCTGCATATGATCATCCATTTTCTCACCCGCATATGATAAACCTACTGAAGGCATTGATCAATATTGCGCCGACAGCATGTGGGAACGGCATGTGCTTATTCTGCAGTAGTCTGTATTGGTGGCTGTAGATGGTGAACTCAGGGGTTTGAGGTGGCAAACTCGAGATTCCCTCGTCTACTTAAGGAGAAGGTGACTTGGCACTCATGAGGCATACTCAACTTCTTGGAAAGAAACCTCAAACTACAAGCGTTTCTAGCTGCTATCCTCGCTTCACCATGGAGCAAGTTCCCTTCCCCTCGAACTCAACCGGATTCTCGGACCCAATCCAAGAGCCCCCATTGACCCCCTCAACCAACTCCTCCCTCCCCTTCGGCTATCCCCTCTGGTTCTACCTCATTCTCGGCTCCAGCAGCACAAGCATCATCTACCTCCTCTGGACCTACGTCCTCCGCCTCTACCTGCTCCGGCGCTTCTACGAAAAACAAGGGATCCGCTTCGTCAAAAAATGCTACGCCGTCCTCGGCGCCGAAATGCGCGTAACCGGTCTCCAGGGCAAGAACAAGAGCCATGACTGGCTATACACAGAGCGTCCATCAGAGCTCTACGGCACCGTCCGCGGCTTCTCTGTGCAGCTGTACAGCACGGACGCCGAGCTCTGCGAGGAACTGATTGCGAAGACGGGGAAACACGTTGATCGCGACACGCCTGCGTTATTCTCGTTTGGACGGTTGAGTCCGTATGCGCTTACCTTCCTGCCGATTGAGAAATGGCGGTTTAGAGAGCGCAAAGTGACGCTCACGCGGGGCATGAAAGATAACAAGCGACTCTTCGAGATCGTCGAGCGACAAGCCGAGGCCGCGTTGGCCCGGTTCCGCGTGAAAAGCGGATCCGGCGCAACGATTAATATCCGCGAACTCCTGAACAGCTGGACGCGCGAGTCGAGCGGGGAATTTATCTGGGGGCGTAGCAATGTCACGCGCCAGCTCGAAGTCCTTGATACGGATGGCCAGCTCAAGGCCCTACCCTTTATGACGGCGCTGAACCAGACGTTTACGGATCTCCGGTTCTACGCGAGTCGGTTCTGGAATCGTGTCTGTTTCCCGCTTGCGTCGTTGCCGTTGACGAAGGAATCCCGCCGTCTGGATTATAATATCAGGATCTTGCGTAAGGCTACCGAGGATATGATGGCGACCCCTGAAGACCAGACCGTGGCGTCCCTCGTGCAAGAAGCGAATGATGAGCTTGGCATACCGACGGGTATGACGAGGGATGACCTCGTGACTGCGACGATTGCGGGCTTGGATACGATTAAGTCGAGTGTGATGGGGACGTTATTTCATCTTCTCGAACCGGAAAATAAGGAGTGGAAGAAGCGCATCTTTGACGAGATTAATGAGCTTAAGTCCACGCCGGGCGATATGTTCGTGAAACTCTCTCGTGCGCCGATTCTTAGTGCTTTCGTGCTCGAGGCGCTGCGTTATGAACCCCCTGGGTCGCTTATCAACAATGCCGCGGTCAACGACTTCGACTTGAATTTCCGTGGTCGTCGATATAGCATCAAGTCCGGCACCAGGATAGTCACATGTATCCATGCGCTGCACCAGAACGAGGGAAGTTGGCGATCGCGCGTTGATCCAAACATGTCACCACTATCCGAGTTTGATCCGAGTCGCTTCCTTGGAAAGACGGAGACGATTGTGAACTCGTATTGTTTCATGCCGTTCGGTAAGGGGCCTAGACGTTGTCCGGGCCAGGGCGCGGGTGTTATGATGGTGAAGGTGTTCATCGCTACGTTCCTCACTCACAATTATAACTGCAGGATGGTTGTGCCGGAGAGTCAGAGCAAGGATATTACGTGGTTTAATATCTATAGCAAGGCGACGTTTGATATTGTCTGCGATGACAAGTCTGGAACAGAAGTTGTTGAGACAGAGAAGGTTGAATCCGGATGACGAGTGCTCAAGAAGATCTATACAAAACTAGATAGGTATCAATAAGAAAACTCATCTCATGGGAATTGGCATCAAACGGACCTTAAAGGTAGTTGCAAGAATAAAGACCATCGCCGTTGCAATCATCGCTCAATCCAGGGGACAGACGGCGACCTCGTAAAGACATGAATCATCACATTGTATCTAGCTCCTATCTAGATTCTACCTATATACCTCACGAATCGCTTCGACCAGTAGCCGTATATCCCAGCCACACCCTCTAGGTCTATATCTATGCATATTCGAAGATCTCGACCTCGCCCAGCCCGGTACCCACAGCCCGAACGCGAGAACCGACCTCTAAGGGGTTACCCTCAAACACGACGAACTCATCAACCTCGTCACTAGTGTAAGTGCTCTCGAGACCCAACATCTTATGTACGTTAGCGCCGACAAGGTCCAATGCCTGACTAGCATCGATCTTGCCATTGCTATTCTTGTGTGCAATACCGGCTAACAAACCCATATCCCTGACCAGCCAGTCCTCTTCCATGCCAATAGCGACATTGACGCCTGCATCAATGAGGTAGTCGATAGCCGTGCCGTTCGTGAGCGGTGCGCCAGTGAGCGCCCGGCGTTGATCCCAGGCTTTACGGTAGGAAAGAAGCGGGCTGAGAACGACACCCACATCAGCAGCAGCCAGCTCGTCTGCCAAGATAAAGGCCTCGGCACCACCCATGATGAGTAGGCGAATACCGCTACCGCCATTCTTAGAGGCAATGACTTCGTCAACTGTGGCCTTGACCTTGAGTATAGCAGCAATGATGTCCGCATTATGAACGGTGATAGCAAGAGGCAACGATCCACTGACGACCTTCTTGAGATAAGCACCCTCGGTGAACGGGTCGGTTTCAGTTGTGTTCGACTCGACCGCCTCGAGTAGTTTGCGTCTCAGGGTACCAACGGCATTGGAGAGAGAAGTACTTCCACTCTTGGCATTCAGGTCTAATGTGTAGTGCACCGCAACATCATCAGCGAATACAGCGCCCTTCTCCAAGGGGTGTTTGGCACCGACACGGAAGCCGACACTAGTGCCCTGATGTGTTGAGGGTCCAGAATACGCAGGAGCGGAGATGGCGCGAGTGATACCATACTTCTGCGCGTAATGGAGCTTCTTGCTGTCGAGTGTCAGACCGTCGACAGCGCGACTGAAGACCGATGGGCTTCCGCCGTTGTCAGTGTCGCCTTCTGCATCAATCTCATTGAGACCAATCAAAGAGCCGAATGCAGTGAATGGTCTTGTCAGATAGCCGTCCTTCAGACTGATAACCTTGGCACCATTTTCCTGCCCGACCTGGAACTCCTCAGTGCATGCTCCCAGACAGATGAGCTTGCCATTGGAAATAACAGCTGTGAGATTCTGGCCCTGCTCAATCGCGCTCGCAGACTGTTGCTTGATGAACGATCTTGACACGCCTGTGACAATGACATCTGAGGTTGAGATCGGGTCTTCCTTAGTGATTTTAACTTGCTTGGGGACTTCCACATCAGCCTTAAACGGCTTGTTGAGCTCAACTGGGTCATCGTATTGGGCAGTTCCATCAATCCACACCTGGACTGGTGCAGCGCCCACGCTGAGTGGGTCGCTGTCCCAGACCACAACATCAGCATCAAAGCCAGGCTTGACTTTGCCCAAGCGCTTGGCAAAGCCCAGTCTCTCGGCAGGAGCAGTCGTGACGGAAGCCATGGCGGCATGGTAAGGAAGACCATATCCATAAGCCTTGGCAGCCTCGAAGACAACATGCTGTGCGTTGAGCACGGGGTTGTCGCTCACATAGATGGGCGTCAATCCATTCTCGTACAGAATCTTGCCAGCGTACTCGGAGCCAATGTAGGCCTCGGTCTTGTACCACATGTGATCGGCAAAGAGAGCAGATGATGGCGGTGAATCACCCCACGCACGCTTAAGAATCTCGGGAACGAGGAATGTCTGGTGCGCGTGGTGGAACGATCGCACAGCAAACTTGAACTCGTTTGTGTGATCCACAAAGGCTTCGAGGTCGGGGATTGTGTAGCAATGGGTGTTGACATGGACTTGGCCACGCAGCACAGCGCCAAGAGTCTCCCACTGGAGGTCTTGGGGCAGGTAACTGTCCATGTTCTCGATGCCCTTGGCGTCCGCCGCTGCACACCAGTCGTCCTGGGCACGTACCAGGTTCGCAGCTTGTTCAAATGCGTGTCTGAACTCCCATGACTCTCCCATTCTGCTCACAGGACCTCGCTCGCCGACCTTGCCGTATACCCGCTTAGCATTCTCGCCGCATGCCATCTTGATGTATCGCCAGTTACGGTCAGGGTCAGCTAGCATGTCTGCTGCGGAGACCTCATTCCGACCATCTTCTCTACCAATTGCATGCTTGATGACATATGCCTCGCCGCCGATGTTGTTACCCGATCCAGGCAACACCAAACTGGTTGTCACACCACCGGATTTGATTACCCGGAGTTGGTGATCATTGGGGTTCAAGCCATCAATAGAGCGCACATAGGGTGTGACATCGGAGCTCATTTCGTTGGTGTCCTCGCTTCCCCAGAGAGACGGGAGGCTATCAACTCCGGCGTGACTGTGCATATCGATGATACCGCTGGTGAGACGTCTGCCCTTGGCATCCCACACCAACGTGTCAGACGGCACCGAGGCAACATCGATGGTGCTTTCGACTCTTTTGATAAGACCATGCTCGATGAAGACGTCGCCATGAGTCCAAGAATAGCCAATTCCGAGTCTCTCATCTTCAGCACTTGTTCCTTCTGCCGGCTCACCGACCCAGATGGTGGCATTCTTGATCAGCGTAGGTTCGTGTCCGTCAATGTAGCGGGCATTGCGATCTCGGCCAGCACCAATGGGATCCTTCGGCTTTGATCTGAGCTTAGAGCACATGTAAAGATTGTCTTTAAGTCTCTCGGTGGACAGCGGCGAGGGGCTTGACTCCTTTCCCGAATGGATTTGCAGCCATTGGGCATAGACGATGAATGTTAGACACGCAAGAGCGAGAACCCTCAACACCCTCGACCGTCGCATTGCGCGATGTCGCCGTGGCATTTGTTGATTAGCCACGGCGCTGTAAGGCGGTAGCCCACCCTTTTCGCTTTCCATAGTCTCTTTGCTCTGTCTCTATCGAGGAGGCGAGGGATGAGAGATATGGAATAAGAATCGAGAGTGGAATAAGCGCGGGGAGAGGAGGGGAGGTTGATATACTACCACCAGATACGATACAACTACGATAGGTAGTACCCGGAAACATGGCTACTAGGTAGGTACTGACCTGGTCAACTAAAGTAGTGCAGCATCCGGGAGGGGTCGGAGTCACTAGGCTACATTTGTAAAGAGAAGCCGATGTTACCTGGAATTCAGAAGCCGGAGATACGTACGGAACACGCGGAATCCATGAGGATCACAACGGAATCTGTGGAGCTTTCCTCATCCCCGCCTGCGACATAACCCATACTAATCGTAAACCATGGTGGCGTAAAGAGGCTTTGCTCTTATCGCGGTGTAGCCCCGATAGTGACATACGGATACTTCAAATGGTAAGACGGATTATCTGCGTTTGTCGAAACAGTTGGATTTCGTGACAACAGGGACGAATTCGAAGCACCTCCACGCACGGCTCTCGTGCGGCTCACGAGTCAACCAGCATCACCTTTATCTGCCTGACCAGCATTATCATCATCAGTAATACCAGCGCTTGCGAAACCATATTTATGCCGGTTTGTTTCCACAGCGAGTGTTGGACATGAGCCACCCATGAGTGGAAAGCTTCCGTGTCGTTGACTTGAGGGAAAGGTGCCTCGACCCATCCGCGCTGTGTCTGCCGACCAGGCACGGGAACGCCAAGATGCTGGCATAGAGGAGCCCAGCCGTCTTGCACTTTGAATTCAATGCATCCTTCGGGCGGTATGTTCGCCCTGCAGTGCATGTAGTACTTGCGGAAGAAGTCCATGCATTCTTCTTTGCCATGCGAGCCCAGACCGACCCCGGATTTGGATAGGAGATTCCCCATGCGTATGATGGCAGACATCTGAGTAGGGACCCATGGCCGCAGAATCTTCTCCCACAACTCGAAGGATTCTCGAGCTCTGATTACCCCCTGCACGGTATTCGCGAATGAAAAGTACCACTTGTCGCTGTCTCGGTTGAGAATGACTACCTTGGCTTTTGGATATGCCTTCGCGAGCTCAGTCGCAAAGTAACAAGCGGGCGCATCGACTACGACCTTTGGACGTCAGGTTGAGTGAGAATGACCACATGCCACGCGATTCCCACTCACTTGATAATCACCAAGAAGAGCATCCCAAACGGAGCGGGGAATGTGACGTCCGGCTCTTTTCGCATTAATGGCGTATATCCAGTTTTCAGAGTCCTCGGTGTGATTGATGAAGGTGCTCATGTGATACACATTGCGATAGCCCAGCTGCTCCAATGCCAGCTTGATAGCTATGGTTCCAAGCAAAAGCATCGGTTAGTCTTGTTCTCTCCCTACAATGGAAATTCTTACACGTTGTCCCTGTTCGAGGAAGGCTACACACGATCACGCGCAGACCTACCGGGTATTCAGTTGAACACTCGGCGGAAACATTCGATTCATTCCTAAGCGACATCTCCGAGATGTCCGAACGCGATGGTGGGATGTAATAGCTCTGAAAGGCGTCAGCAAGGCAATTCAAATCGATGATTCAGATCGCGAAGTGGTAGTCACACGGGCATTTGCGAATGAATGCGCCCAATTCTGTCCTGTTCACCAACGTCATCAAGCACACCATTCGGGACTCATGATCGTGCGTTACATGACAAGTTTGGATCTTCAAGCACGACTTCGCGCACCAGTGAAACAAAGTCAACATCTGTCCTCCTCAGGGAGGCAGCAGGTTCACGTACATGACAGGAGAAAATTGCCGGATAGGGGCAAGAGTCGGAAGTCTTACCTCGTTCGCCATGTCACAAGCTCAGTGAGACTCGTCGTGTCGATTCCCGGCCACCTTTGTCGTCTGTTTGTTGGCTTACTCCAGAATTTATCCAGGAGATGGAAGCGGCGATGCTTGCCCAATCGCACAGAACAGAGATAGAATTCACGGCCAACTTTCACGTCAATGAGATCTTTCTGCTTGGAACCAGGAACAAACGAGGAGTTCAGTGTCTTGCCGTCTTTTAAAGCATGCACCCCCGAAGAGACTGGGAATTAAGCTGGGGTATAGTGAAATCGTTCAACGCACAACGGGACTCGAGGAAGCATTCCCGTCTACAACGAGTTGTTGACAGGTGACACTGCATGCGTTGGAGGCATGTAGGTAATACTCCTGGGATGTGATAGTACCCTTTGCCGTTGGAGTTATAAGAATAATGATGACCGGGAATGGAGGAGTCGCGGCATGTGGTTCCCGTGAGAGTGACAATCATGCTCGGGTCACGGGCTTGTCTCATCATAAGGGGGGCCGCGAGAGGAGGTAGTCGCACAAGTAGGTAGGCCGGCAGGTGCGTGCCATCACAAACACGGAGTGCCTGCCTTGGTGAGGTAGCAATCCCTGCTGGAGAAAGAGCTTGCTACTACTTCGAGTCGCCACCGTATCGCGACTGCCTCGTGAGTCCGGGTGGTACGAAGGTGCAATGAGCACCATGCGTTAGCGTCACTTCCCACTCGAAGTCCATCCACGTACTGGCCCGTTGCTGTTGACATTGCCATGGCCGTCCCGAACTTCCCACTCTCTACCTCCCTCCCACCTTTCGTCTAAGGTTTCATCTTTCACCTTCTGATTCCACACTCCGCCTTCCACCATCCACCGTTGTTGATTCATCAACATCACACAACCCGACCTCCGGATCGACGAACCTAAATTGGTATCTTACTGTATCGCTTCGGTCAAGTTATTGGTGACTACCCGAGAACTCGATTGTGAGTGATTCCTCCCTTGACTCTTTTACTACTGACTAACGAGAGTCATATGCAGGTCCGCCTTTCTTCCGGTAGTCTCCCCCTAGGTATCCCGGCCCTTGCCTGCCGTGGACGACAAGATGCCTCCGGTTAAGCACCACGTTTTGCTCTTTGGCGATCAGACCGACGACGTGGCTGACAGCATTAGAAGCCTATATCTTGCTAGCAAGACGTCCATGCTTATGCCCAAATTCCTGCGAGATGCATCCGATGTTTGCCAGATCGAATTTGGCAACCTACACCAGGACTTCTTGGACGAAGTTGCACCGTTCGAGTCCCTACTTGAGCTGGCTGAAAATCATGCGAAGACAGACGGCTCACCCGTGCTCGCATCCAGTGTCTTGACGTACTTCTCTCGATTGGGCGAGTTGATCTTGTGAGTAATAAGCAGTCACATCGCACTGACTCCATCGAGCTAATCGCCTTCACCCAACCTTCAGACGCACGGAGCATGATCCAACCATTCTGTCTAGTCCTCGTGTACTCATCGGACTGTGTGTTAGCGTTCTTCCAGCAGCACTGGCTGCAACGGCCAGGAGTGACACAGAGCTGGCCAGGCTCTCATTGGAAGCATTTCCATCGTATTTCAACTGGGTTGTCGCCAATCATGTTCGGACTAAGAGCATCGAATCGCAACATGGACGTTGGTCTTGCATGATTATGAAACAACATGGCGTCGATCTGCAATCAACGCTGGACGGCTTCCACAAAGACCATGTAAGTCTTATCCCAATCCGCTCGCAACGCATGTTAGTAACGTATGTGAACAGGATATCCCGGCCCATAAAAGAGCTTGGATTAGCGTTTTCAGTCGTCGCTGGACGACAGTGAGCGCGCCACCTTCAATATTGAAGTTGTTCATTGCGCAATGCATCGGACCCAAGAAATTTCACTACCAGATGCTTCCAGTCGCCAGCGCGGTTCACGCACCGCATCTTCCCGTATTTGATTATGATTCGACTGTCAAACCCTCCTCTATATGGAATATGCCACTGCAGAAGGGAGCTTGCATCATGTCAACCGCGGAGTGTGCTCCATACTTGAACACAACACTAGGCGAGGTGACACGCCGCATGCTCGATGCCGTATTACGGGCCCCTCTGATGGTCGACGACACCTTTACAGCTACAGCCGAGTACCTGAAGGCAACATGCGCGACTGCTGCAGTGTCTATCCTCGGCCCGTCAGCACAGGTCTTTTCTCTCATTCGTACTCTTGAGGAATCGAATATAAGTGTTGAGAAGTTGGCTGACCGAGACTGGAAACCCGAATTCACTCCAAGATCAGGCTCAGGAGCTGTGGCAATCGTTGGGATGTCCGCGAGATTTCCACAAGCCAAAGACCTTGATGAGTTTTGGCAGCTTCTAATGGAAGGACGCACAACACATGAACAGGTAAATGATTTTCTAGTACTCACTAGCTATGCACAATGGTATCTGACTAGATCATATTTAGATTCCGTTTGATCGATTCAATTTGCAAGATTTCTATGATCCGGAAGGAAAAGGCCGCAACATGATGATGAACACAGACGCTTGTTTCCTCTCCAATCCTGGAGCGTTTGATCATCGAATGTTCCGAATGTCGGCAAGAGAAGCCTTACAAGTCGACCCTACACATAGGCTTCTGCTCATGACGAGCCTCGAAGCTCTCGAAAAAGCTGGATATAATCCGGACGTGGATGTGTCATCGCGCAATAGAAGGGTCGCCGTTTATTGTGGACAGAATGCCGATGTTTGGCGCGAACTCAGTACTGAGCGCGGAATTGATATGTTTACTGCTCCCGGCCTGCTCAGGGCCTTTTCACCGGGAAGAATTAGTCACCACTTTGGTTTTGAAGGTGGATCGTACAGGTAAGTTGCTTGTTCATTTCTTTGCGTTCACTCTGCTAAGAAAGAAAGTGTGGACACAGCCTGCTCGTCAAGCGCTACGGCAATTCAACTCGCATGTGATGCTCTCGTCAACAGAGAGTGTGATATGGCCCTCGCCGCTGGCGCGCAAGTCCTCAGCAGCCCCTTTGAGTTTGCAGCCCTAGGAAAATCTGGGTTTTTAGCGCCATGTGGTGGGTGCAAGACGTTTTGCGCAGATGCAGACGGATATTGTCGAGGTGAGGCTGCGGGTGTGCTCGTCCTGAAGCGACTGGAAGATGCAATGATGGACAACGACACCGTCGAAGCACTCATCACAGGATGGGGCCGCAACTACTCTAGCGGCGCAGTTTACATGACGCGACCTGACGTTGATTCGCAGGAGAAGCTAATCCATCAGGTGCTCCGTCAGTCTAACGTGAAATCTTCGGATGTTGACTATGTTGAACTGCATGGAACTGGGACTACCGTGAGTAAGGCTTCTTTTCGAACTGTAACAATTCTGACGAGTATATCTAGGTTGGGGATTTGGCCGAGATGAAGTCGGTTACGAGCATCTTTAACAACCAGCGCAAACCGCATTGCCCCCTTCATGTTGGGAGCCTCAAGGCAAATGTTGGCCATTCAGAAAGTGTATGTGCATACTTATCACTTGATGGAAGAAATAGCTTGACTGACTCGCGAGGTAGGCGGCTGGCGTTTCATCGGCAATCAAAGCAGTGCTGATGCTGCGAAAGGGAATTATCCCTCCACAAGCAATGATAACGAAGGAAACAAAGCTACATCCTGGATTCGCCAATCTAGATCTATCCTCGATTCGTATCGATACGACACCGGCTATGCTGGGCAGTAAGCAAACGAGAATCTTGGTTAACAGTTTTGACGCCGCTGTAAGCTACTAGTTTGATTTTTGTTTTCCTTGCTTCAACACATTATACTTACAACAGTCCTGTAGGGGGGGAACACATGCTTCCTAATAGAGAGTGCACCCAAGCCCAAGTTGAACCAGACCGACCTCGATCCTGATCCGCGGAATTGGCATTTAGTGTCTGTGTCAGCTCACACACAATCATCACTTCTGAACAACAAGAAGAGGCTGCTAGAATACCTTGTCAAGAATCCTCGTACTCGGTTATCGGATCTCGCGTATTCAACCACGGCGCGTCGAACCCACTACGCTTGGAGGTTTCAATATGTTTCCGAATCGACAAAATTTTTGATGGAACAGTTGAGAAGAGACGTTTTACAGTCAGAACAAAGCGTCAGGTCTCCCGCCATAAATCCGAAGGCCATCTTCGTCTTTAGCGGCCAAGGAATTTCATATCATGGCCTTGCAACAAACTTGTATAAGACACATCCGACCTTTCGGGATTACCTGAACTTGCTTGATCAAACGTGTAAGGCACTGTGTCCGGATATGCGCTGTAGTGTAATCAGCATCCTCACTGGTTATCCATCCGGCGACGGGTCCTTTACAGCTGAGCAGCATACAGCCATTGTGTGCTTTCAATTAGCACTGGTCGATCTGTGGAAGTCCTGGGGCATCCAACCGGATATTGTTCTGGGACACAGCATCGGGGAATATGCAGCGCTGTGTGTAGCCGGTGTAATGTCGGTCGCCGATACTCTCTGGGTGGTCTACAACAGAGCAAAACTTTTTGAAACAACACATCAAGAAGGCAAGTATGGCATGCTCCGCTTATCAGCTTCCAGGGAACACATCGCAAATTTGTTAAAACGTCATCAACTTGATGACACTTGTCAAATCGCTTGTTACAACGGTCGGTCATGTCACGTTGTTGGTGGTCTAAGAATGAGCCTACGGACACTGGAGGGCAAAGCGAGAGCCCAAGGCATTCTCACGCATACCCTTTCAATGTCCTATGCTTATCATTGCAAAGATGCAGAGCCGGTAGCGACAAAACTGAAGAATATAGCGGCAAAGGTTTCGTTCTTTCCACCAAAGATTGCAGTGGCAGAAACAGTCACAGGCGATATTATCACTACAAATGCCTTCAACGCCTCATATCTATCGCTGCACACCAGTCGGCCGGTCCAGTTCCGTGGGGCTCTGAAAAGCATTGATGAATATCTCTCGCAAAACAAAGCCTCTCCCATATGGCTAGGGATTGGTCCCAGTTCGACAGGTTTGGCCTTGTTGCGAGAGAATATGAATGTATGCGGCTCTCAAGTTCTTCCATCCGTTCAAGATGGCGATACCTGGATGACTCTTACTAAGTCTCTCGGCAAAGCATGCGCTGCAGGACTACGCATTAATTGGGCGAAGTATCACCAGCCTTTCAAGAAGTCCTTAAAACTCCTTGATCTCCCAACCTACGCTTTTGACCTAGAAAACTTTTGGCGCGCATATACAACGACCACTGCAGCTACCAATGGCATCAGCATAGGAGCCGCCAGACAGCGTGGGTTTGTGCCCACGGCCACGGTCCAGATGATTCAGGATGAAAAGGTTGATCCCGAGAGGATAGAAGTGACCTTTTCATCCTCACTGCGCAACATTCAACTCCGTGATGCTATTCAGGGCCACATTGTTGCCGGCTTCCCTGTTTGTCCTGCTAGTGTATTCATCGACATGGCTTTAACAGCAGCAGCATACATGCGTGGGATGATTCAGTCACAAAAGGGAGTTGCCATGGGCTCGATTAAGCTTCTCGAACTCCACAATCCCTTCGTTCTTCAGCAGCATACGGTTGACCAGACCCTCGAAATTAGAGTACTTGCAGAAGAAAGTGACAACTGGAACATCCATGTCGCCTTCCATTCTCGAAGCAGTACTGGTGACATACATAACCATGGCTCGTGCCAGGTTGTTTATAATGTCCAGATCAAAGAGTTGGAGGACAATCTCCAGTCCTTCAGGACGGGAATGATGGAATTGACGAATTTGGAAGATGGCAATGAGGTGTTCATCCACAATTTTTGCACTCGGGACTTTTACAAAATGTTCAGTACGACCGTCGAGTATGGTGGCCGCTATCGAGGCGTGACAACAACTTTCCTCCCCGATCATGTTGTCGCGGGTGCAGTGTGGAATGCCAGAGCAGTGGTGAAGCTCACCCCTAACCCAGATGGGGAAGGGAATGCATTCATGCTTAACCCGTACCACAGCGATTCCCTCGTGCAACTTGCAGGCTTCATGACCAACCTGACTGAAAAGGACAATACGGATATACTTCATTTCGCTTGTGGCATTGAGAGCGTCATAGTTTTCGAAAAGTTAGAGGAAGACGAAACTTATGTGAGCATCGTCAATGTTTCTGCAACCCTCGACGGGGCGTGTCAAGCAAACATCTTAATCTCTCGCAACAACGTGCCAGTTGGCATCATAAAAGGTCTCAAATTCCGAGCCCTAGGTCGGGACGCCCTGAAGGCCCTATTCAACAAGATGACGGTCAACAGAGGTGTGAGACCACCGGTTCTAGCTGATGTACGGTGTTTGCAGGACCGGGTAGAAGGGCACAGCGTCGTTTTTGAGGCTGAAGCAGCTCCAGAAGTCAATTCACAAGGCAGTATGGAGGACATTTTTATTTCAGCACTCATCGCAGAGACTGGAACCAATGCGGACGATATCGAGGATGACACTAATTTGTCGGAGCTAGGCATTGACTCCCTCATGGCTATTGCCATAGTACAAAATATGAGGTGCAAGACAGGCAAACCGCTACCCATGTCCATAGTGACAGACTGTCTGACGATACGTGACGTAAAAGTCGGCCTACGGCATCTGATGGATGAAGTCAAGCAGGACCCCAGCCGAAAGGTAAGTCAAGGCCAGACTTGTGCCGTTGAGAATGGCGATGAAAATGGAAAGTCGCTCCCGAATGGCCCGCCCTCGAATATGGCAGAAAGATACAAAAGCAAAGCGGTTCTCCTGAAGGGAGACGCAAAGTCTTCTTTGTCTCCGCTCTTTTTTATTGCAGGATCAAGTGGCTCGGCTTCAATATACGCCAACTTGAAGTCGGAGAGACCGGTTTGGGTCCTCGAGTCCCCATTCCTACACTGCCCATCTGAGATGGATTATACACCACAAGAGATAGCACCCGTATACATTGCTGCGGTGAAGAAGATCAGACCCAGCGGCCCATATCTCCTTGGTGGCCACTCAGCTGGAGCGGTGCATGCATACGAGACAGCACGCCTTCTTCTCAATCATGGGGACAACGTCAAGAAGCTCATCCTCGTAGACATGAAAGCGAATGTTCCGGGGGGTAACCCCATCATATCGCCACAAATGGATGATATGGTATACATGCAAACCGCCCTGCAGGAAGTGCCTAGCAGCCAGGCAAGACCCGAATCACGTTTAGTCGATGAGACCGACGACGAAAGCCTGTTCGCCAGCTTGCGATGCATGTCTTACTGGCAGCCGATTCCTATGGATCGGCACTTCAGACCAAGCAATGGTACAATCATAATCTGGGCACGCTGGGGGATCCACCAAACATCCGAATGTGATGTGAAGGGTGAGAAGGGGGTCAACCCGATGGCGGCCGAAAATATGGATTGCGAATCGTGGTTCTGTGGCAACCGCTACACATATGATGCCAATGGCTGGGATCTACTTGTTGGAGATGTGCAAACCTTTGTTGTCGATGGCAACCATTGGAATATGCTGCAGACACCTTGCGTAAGTGTTTCCCCTACTCCAACGACGTGCTTCAAAGTAGGACTGAAACTAATGATTATCGCAGGTATCCGACGTCTCCAAGCTCATTAACCAGGCACTTGTTGACTGCCTGGAAGAGTAACTGGAAATGTGGCCATGACCTGGGACTAGAATGTTTTCTATCTTTGCAGTTGACCATGCGCCCATTTTGCTTTACAGAGTACATGATGATCGAGTGGTATCCGTAGACCCGCGCTGCTGGCTTATACGGGGCGTCCATAGTAATGCAGACAAGACGTGTTGAAGATGTGCAATCAATACTTTACTGTGATTCTTCCCTTGCCACGACTGACACAAGACAGCATACTCGTTTGCTTCTGTTGATCATCGAGTGCTACGCCTTGATGTACGACCTCGCCTTTGCAATAGTCGATGGTGCAAGTCCCGCAGTTGCCCGTGAGGCAGGACGAGTCGATATCGAAACCGGCCTCATTGAGAACCTCGAGAAGCGATTTCTCGCGGGGGACCTCAAAGACCTTCCCTGTTGCTTCCACCTCCACCTCGAAGGGATCACCCGTGCCTGTTGCGAGACCGCCGAATTCTTCGACGTAGATATGGGATCGGGGATATCCCAGATCCTTGGCTATCTTTTGCGTTTCCTCAATCATGGATGATGGACCGCAGCAGTAGATGACGACCGGGGGATTGGCGTTCTTCTCATTATCGGAGACGTCGAGAGACGGGATGATGTCCGCGACGCATAACCTCTCCCCTTCCACCTTGGAATACACGTTCGTGTGGGCCTTTGGCAAGTGATCGAGATATGCAGCCTCGGAACGCCGACGTACGGCGTAGTGGATTTCGATGGGATTCCCGTTCGCGACTAGGGTCCGGATCTCGCCTAGAAATGCTGTAATGCCGATTCCGCCGAGGATGAAGATGTGTTTGGTTTTCTGTGGGCGTTGTTCGATGGCCCATTTCTGTGGTGATGCGTGCCCCTTGGCGACTTTTATACTGTCGCCTATCCGGAGGGTGTCGTGTAAGTACACGGATCCGCCCCGTGAGTTATCGTCGCGCGCTACGCCGATTTCGAAACGCTTCATGTCGCCTGATACGACAGAGTATGCGCGCGTGAATTTGGATTCGGGTCCGAATTTCACGCGTACGTGCGGGAAGGGGCCGAATTTGAGTTTCTCGGAACTGAGACCTTCATCGTCGTCGGCTTGGAAAACGAATCTCTGAATGCGCGATGTCAGGGCCGTTTTCTCAACAAGCGTGTATGACCGCCACGGCACAGAGACGTCGCCTTCCAACCGTCCTTTCATATCCTCCGCGCCCTTCCTCAACCGGTCCTGGAAGACTCCAACCAGCTCTTTGCTTAGTCCAGGTAAATCCACCAATTCCTTTAAAACCTCCCTATTATCACGATCCGTATACAAATAATACTGCAGCCTCGAAAGTGGCCACGTCGGATTCACGCGCTCGACAAGCTCCATCGCACACCCCTCCTCCACCCACCCTTCCTCCAACACGCGATACAACCACCCCGTACGTCCCGTGCTCTGCGCCAGACTCGCCATCTTGCGATGCTCGAAACGATGATTCAGTTTATAGCACGGCTGTCTCGACATCGTGACCTGCACGACCGCAGATCCCAGCCTAAAAACATCGCCCACGCAAACATTTGCTTCAGAGAGCGCAGATCCAGCAGTCGTGATATTCTCGCCAAAAGCGCCCGGGAAGAACTTCGCGCTGCGCGAGGGCAGTTCAGTCTTCCAGCGCGCGTAGTGCGTGCTGTCGTACTGGTGCACGGCGTTATCGGGGCTCTGGTGCGGTACGTAGGCGCGCTCGTCGCCGGCGAAGCCGAGACGGGTGAGGTGGATGGGCCCGCGCCGCGGTTGTTTGTGGATGCCTGAGGCGATGGGGACGCCGCCGAGGGGGCGGATCGTTCCTGTGCGCACGCTTAGCACGGTTACTTTTGGTGGTAACGGTGGTGGTGCTGACTCGGGGATGTTGGAGCCCATTTTGCGGTTCAGGACGCGACGTTTGTGTTTGAGTCTGGATGGAGCGCGAGGGATGGGATGGGATGGTGAGAAGAGGGAGGAGAGGTTTTGGGGTCTGAGTCGACGTAGCATGGCGGACTGTTTCTTATTAGTATTTAATGTTTCTTATCGTCTTACTTGCTTTGTCGATCGCGCTTCGGGCTATCCCGTCGAAACTAGATAGATACGGATAAAATCTCACCCATCCCATCCCATCGTCATTCCCGGGCGGCGTGACTCCCGTGTCATCATGCAGTGTTACCATGGGATTTTCAGACGCCTCTGACACATGCAATGCAGGCCCAGCCAGCCACTGGAACAGGGCGGCATACGGACGTAACATTTTATTTTCGAGGTTATTGACCGCTCCATTGTTTTTGATTGTTCCAAGTCAAGAGCAGTTGATTGTGAGTTTATTATACAACAGCTGCCGTTTATTTCTAGTTTATCGGAACTTCACGTAACAGTATGGAAATGGCGACTTCGTGATATTCAATCCTGGGAGGTTTATTTCCGATTTGTTTTAGGAGGATGATAAGACAAGACCAAAGAGGGTACGCGCGACGCCAATCCGTCAGAGTCAGAGACAGGCAGCAGTAAGGATTCAAATCCAGGTTTGAGTGTAAGATCTATCATTCTGACAGGTTAAGTGGTTGCCAGGGAGACTCGGTTAGCATGGGTTGAGACCTTAGACCTCGGGTTGCGTCAAGTTAAGTACTATGCCAAAGTAAAGTGTTACGGAATTCATATGTTGTGACATCTTGGTTTTCTGAGTGGCGTCGGCAATTGCATCGGCATACAGCTGCCAGGTATGTTCTATGACAATAGTTTTATAGGATATCTCTACATGTAATAGCTTTTGACCTGAGTTCTCACTTTAACTATACTATTCCGTTGTTACTGAGCTCACATTGAAACCGGAACCAAAGGGGAGCACATCACTGCTTGAGTCCGAGGAGTCAAATGCAAACACGACAGGCGACTCAACGTCGCCTCTGGTGTCAATTGAAAGCAACGCACTTCATTATCATTCGCCTCTACGGAGTATCGCTGCTCTAATATCCCGCTCTATATCATTTACATGCGCCTGCCTCATAACAGGTCCGAGATCACGTCGATCCCCTTTTCGCCCGCTCGTTTCCATGCCGTCGTCCATTCATCATACTGGCATTGGTCGGTACAACATACGGTTGAAGTCCCACGGGTTTCTTGGCCGGAAGGGAACTCAGGGCGTCCCAGATCTCGGCAACACCGGCTCGACGGGTAGGAAGCATACTGTACTGCAACGAGTACAGGTTCTTCCTATCAATGGGAGGAACGAATCGTCCAGTGACGAGACAGAAAAGCACGCTAGGTGACAAGTAGTGTTTCCGGAGTCGACGGCCCATTTGGAAATACTGGTGGAACATGGCACTAAATTCCAAGGGCACAGGCTGCATGATATTAGTAACGATACTACTACCATTTGTCAGAAGCAGCTTGTTGATCATACCTTCAGGTTGATGAGCGACGTGGATGAGGGGAAAGGCGAAGGGTTCGATGAGGAGTTGCCGCTATGTCTATTTTGGGTATCACAAAGTTCAAAACGAATACCGCCTGTGAAATGTTAGAGGGAGGAGGATGGCAATAGAAGAAAGGGGGAGACGGACCTGGAAGACGCCGCGGGTCTTTGGCCCGCAACATCAAAGCGAATAAGGGGAAATGGTTCAAACACGACAACAGTGTGTCGAAAACGGCCTTGAGCAGGATTATGACCATGCGCGCAAGCGCAAAGTTGAGGTAGAATACAATGACCGTCGGCAGCAAAAAGAAAAGGAGGGTGAACAGAATAGTGCCAACGAGTAGTTGATCGAGATCGTAATCGCAAGAGTCGACTCGGTTCCTCAGGATATTGTACTTCTTGCCGCGAAACAGCTGGAACAGCGAAAGCAGGATCGTCAGCTGCCAATGGAATATCCGCGCTGAGGCGAGATAGAACGAGTAGATGTGGAGGGTGAGCGCCGACAGGAGATCTGAGAACAAAGCAATTGGCATACTAGCACCCGCAAAGCTGGAAAATCCTATAAACCATACGATTTGCGGTAGTAGGGGTTGCAAAGTCAGCGCACAGCTGGACCAATAGTCGATAACCCAGAGGAACAAGTCGCCAAGGAAGAGAGCCAGTTCACTGTTGAGCTTCAGTCCAGCCGGCCAGCCCATAAGCCATGATATGCTGCTCTGCAAGGCATTAATGGTATACTTGCTAAGCAGCGTATTGATCATATCAGCTACCCATTCGGCATTCTCTATGATGTAGGAACCCAAGGCAATGCCGATTATCACATCGTTGGCCACGAGCCACAGACTGTTGTAGAAGCGTATATAGTCTGGATGACTTGTGGTAACGCTATCCCAGTCGTTCTTGCGCAGACGCAACTTGACGTATTGCATCGGCCAATAACAGAACTGAAGGAGTCGGATTTCCACCTGCTGCGCAGTTGCCGAGACATCCTTCAGAGCAGGAGAATTGGGACGAAACCGCCATTCGAGGATAAGAAGAAGCACCTCCGCTGCAAGCCGCTGCGCAAGCAAGGTGATGATGAATATCCGTCTCACCACGGGGAACACGTAGATAATAATCATATTCCAAATCAAGAGCAATGTCTTGTCTCGCACCGTCGCAGCATGTTCCACCACTCGCTCGGATACGCTGAGTGCACGCTTGGGCCGGTGACCAATAAGCGAGACATTCTTCAACAAGAGACGCTCGAGTTCAGAGGCCCAGTTGATTTGATTCACAATGTTAACCAGAGCTCTGTCCTTGGATGACGGCGGATGTCGGACTACCGAGTGCTGTTTCAACTTTTCCACCAAGCTGACGGCTTTCCGTTTCGTCTTATGTTCTTGTTTTCCATTGTCGACTTCAGACTCATGGGCGTCAGTATCGAGCGTTTCGCTGTTGCCGCTCAAAGAGAGCGCAATAGGATTCAGCGATATGTACTGCATCTGGAGAGGATTAGGCCGGTCAAATATGACGGTCTGAATAGTCGACGCTTTCGCACAAGCGATCCGAGGAATCCTATCAGGGGTGTTCGTAGTCACCTGTACCCACCAGGGTTCTGAAGCGACACCTGGCGCAGCGTTCGCCATACCAAGGACACGCATCGACGACTGACCACATATCTCGTATATCCTGGAAACGGCATGAGGCGCATTCCGAAGTAGAATGCCTGTTTTGAGTGCATTTTCGACGCTTCTCGGCTGCAAAAGCGTCAGCGGCGCAACGTGGAAAGGGAGAATAGGTCGGTCGTCTGCTCACATCCACATGATCCAGGACAGCTACGACGACAACATCCAAGTCAGAGTTCCTCCAACCGACCAGAACACCGGAAAGATCAGAAGTCGCAATGTCGCTCGGCCAGAACACTCGCATTAGTCCATCATTCTCTGGCATGTCAGAGTGGGCGCCTGAGTGCCCCCAATCAAAAGGAGCCTCTGCGCCTGAGCTGTTCTCGAGCGGATACGGCCCGGCTCGGCGATCGCGGGTGCTATTTCTCTCTTAGTACGATGGAAGAGAGCATGTTGGGTCGTTTTCAAAAGCATTCACGTACCAGATCAGCCTCGGCGCATGCGAGATGTCGCACTGGTATAAAGAGTAGTAGGAATGCTAAACTAAGGGTGGCGAAGCCTAGGCATAGACGATACTTTGGGCGCACATGTTTGTTAGTTGAATTGTTGACAACAGGAATAGGACTGAGGGGAGAAGAGGAAGACGGAGACGGAGACAGTAGAGGGTCGCTCTCACAATAACACCGTTGTCCCAGGCAAAGATAGCAAGCTCGTATAGCCGAGTGACCAGGTCCCATCGAGCAGTGATGTAGCCGGCTACGAAGATGGCGAGGGTCAAGACAGAGAAGGGGTGCATAAAGGATCAGCAATTAGGGGTGAGGAGGGATTGAGTATGGTGGACCGCGTCGCATCCCTAGAGCAAGATGGCCAAGAGTCGGAACATTAAGGGGCTGAAAAACGCGACTTCAGCGAAGGTTGAAAGCAGTATTAAGAGTTCCCCTGAGCAGCTCGGGTCGCTGAAATCGAAAGAAAGGGCCAGATATGCCGTTGATCCCCTCTCTTGCTCGGACTCCTGGTCAGAATGTAGGACTGCGTATTCCGTGGTGGTTCGAAGGAGTGTCGGATCGCGAGAATTGAAGGCGATATCGTCGATTGAGTGTCGCGCTTCGGTTGTTCAGTATTAGATTGGGGTCAGAAGGTCGTTCGGCACAGCCTTGACCGTATTTGTGCGTGTTGTCGCGAGAAAGCTGATGACGGCGATGATAATGAAGCTGCTGGACATCTGCGGTGCTAATGGGGCTTGGCAAAATGCAGGGAACGTTGGAATTGAGTTCTCAGTAAAAGGATAACCCCGAGAGCGATAAGTTTCTCTGATCTATCTATCCTGATAGATAAGTACTAATTAGTTGATGCATCTATTTATGTATATGTTATGCATATGCATCTGTCGAGACAGGAATCAGCATTCCGTTTCAAAAACGGGTTTTTAATACGGAATACTCTGAGCAGACGAGTTTGGTTCTCAGTGAAGAAGATCTGGAAAATCACTGAGCACTAAAAGGTTAATACTGTGAGATTATGTGACACATTGTACAGTTCGGGGTCGAGAGGACTGAAGGTGAGTAATGTTGCTACCGGGTAGGTCCCACGATTTACTGAATCCGCAGTGGTTGTAATTCGTACGTAGAAAACTGTGGACGTTGAGAGATAAGTAGAGAAATGTAATGAAGGGACGAAGGATGAAAGGAGTATTACTATGGAATAATCTGTAGACGAAGATTCCCAGGCTTTGTTTCTACTAGCCATCCCCTATTTGTGTAGGTGACAACCAGGCCCGTATGAAATATTGTACGTAAGAAACGCCAACGCCCATCGTCGCCGGCCTTCCGCCGAGACTCTAAAATAATATATCTCTTCTATGACTCGGCTCCAACCGGAATGGCCGTTCCTCCGCCAAAAAAACGTCTTGAGACGAAGGCATTCCGGTGCTTAAAACAATATGCAGGCGTCGACCGTTCAAGGAGACCGAAAAGTGAAGAACTCCAGGCAACTTGACAACCTGGCGGGCGGCACTGTTGCCGTCGACTATAAGAATGATGTTGATATGGCGATAGAGTGATAGAGAGTCATCATTTCCGCTTCATATGTATCGCATTATTCTCTTTGTTATCTTCCCGGGCCTCGGCCAGGAGCTTGTCTATACCGCGCTCCTCAAGTGCGACCTTACGATAGAATCAGAGATGTGAGCAAGCATGAGATGTCATGACTCGATGGGATGAGATGGGGGGAAACAACCAACCTTCAGGCACTTCTGGTAGTTCTCGAAGTGTTTGGAACACTCATTGCTGTCTGCCTTCCCATTACCCCGGAGGTACTCTATATCAAGACTTTAGTGAATTGTCTTCATCGCGACATGAAGAGAAAGGGGGCCAAGCATACTCTCGCTGTACCATTTCAGGAAGCAAGTGTCGTATCGTCTAGGTAAAAGATGGTCAGATTCGCTATTCCAGCTGTATGTTTTTGGCTATTACTTACTCCTTGACCTCGTTACATTCGGGTGCTAGAGAAGCGGACATTTTAATAAAGTGATCTTCTGTAGTATTAGGTTGAGCAGTTGATATTGTACGTTTAGATGAGATGAGTGGAAGGAGGCGACTTTGGATGTTGATGGTGAGTGTTAGTCGCAGACGCAGGAACAAATGAGGTCGGCATCAATTCTGAAATCCATATGCATGTAACGGCAATAGCCATTATGCATTGAAACGGTAACATGTGTTTATCAGGGATATCCTGCCATCGCAACGGGCATTTACGACGACGTACGGCACTTCGTGTTCACGAGGCATCTGATGATTCCGTACGGATCAAATATCTGGTATATTTTTGTATCCGTATGCCTATGAATGAATTGGTAGTTGCGTCTCACATGGGCGTGCCCTTTAACATGAATCCCGCACATGCATTCTGCCGTCCCTCTGGTGGTAGCATTTCCATGCAATTAAGTATCGGTACATAAGTCCTTGGGTAAAGCACCCCTTACGTCATGCTACATGGAAGGTGCTGTACTTCACGATACCTGTAAAATCCATTTTTATCGCCTGGTCAATCGTACTTTAGAGGTACTTTCTGCCGAGATATACCAATCCCAAGGTACCGCTAACTCACCTTAGGTCCTCGTGACTTTCCGTTATCGCGGGGTACCTGACGTCTTATCTTATCCGATTGACTTGCGCGCTGGCGATCGTTCTCCAGACGTTCCAATTTTTTGAAGCAACCTGCTTCGTACTATCGCTACCTGCTATTAACAACCAACCCACCGGGACTACCGCGTACCTTGTCTGAACTTCCCTGGTGCTAATATCTTCACATCCCAGTTCTGTTTGTCTTTTTATCTTGTTATACCTATAGCTTTAACATCTAGCATTACATAACTTCCGTCGTGAGCACGCGACGAAGTCGGGACTGGACGACATGGAGTCGTCCCAAAACTTCAAGACTCTCCAAGAGAGCATCCAGAGTGCTCTCATCTCCACGACGCGACTGGCGAACCAGATTGCCGCCGAAGACTTGAGCTTCCAGCGCACCAGCAACCCCACCGTCGCCGAAGAACTCGACGAAACCACCTCTCGCTTCCTGACTCTCACTTCGTCTCTCCTTCGGTCGGCAACTAGGGGATCCGACATAGCTACGACGAATCTCGAAGATGCCGACGACATCGACGTTCATTGGTCTCGCATTGTCGATGTCCTCGACAATTTGCTAGAGAAGGCCGACACATGCCTGGACGAGTACACCGGTGCGATCAAGAGGAAGGCTGCCCCGGCCGATCAGCCTACACCTCCTACTAAGAAGGGTCGACACGCTCTCGATCAGTCTATGCGCCGAGCGAACGTTCTCAAACCTCAGACTCAGTTTGAGGTTAAGCCCAATAACCACGGTCCCGTCCCTTGGAAGCCGATCCTTACCAAGAAGCCGCATGCGACCTTGGCGTTTGAGAAGAGTATTGAAAGTGTTCAAGGCGAAGCAGGAGTCTTCCAGTACGAATATCTCAGTCCCATTTCAAGTACAGTTTTTGCCTACCAAGCAGTTCGCATAGGAGCCAACAGTAGAGCAGCGAAAGGATTACAGAGTGCTGACGGCAATGTATAGGTTTAAGCATCCGTATGAGACGGAGATTCTTGCCCTCGAATATCCCCAAGCTGTTTTTGAGCAACAAGAACCCATTCCATACACTTCTTTTGAAGACACCACAGCTACATTTGTGGATACGTTTGAAGGGGTACTTGAGATGCTCGAGGAGCTCAAAAGCGCAACTGTGATTGCCATAGATACCGAGCACCACGATTTCAGAACTTACAATGGTCTGCTTTCTCTGATGCAGATCAGTACCCGCGACAAAGACTGGATCGTAGATACTCTACAACCATGGCGACACAAGTTGGAAGTTCTCAACGAAGTGTTTGCTGATCCTAACATTATCAAGGTAACCTTGTCGCGAAACCCCCTTTTCCACAGTCTTAACTAACAAGCGTAGGTTCTCCACGGCGCATACATGGACATTGTTTGGCTGCAGAGAGACTGCGGTCTTTACATTGTCGGCCTCTTCGACACATTTGAAGCAGCTGATGCGCTTCATTATCCCGGCAGGAGTCTGGCTTACTTGCTCAAGCGATTTGTAGACTTCGATGCTGATAAAAAGTATCAGCTGGCGGATTGGCGAATTCGGTACGATACCCCTGTTTCGAAAAATTAGCCCCGTTGTCGGGTTGTTATTGTACTAACAATTCCCGTGCAGGCCACTTCCTGAAGAGATGTTGTACTATGCGCGATCAGATACCCATTACCTTCTCTACGTCTACGACAATCTTCGAAATGAGATCTTGTCATCGTCTCAGCCGGGCGAACCGGGCCAGGAGGTTATGGCGCGCGTTCTGCACAAGTCGAAGCTAACATCTCTGCGCCAACACGAATCAGTCACCTACGATGCGGAGGGCGGCCAGGGGTCTTCTGGTTGGTTCAATTTGCTCGTTCGGAATACGGCATGCCACTATTCCAGAGAACAGTTTTCAGTCTTCCGCGCCGTCCACCAATGGAGAGACGAACTGGCGCGTAAAGAGGACGAAAGTCCTCTCTTTGTCCTGAGCAACCATAACCTAATCGAAATAGCCAAGCGCCTACCCCCCGATCAAAAGGCGCTTCACGGTCTGCTCGATCCAGGCGCTCACCTAGCAAAGAAAGAGTTGTCCAGCTTATTCGCTGCCGTCAGCAAGGCGATGGCCGAAGGCTCTAATGGTCCGAGTGTAGGAGAAGTCATACGTGGCAGATCTTCCAACAATATGGGTATTGGTGAAGTTGCTCGTCAAGTTTTCCCCATGCTACAGAACCGACCCAAGGATGCAGTTGACGTCAAAGATCTGATCTCCGAGACATCCCAGCTATGGGGTGCCATGCCCATGAGCAGTCTTTGGGATCCGCCACGCGAGACTACTCTCCCGAAACAGACCGAGTTCGAGTTGCCGTGGGCGCGATTTGTCAATGCTGCCAAACTGGCAGAAGATGCTGCGAATCAAAAGGTCGAAGAGCAGACTGTATCAGAATTCATACCGACTGAGGTCGCAACACCCACGGTCGTCAAGACGGAAGATGTTCTTGCTCTAAATGATCAGGAGTTTACACTCAAGGCCGGCAAGAAGCGCAAGGCGACGGAGCAGCTCACTAAGTCTGATGCTGAAGAAGAACCGGAGTCTAAAGACGCTGGAGTTCTCGGCGAGGAAGAAATCGCTATCGACGATGAGGAAGAGAAGAGACGGGCCAAGAAGGCCAAGAAGGCCGAGAAGAAGGCACGAAAAGCCGCGAAGAGAGAAGCTGAAAAGCAGGAGAAGGAGGAGCGCAAGGAAGAGCGTAAGGAGCGCAAAAAGGCCGCAAAGCTAGTGAAGAAGGAGGAGAACACGGAGTCGAATGAAGGTGCTGAGGAGAGCGAGGACGAGCCTTTCGATTACAGCAAGGCCAAGTCCGTCCTGAAATCTGAGACTAAGGCTCCGCAGGCCGGTGGCCCTCCGCGCAAGAACAGATTTAACCCATACGGAATGACGGCTGAAGGACCCAAGCCCGCGCGTAAAATGCACGGCGAGAAGGCTGGCAAGAGTGCGACTTTCAAGCGGTAAATAGGGAGAGCTATGGATTCAGAGGGCTAGTGTTTGCGAGTTTGTAATTGCATGATAGGAGTTTGGGTGACCCGACAGACAGTAGTAACATTGATTGATAGGAGACGAAGACGTCTTGTCTTAGGGTTAACAGGTTAGACCATGGGATACCCCTTTCTGAGAAGCCATGTTTTCTGCCGAATTGTCAAAAGTATTTTTCTCCGTGTGAATGTACGTGCAGTGAAGCATGAGTGCGTATGTCACTGATAAATGTCGTTAAGAAGTCATTGTAGGTAGCTTACCACGCACCTCCAGAAGGGGAGTATCAGGGGCTGCACAGAGTCAAGTCCTCCGCATCACGATATCATCCCCAAGGCATACTTAGACGTGGTCCGGGTCCCTGGGCCATTTATGGACTCCGAATACTTCGTACATACCTCCAATTCGACGACGATACTGCAGTAAGTAGATAGAGCAACAGTCCATGCTCGCAGACAGTGAACTACGACGTCTGAGACTGTGAATAGCTTTTCTAAGCTGTTAGAGAAAGAGATTCTAGAAGAGCCAATATGATTAAGCGTTCAACTGAACGATATTCTTGCATGATCCGTACTTCACTTGTAACGGAGGTCCATACCTACGTGCACTTCTCCGTACACATTACTTGTGCATTTATTCGGAATGATGGAATAAAGTCACTTTCGGGATGGTACGACATCCTGCGCACTGCGCATTTAGAGAGGATTCTGGTTTGCGACTGCGCAAGTTTTATTATTTGACGGTAACCCTTAGGAGATCAACCGTGACCAGCGAAACTGGTTCCTCATGGAGGAAGTACATCAAGTGGGTGATTGCTTAGACAGCAAGGAAAAGCCCAGGGTATCTTGTGAAGGTGGTTCCTCATGGAGGAACCCACGAACTCCTAACAAGATGGGAAGGACATAGGAAACAGATTGCCCGATCCCGGACAAATCAAAGAGAGAACAGAAACAACCCCGAATTCCTTAGCACCTCCTCCAGTATCCCATTATACGACCCGAACCACCGTGGAACCGCCCAATCATCTTTCCACCAGTACGTGATTGCACGGATTTGTGGTATCAGATCGGATCAATGTCATAATCGTCCTCGGTGCTATTGCTCGCTTGGTCGGGCGTTCCGACCGGGGATTCAACAGGCGACGGGGTGTGAACGGGTTCATCGGCCTCCTCTTCTTCTTGCTCTTCCGGCAGAAGCTTCTGTAGCATCGATTCAAGTGTCAGAACGCGGTCCGTGAGGTGGTTCGTAAGGTAGACGTAATCCTTGAATTGGTTCATCATCCGCTTCACATCTGACTCGTGTTCTTCAAGCTTGCGAACACGCTTCAACATCGAGGTGAACGTGTTCGGGAGGGCCACCTCAAACGTCTCGACGTCGGCATCCTCGTCACCGCTCGTGGTGTCCTCCTCAGCAGCAGCCCTATGCGCAGCTTCGCGGTGCGCGCGTTGAGCTATATGCTGCTGGGCAAGGCGGGAGGACTGTCCCAGCGTGCGGCCAATCCAGGCATGACTATTATAGTACCCGACAAATTTATCCCTGAGGATTGGCATCTGCTGGGATTCCCATGGCAGGTTCATGAACCACTCCTGGGCGCGGCCAGTTAGACCGTGGCGAAAGACGTAGGAAAAAGTCCTGTTCGTTGGGTCCAATGGGTCTTCGGACAGGTTCGGTGGCCACCGGATGCCAATATAGTTGCAGACTTTCCTGGTGTAGACCAGGGGGCATTCGCCCAAGAAGCCCTCGAAGATGGGCTCGGGCATTGGGACGTTTTGCTGGGGCGGGTTGTTGCGGGTCGACGACATGGTGAATGGTCAACAAGTGATGTGACAAGGAGTAAGGGCGAATTCTTTAAGGGTAAGATAGACTGAAAGTCTTGGTGAGTTACGGTGCAGAGAAAGAATGCGAGAGTGCAGTGATGCAGAGGTAGAGGTGGAAGGTAGAGTATGTTATGGAAGAAGAATGATGGAGGAGGGGTAAGGTAGAAGGGAGGTGAGAGAGGTAAGGTGGCAGGAGAATCTTGGTGGCTTCAATACATTAGATACCCAGATCAGAGGACACGGTAATATATACTTTGGTGAACAGACGTTGACAGAAGGGAAGGCCCGTGCCTTCTCCTGGTTGCCAGGAGACCGGATGGAAGTTGCTCGAGTTGAATGCATTAAGTAGGTACTTACTGCCTGAGGTTGATCATTGTTGACCACACGGTTCAACTCCCACAGCAAACAGAATACATTGGGCGTGAAGTCACTGGCAGTGAACAGCTATAACTGTGCTGGGCCCCCTCGTCTTAGGTACTGGGTGAACCCGGAGGCAGACGTCCCCTGAAGTCGGTCGTGTCTGCTCTGGCAGAACGCGACTGCGGTTGCTTCCATATCTGAATATGTTCTGTCCACTCGTGCAATGCGTGATAGTCTTTCACTATTGGTGTATCACATGACCCCCGAGAGATGTTCATCTAGACAGCCCTGAGTCAACATGGAGGTCTCACGAGGGACTAGAATGACGGAAGATTCGTCACTTCGACTCAAAACAAGAACCAGAGCTCGAGCATGTGAGAGAATATTAACTCTCTCGGCCCTCCTTAGAACAAGTCGAAACTTGACCACGACAACTCTTGATCGAATAGAAAACGCACTGATTAACTCAGGATTCAGATTCGAAGAAGCACGCTATACGCACACTATGTCCGACCGACAAAACACGGGGCCGAACCCGAACACCTCCTGCTTGAATCCCGCTCCGCTGTATAACCCCCGGGATTCGTCGTGGCTGAATCCGCAAGCAATAGCCTCCCACTCACAAGACTTTATCAACTGGAATGCCTTTCCGGCGGCGCCCGTCGAAGCCGCATGCTACCGGGTGACAAACCGGGACGGAACATTGGGGTCGGCCATGTGGAATATCATCCCCTCGCCGCTCGGCAATCCACATCACATCGTTTTCTCTAGCTCGCCCCACGGGCCGCCGAGGCCCCTGGGGTGGCGGGCAAGACAAGGGAGGCGGATGGCACAGCGCAGATACAGGAGGCAACAAGCAGATACGACGAGCGGAATCTACTAAGACCCCGTTCGTTGCAGTAGCAATCATACTGGAACACACAGATCGCCCAGAGAAAACGGCGATGACGTCGAAATTTTCTTTTTTCGCCCCTTAGGTGTGGTAGTGCCAAGTATGTTTCGTGTGAGTGACAGGACAGTCGGGCATAGAAACGACCAACCCCAGCTCGGTAGAGCAGCAGACAAATATTGGTTCATGCAGAAGGTGTTGCCATGTTGCGCTCGAGGTGGCGTCTCAATATGTCTGAGTCCGACCGAACGCAAGAGATAAGGCCTCGGTGCGCCTATGGAACGCCTAATGCCCCTCCTTTTTCCTCCCTTTGATCATATGATGGTGCGTTCGCACTAGAACACAACCAGCTGTCTGGATGCTCTGCACGTGTAATTGTAGTGGTGGTGATAAAGTTGCCTTTGTTCTGCTTGTCTTGCAGATGGGAAGCACGTCTGAAGCGTATCTGAACCATCGGGGAGCTCACCTCCGTCACACTTGGACGGACTTCCCTGCCGACGTGAACATGCCGACGTAATGCGTGAAGAGAAGTAAAAGTGAACGGTTTCGCCATCAAATTCTAAATCCCAAGTCCGAGACTTGGCACTTGCATGGCCAGAACGGACAAAGTACGGACGTGCATGCGCGGACATCCATATATAAGATGTCCCCATCGTGACCAAGAACGCCAGCCGGATGGACTTTCGCAATTTCAGATATCCATACGATCTCTATAGCACAAGGGCGCAATAGCTACCGCCACATTTTGATCATTCAGACCATTCTATTGGGCACGTCGGTATCATTGAAGGTGTTGGCAAAGGCGCCCAACGCCACAATTCGCGTATCGAAGATGTCCGGAATCACTATATGTAAGTGCCGTGCGATCTATCCTACCCTCTCCCCATGTCGACTTTCCTATTTAGACTGCCGCGGCCTGTTATCCAGTTTGTTTCTTGTGTCAAGGTCGTGGAGTCGTCGTCTCTATAGCACTTGTGCTCCCAATATAACAACTCGATCGTGAATGGGTATGGCACCATTTAGACCAATTTGATCAGAAGCTGACAAGCCCGTGCTTCCACAGCGGCGCCTATTGCGCAAGATGTTACCAAACCCGCCACAAGCGTCGACGTGGATGTCGAAAAGAATGACCTGACTTCCAGCCCTTCCTCTTCACTCCACCGGGGTGGCACGGCGCAATCATCCCAGGCACTGATCGTCGATCATGAGAGATACCCACCCCCCACCGAGGAGGAGCGAGCAACACTGCGAAAGGTGCCAGACTCCATTCCCGCGTCCACCTGGGCTCTCTGTATCGTTGAGCTCGCTGAGCGCGCATCATACTATGGTGTCAGCGCCGTCTTCAACAACTATCTCCAATTCCCCCTTCCGGAGGGCGGCGATGGCAGTGGTGCCATTGATCCGAGCAAGCCCAACTCGCACTCTGGTGCGCTCAATCTCGGTCTTCAAACTGCTTCTGCTGTCGGTCTTCTGTACAAAATCTTTGCCTATGTCATTCCCACATTTGGCGCTTGGCTGGCGGATACCAAGATTGGTCGGTTTCCAGCCATTGTCTTAGGTGTGTTAATTGGTGGCGTCGCCCACGTTATTATGAGGTACGTGGCCTTTCCTGTATGACGCAGAAGTATCTGTGGAATGAGAGCTAACATGTTTGTTTGTTGCAGTAAGTTGATGTCGAATGCGTGTTGATAGCTTAAACGTGCAGATGCTGACACAGCGATGTGATAAGTTGGAGGCGCTGCGCCAGCTCTGCTCAAAGCAGGGAAAGGAGTTGCGCCTTTCATGGTCAGCTTCTTTCTCCTGGGCATTGGAGCTGGCATTTTCAAGCCCAACATCCCGCCAACCGTCGTCGACCAGTATGTATACCAGCGCGAGTACACGAAGGTGTTGAAGTCAGGGGAAAAGGTGCTCGTCGATCCGGAGACCACCATCAACCATATCCTCCTGATATTCAACACCTTTATCAATTTCGGTGCCTTCTTCTCGGTCGCAATGGTCTATATCGAGAAGTATCATGGCTTTTGGCTAGCATTTCTAGCGCCTGGTATTGTCTATTTCCTCTTGCCGGTTTTGCTGTTTAGCAGTAAGTTTGATACCCATTTCAGTCGCTATTATTCCTTGAGACTTCCCCCTTTCAAATGCGTTGGTAGCACGCATTTATTCGAACGTTATCATTTGTCCGAGGCAAGAAGATCGATAGAACTTGACTTGATTGCTGACTTTGGGGGATCAAAGTCTACAAGCGCACTGTCAGAAAAAAGCCCGAAGGCTCCGATCTTTCACGCTTCGTCAAAATCACCACATCGGCTCTTAAGAAGAGTAAAGGGAACATATTCTCGAAGAATCTATGGCACAAAGTAAAGCCATCCGTGCTCGCCGAGAGTGGCGTTATGGTCGACTACTCCGAGAAGAACGTCAGCGACGTAGGGCGGACGTGGGAGGTCGTTCAGATCTTCCTGTATATTCCCCTCTGGCTCCTGAACGACGGTGGCGTGGGTTCCGTACTGAGCAACCAGGGCGCTTCCATGACGAGTAACGGCGCTCCGAGCGATCTCCTTTCCCACTTCAACTCGTTGACGATTATTGTGGCAACGCCGTTTGTTGACAGGGTCATATACCCCTTCCTCAGGCGCAAACGGATAAAGTTCGGACGCATCGACAGATTCACGTGTGGCTTTATATTCGCGACTCTTGCAGGTATCATAGGCGCTGTCGTCCAGTACCGTGTGTACGAGACCAGTCCATGGTGAGTGATGCACGTAATCCACCAAGAGGTATCATCTAGCTGACTTCTACCAGCGGATACGAAGCCAGCACCTGCGATGGTGTATCACCCATCAGTATCTGGTGGCAGATCCCGATTGTTTCCCTCGGAGCACTGTCGGAAGTCTTCATAGTCCCCACTGTATACGAACTCGCCTACGCCCGAGCCCCTGAAAACATGCGCGCCTCAGTTGTTGCTATGGCCCTGCTCATGATGTCCGTATCAAGCGTCCTGGGCGAGATCTTAGTCCCAATTATTCGCGACCCTCTACTGGTTTATGCTTGGTCTGCGCCCGCCATTGCACTGTTCGTTCAGACAATCCTTTTTGTGTGGAGGCACCGCCACATAAACGACGATGTGTTCATGACGTTCGAGGAAGACTTCGAACCTGTGAACGTGGAAAAGACGGCGGATCCTGATTCAGCTGGTACAAGTGAATAAGGCCAATGCTAGCGAGCCATACGAATATATTTTTATATAGGGAGCAGGCACAGGATGGTGTTGACTGTGTATCAGTCATGGTCTGTCACATAGATAGGGGGCGTTTGTTCTATACCCTAGTTAGCTTATGTAGGTAGGTAATCATGTAGATATTCTGGAGACGAGTTCAGAATCTGCAAACAATGCACAGAATCAGTATTACTCAAGACAGCATACACAGTTTTCTGATTTCCTTCGCATTCTGCACAAACGTTGGAGGATCGACATACCAAGCATGCAGTCTTCCAACCCCTGAATGTTGACAAATCATGGCAGAGAAACCGGTGGGTCCCATTTGTACGACCAGTTCATAGAATCTGAATGATGCCATCGTGCGTATCTTGGGATCAGTCGTAAATGTGGCGAAGACGCCGAGGCCCGTGCAGCCAAGGCCAAGGGATCATCGATCACGACGAAGACGGATCATGCATGTCTCGATGCAAGGGCAGCGGACTGCACGAGGGGATCTCCTGATTGATAACGTGGTGAAACACCATGTCATGAAGAGGAGGCGTAGAACCACGGAACCAACGGCTCGCTTCCATAAAATATGAGCTTGTCAACCGGAGCCTCTGCATAAAGAAGTCAGTTTGCCTGCAGGGACGGTTCACTATCCCTATTGTGTTTGCTTGGTCACAGGCCGAAGATCTTGGATACGGGTCACCTTCGGCCTTTCATGCATGTAATAGATGCCGACACGATCGGGTAATGTTCCTGAACAGAGACGCATAATATCTTGGAAACAACTCTTTTCACACGCGATGAGTTCAGTAATCATCGTCACATAAACTGGGACATTTTCGCCTCAATCGCTTTTCCGAGACACGCTTCAAGGTTCGGAGCGGTTTCTTCTTGGCGATACACGGGAAGGGGACTTGACATAGCCATCAAGTAACAAAACGGCAGTTCTTCTTTTATTACTGTCCGAAGCCAACCAGTAACTTCAGCAACGCTTTTTCTATTCCACTCGTCCAGGGCTTGGCTTTCATATTCCTCTCTGAGATCCGAGTTAGCCGGGAGAACTCAGACGTGCATGTGCACCGCTCAGTTGAATCATGAGATGGGAGAGTGATAGCGGCACGGCGTGGTCATGAATCGTTGCAATTAGTCATAGTATCTCTCGGCGAAATACACAATGACTATCATCGTGATGTGATGGCAATGTATTGCGACTGGCTCACCATCCTAGCTGGTACGATAACAAGGACGGGGGAACTTGCATCCCTAGGTCCGGTTGGGCACCAAGAATGAGCAGTTCGAGATAGATCTTTTCGGCTATTTACGTCTGACCCATTACACACCAGTTCGCCCCAATTCATAGAGATCTTGTGGAGACAATCTGTATTGGTTGAAGATGTTTTTCGAAAGAGACTTCCGGCATTAGCACGGGGATCTGTGACGCATTTGGCCTGTTTGACAAGTGGTTGAAGGGAAGGTAAAACCTCACGAGCGAGCCGCTGGTCCGAAAGTATGAGCAAAGGTACTTTGCTCTTTCTGTCGTCGCGGCGGCTTGAGGGGACTTGGAAGACCTTTAGCCTTGATCTGGATCCTCAGTAAGGCCGTACACTATCATGCCGAGCCTGTCCTTAGTCAAGGATGCGTCCATACCCCATCTGGACGAAGTGATAGATAGAAGGTTGGAGAAGACCCTTGCGTCCATCTATCCCCATCTGCTCCTATACTAAAAATATCATAACTGTGAGGGGCTCTGGAAGAATGGGTCGTACGTAGTTCTGCAGCGTAGCGCACGACCGATGACGAGCGAACAGTTTATTTTTTTTCCATTTTCTGATCAGATGTGCTAGACGGTGCGAACGGTATCAGAATACTCGGAAGTCGGTAATGCAAAGCCTCTAACTGACAGTCGAACTGGTGTCGAGGGCCGAGCGTCTTCCATGGAAATAGGCGAATAGCAAGGCTATGAGGTTTGAACTTGTAACGTAGTTGGGACAACACCTTCTTAAAAATTGCATCCGTACGGTTCCGTTGAGATTTTGAGTACACCGGCTATGATGGTCCAGTTTCTGGCAGGTCTTTGCCAGCGTTGTCGACTAACTCCCCTGAGCTTTGCGTGGGAGGATTTGGCTCGGTGTTGTTGAACAAACTCGGATCCGCAGGTTCAGGCCCACTGGGTGCGTCTTCTCCAAGCCTGTCATCGACCTCGTCATCATCATCTTCATCGTCAAGATCAGCATCCATCAACTCCGAGTTCTGTGCGTCAAGGGCGGCACCATCAGTAGCCCCATTGGTAAGCCCCAGACGAGCCTGAGCGCGATCTGCCCGCAGCCATCTTCGAACCCAGCTACCGCTGACTGGAGCGCCCGGTGTTTTCCTCCGAGATAGAAGTGCATCTGCTGCCTCTTTGACGACTTTCATAGAGACGGGTCGCATCTCACGTCGCAACATACTACAGATATCGAATTAACACCTCTAATTCTAGACGGCGCAGGGAGGGACTTGGGATGCAAATATTCCTCCAAGCATATAGTTATTCTGGCATAAGACATAGAGATGTGTTCTTGATGGGTTGGTGCACATCGCAATGGCATCACTCACAAGGTGTGGAACGAGAGCATCTGCTCCTCGACATCGGTGAGTCTGTTCGGACGACCGACTTTGTTTCCAGTGCCCGCACTGGTCTTGCCCGCTTTAAGAGCGGCTAGCTGGCGCGCTACATTTGATTTACTGACGCTGAATTTCCGGGCGGCATCTCTGGTTGATGAGATGCTAGAACGGGGGCGGTTGGGATCCTGCGCAAGTTGGAGTTTCTGGGTTTCGAAGAGCCAGTGCGCGGCTTCAAGTGCGCGGCCCTGCTGCTGCTTCCGCGCCTCAGAGGAGGACATGATAAATTATTATCAGATGCCTAATTAATATTGAAGACGGCTAGGAGTTCTTGATAATTATGAATTTACAGCTTATGAGTTGTGCTCTGTCAAATTGGTTGAGAAGATAGGGGGGACATGGGACGAACGCGAGAGATGTTGGAGGTGCAGAATTCTGGGACAGCTTGGGTCTGAGTTGACGGAATCAGTGGTTGAGGCCAATCATGAAAAAGTAAGGGGCCGGCGATCTCTTATGACGGGCCGTTTTATGACCGTCAGATCTATGGCGGACCGGTGTAGTTTTGTAATTACGTCACTGGATGCCTGTGCGCGTAACTATATCGGGTTAGCCCAATCCTGTAGTCTGTGATACGGTCGGAGTCGCTTGAATTCATGAACAGTTTCCCTCCTGGTAATTCGAGATGGTTTGTTTAGCTCACAGGTCTCAACAGCAATCTTCATCCCGCCTTAGGTTTGGTCATGTAAATACATAGAAAAGCTGGTATATGCCTTCTGCGACAATAGAAATCGATAGAAGTTATGTACGAAGTACGGAATTGTAGGTATTCGTGGTTTCTCAAGCCATTCGATACTCGTGCAGGTGGCTTTATTACAGTGAAACTCAGGAAACAGATTCTTCTCTCAATTCATTCAATTCAATTCTGTACGCATGAAACTAGAAACTGTACAGTTCGCAAGAGGATTTGTGTGTAGCTACCAAGTTGTAGTCCAGCTCTGCCAACCACTATGTCCAGATAACCCGTGGCGACGTGAACTGAAATCAACCGACTTGAAAAGGCCCTCAGAGCTCTGCCCTCATTCGTACATTAGTTATTCAGGTAATCTCATTTTACCTACTTATGGAGTAACTCGCCGGTATAACACGCGTCGAGACCGTCGAGCTCGTCTTGCAGCTCTGCGTGCAAAGAATGCGAACAACAGGAAAAGGCGGCCGGTTTAACCTCAATGCTTTCAAGATCCCCATCCTCTCGCAAATATCCCCAACACCGGAATATTTGCGATTTCACTGACACTGGTGACTCGCCCTCGAGTCTGCCATCACAGGCGTTGGCCCTCAGTCGGTCCTAGCACCATTGTCGTATTAAGAATGATTTTCGTGGGAACGCAAAGATACCGTACACATCTACCGCCTTAAACTGTACCATAACCCCAGACGCCGTTCATGCATTTGCAATCGAGAAAAACAGGCTTTTCCCACGCCTTCGCTGCATTTTTCATATCTTCACGCAGTGCTCTCTACGTAATGGGTATCGAATTTCCTTTCCAATTACCGCGAAGCATCCGTCTATCGTGCTACGGCGGCGCTGAGGACCTGGGTTCTGAAGAATCCACCCTTGGTGCGTTCGATGACTTGCTGGTAGACCGAGCTGGGAGGGTGGTTCATGACTACGGTGCCCTCCTTGTAGTCAATCTTGGCATCGACTCTGGTATCACGGATGAGGTTGACAATCCACTTCTCTCCTTCGTCCAAACCAAGGCCTAACCGCGTGCTGAGGTCCTTGATATCGATACGAGCGTGAATCTTGCAGTAGCTTTCGGAGATCAAGTGGCGAGCCGAATCAACGAAAGCGTCGGTGCCAGTAGCAAGGAAGAAATCGGATCGGCAGACTTCCTCAGCGAGCGAGAGCTGGCGCTGAGCCTCCTCGAAATCGAAGTCGATGTAGAGAGCGCGCACGAAATCGGTGATAGGGTCGGAATACTCGTAAGCCTCCTGCTTGACAATGCGGATAACATCCTTGAGCTGCTTCTGGTGCTGGCCAGAGTTTCGTGTGCGGTTCCGGCCGGTGATGACAGCCGCCGTCAGGTATCGCAAAATCCAGGGACTGCTGGTCTGGATGTTGTTGATATAGGCAGGGCTGAAGAAAAGATCCAGGAGCTGGTCGCGAGCCTTCTCGTCATTAAAAAGAGGGAAGAGACCCCAGTGGATCAACCAAGTGCGCTGCTGAAGCTGGCCTAGAGGGTTGTTGAATAGCTTGGTGTCAATGATCTCCTTGACCTTGTTAAGTTCCTCGACGCTAGCCTCCCAGTTGGTTGTCAGGATCTCGGACGCAAGCTTTCCCCATGTCGCAGCAGCAACCTTGTCGTTGTCGGTGGAGAGAACACGGAACTGGTAAAGCAAGTCGGCAGCAGCGGCGTAGTTACCGCAGCTGTACTGGAAGTTACCAAAGTCGTAGAGCGCGTTGACCATCTCGATAGTCACCTACACCGATTCGGTCAGTATAGACTGAACACCAAAAGTCAAGTCAAACGGAATGTTCAATCATGGTCATACATCGTGCTCGTTTTTCAAGAACTCCAAGTTGGCAACCTTATCACTACGCAGGTTTCCAATAACATCGTCGCGTCCCAGCAGATCGGTGACCTTGCTGGTGCTCTCCTCGAACTGCTCCAGGCGCTGGATGACGGCGTGGCGCTTTCCTTCATACTCGGGTGCGGGTGCGTCAAGTCCTTGGAGTTCGGCCTCGAGATTGCCAACGAAGTCGGTCATGTTGGTGTGCTTAAGGAGCTCATACTTGGCCTGGGTGAGAGGCCGAAGGGCCGCGTCATCGGCATCTTCAGGGAGCCGGTTGGTCGCGTGTTCGAGGAGAGGGAAGATGAGGTGGCGGTCGAGGTAGGGGAGGAGCTTCGGGAGAAGATCGTAGTCCGCCATGTTGCCGAATGGTGGCTCGTGATGGGCCGATCGGAGGTCGATAGAGACAGTTGTTGAGTAACGATGGGTTGGGGAAAAAATGGTCTAGCAGGGTGGAGGGGCAGAATGGCAATTATCGTTTTGGTGGTTCGGGTTTCCACTTTTCACGTTGTGGGAGATGCGACCAGCCAATTAAACCACGCGTATACGACCGTGGCCGTGCTGTGGCTGTATTAATTTGATAATGTGGCTTGACCGATGATTCCCCGGATGTTGCCAGACATGCCTGGATTAGCACAGTAATCCAAGCATTGAACACACTGTGCATCTGCTCATCGTCAATTTTCTATTTTGATGCTAGTGAAGCTCTCCATGTGAATCTCCATGTGAATGAATCTATACATCTCCGAACCGTCGAGCCTCACCACCCCATCACGCCACTCACTTCAGCCATGTTTGCCAGGACCTTCCGGACGCTGACGGCGCAAGCTGCGACAGCGCAAGCCACAAAGATCGCGACCGCCTCGATTCGGCCGAGTGTCTTCCTTGGACCCCTCTGCATACGGACACTCACGAATGCGACAGAGGCCGCAGATGCTGGTGCTGCTGCTACAGCAACATCTGAGGCCGTCCCAACCTCTACTCCCGCCGAGCCAGTTGCCACCTCATCCACTCCGTCTCCCGCCGCCGCTGCTGCTGCTCGCAAACTACCTTACTTCGTCGGTCGCAACAGGATGGGTAACATTGGCGTCTATCAGGTGGCGAAACGGGGTGGCAATCACTTGCTCACGATAGTGAAGAACGGCGAGGGCGACTTAGTGGCGTTGAAGCACGACCTCAGAGATGTATTAAAGATTCACGATAAGGACATTCGTGTAGTAGACACAAACAAGCATATTAAAATAAGAGTAAGCAGCCAGCAGCCCGGGCGACGCGCGAGAGTGGGATCGCATCACCAGTAGATTGTCTGGATCGCCGTGTTGGTGGGCCGAGTGTCAACTGTACTGACCATCACTTGCTTCTAGGGTCATGTGCGCGGTCAAGTGGTGAACTACCTGCTCTCAGTGGGTTTCTAAAGCTGTCAAGGGGTCCGGTGCGGAGTAGATCTGTGCGTCCCGTCAAATCCAGCCTGAGCGTCTGACTGCCCCTGAAAAGGTGCTCCGAGAATGCATCTCCGTCATGAGTCGCTGCGTTGCGCGACGATACCGTTCACGAAAGGCCAAACAAGCGCCGAAACGCCGCGCCATACCGCGCCGCATATCTTGAAGTCGGAACAAGGGTATCGGTGTGATATAAATGTATAATATCTCTCTCTAAGTGCGAGACCCTAGTTCAAAATCACGGGCTCGCGGATGTACAGGAAGTTCAAAAGAGCGAGCAACACGAAGGTGAAAAAAGGTAGTTTGCCCGCAAACTGCGCAAACGATATACGCCGGTGTGGTTCTGATCCAACTTTTGTAGCTTCTCTAGACAGACGCCTTATTCCAATCCTCCTAATCTTGTCTCACAGGCCAGCCGGCCTGAAAGGTATAATCCAGTCCCTCAGCCCGATATCTTTTTCGTTGCTCCATTAAGCCAACCCGATCCCAAAGAGAACAACCCCAACACTTCATTCAACTTAGATATGCACTCCTTATCCCTGAGGCCGGAGTCGCATCTACTATGTGGGAACCGCATAGTCTCTCACGCCTTCTGTGCAGAATAGAATAACGACAGCGTTCTCGTCGAGCCCCTGGCCGTTCTTCACCGCTGTCTCGGCACACACTTTCCGCAAAGCAGCCAAAGCAGCAGCACCACAGGGTCCAGCCATAATCCCAGCAGCCGCAAGCTCCTGTACAGCGGCGTGTGATTCGGCGTCCGAGATAATAAGACTCGCATCAATCCCTGCCCGGAGCACCGGCCATGCTGTTGTGGAAAGTGTGCCGCAGTTCAACCCATACATGATGGTTTTTGCAGTCTTGAAAGTGACCAGTTCACCTGTCCTCATCGACACATGCAGACAGGCCGCCTCTATCGGCTCGACAGCTAATATCGTGGCCCTGGATTGCCGCCCTGCGGCCTTATAGTGTGCCGTGACTGATTCGGCCACCGAGCCAGCACCACATGGCACTATCGCATGGGTTGCGGCCCGGCCTGTCGCTTCTAAGACCTGCTGATCTGCTTCAGCGAGCATCGTGCCATAGCCTTGGACGAAGTACTGCAAATCCAAGTTAGAAAAGGAGCTTAACTACCCTGACAATATGGGGGCCCTGCTTACCTTTGGTATATCAGTATACCCCTCGAAGCTCACATCCAGGACAAGAATGGTATCCCTCTCCTCAGCTTCTTCCGATACGATCTTGATCAGATCATCATAGCGGCCCTCATTCACAAGAACCTCGGCACCTTCCGAGCGAATCAATTCGCGAGTTTGCTCAGGCATGAAACCAGGCACCCATACACGCGTGGGAATGCCCATATATTGCGCCATGCGAGCGATAGCGCGGCCGCAATTTCCCTCGGTCGCCGTGACGATGTTGACACCGGCCTTCCGCGCCTTGGCACCGAGCTCCGCAATAGGGAACTGGCCATCGGCAACAGGGATGCCCAGATGCCAGCCGACGGCCCGATACACGGCCCACGAAGCGCCGAGGATCTTGAAGGCGGGCAGGCCGAAGCGACTGGACTCGTCCTTGACTAGCACGTGGCCGAGGCCCAGCTCGCGCGCCACGCCGGGCAGGGAGCGCAACGGCGTCTTGTTGTAGTCGGGCAGCGTCTCGTGGAAGGCAAGAACGGCGGCGCCGTTCCTCGGCCGGGCGCTCTCGTGCGCCCAGGCCCGGGCTTCCGGGTTGATGTGGATTGTCGAGGCCATGATTATTTATCCTTTATTTTTTTTTGGTTTCAACCCGGGCTTTATCTGGCTGATTTGTGTCCTCTTTTTTGCCTTTATTGGTTTTTGGCCTATTGGTATGATCCTTACAAGACAGGAGTTGGCGTGCGAGTCGTGCGCGTGTGGGACCCAAGTACGATCGGGCTAAAGGAGTTCCTAAGATGGAAATCTAAGTCGAAACGAATCCTTACTGGTTGCCCGCGGCGATGATAAAGAAAACGGGTTAATGGAACTGGCTGAAGAGAAGTTCGAATCAACAGAAGCTAGAGAGGTAAAGGGTAGGTGTGTGCTCGTAGACAAGAAATGGTTCCCCACCAACTACTTTATTTACAGCTACCAAGAAGCACCCCAACGTCGGCGTTATCGATCGCTGTTTACGGTGATTGTCTTGGGTCCACGTACTTGCTGTTGTCTGTTTTGCTCTCTCTCTCTCTCGTGCGTCGTAATACTACGAATCAGAACTGCATACGATACGCCTGTGTCCTTTTCCGTCTGACCGTGCAACTTGTCGAGCCTCTGCTGTCCGGACTGCTGCCTGTAAGGTGACATGTACCCTGGCTGGATCATGCGGGATGTTCCGTATTGGAGGAAATACAACCAACAGTTGTTGCTAGGGATCCCAGGAATTCATGCGCCCATAAATGTGTAAAGAGCTGAGTTCCGTCTTCTCTGCCTGCCGGTGAGTGGTCATCTTGGCAGTACGATATTAATTGCCTATAATAATGTGTCAATGTCTATCATTTTTACATATCGATGCCGGATGGTTGACATGTGATAGGTATGGTGCTCAGATCGTAGCATTGAGATAGCTATGTTATTCTTCCCCTCACGATAACCGTCAGTTCTTTGGGTTGATACTGACGATATGTCATAAATACATATGCCCAGCGCCATAGTTGAAAAGTTCGATGTCCGAGTGAGGATGTAGGATTTCATCTCAAACGTGTACGACGCTTGGCCTCTTGGTCGATATCACCATCACACCTGACGGGGAATTGCGGATGAGAATGACGTTTGAATTCGGGGATTCAAGGTCACACTGCGGTGGAAACCAGACGCTTGAACCCGTATGTGACGAGGTAGGGCCATTTTGTCGATGCGGTGATCAAGAATCGAACGTTCATCAGGGTCTCGAAACATACAGACCGGAGAATTCTCATTTCTTACATCTTGCATTCTGACTATACATAGCAGGTAATCCAGCCTGACACACTCCAGACCTCCAGCTGGAGCACGATGCAAAGGGGTGTTTTTCATAAAGCCGTATACCATTCAGTATGCCCCAGGCACTTCAGTCGTTCCAACCCGCGTCCACATTCCTCCCTCCTCCCTATGTCCCGCCTCTCCAGTCCGTCCAGCGTAAACGTCCAGCGTAATCGACCCTAGAAGGCCTACGATATATACAACACTAATGGCTATAGATCCGGATAACCATAACGTAAACCCCCGTCCATCGCCCTATTTAACGCCGCCAAAATGCTGCCTCTGGGGCTTATACGTGACTTCAACAGTGCATGACAGTCTGTGTCTTGGACTGGCACACGGGACATCCGCTCTCAACGCGGTCCCGAAGAAGGCGCGCGTGCGTGACCTTGCTTCGAATGAATCGCCCTCCTCGTGAACGTCCTGCGTCCCTGTTGATGGTAATAATCGGATCGATATCTTCTCCCGGGTGGAGGGTTTCGAGCAAGTGAGTGAGATGGAAAATATGTCCGCATCCAAAGCCTACAAGAGTTTCCATCTCCCATTCGGTGAATGGTTCGTGGCATGTCGCGCAATGACCAGGCCCGACATCTGTCCGACCACTATCAAGATGCTGATCATACTTGATGGCATGGGTGGGTGTCCTCGGCGAGCTGACTACTGGTGTCGCCGAACCCCTTGTTGATTTGCCTGTTGTAACCGAGGCCTCTTGAATTGAACCCTTGGTTGCGTCTTTGATTTCGAGATCGAGGAGGTCAGAGGAATGAGGCGCGACGTCAAACTTGATACCCCTTCGTTGGCCGTTGCGAAGTTGACTCTGTGCGACTATTACCTCTGACCTCAGGACACGCGCCACGCCCGATGAGATACTGTATTGGATCTCATGCTCCTTCAAAATATTCTTCAACCCCTCTCGAAGACCAGGGATTTCAAGACCCTCTGGAATGCGGCGAACGAGAGTGATTGGGTTGATGGAAGTTCCGACCTCCTCTAGCAGCGCTTGAATAAAGCGAGGCTTGTCCATACTGTACTCTAAGAGATCCTCCCACAGATCTGGATCATCTTGCTCCTTCGCAAACGTAATAGCCTGCGAGACATCTCCAAGTTGATCGATAATGAGATACAGTGCTCGCTTCATCTGACCGGTCTTGGAGTATAAGTAAACCAGCTCCGGAATGAATTGTGCTTGTTCACACTCATGGACTGCCTTCTCAAAGGCGTAAGAAGTCGATGTCCTCAAAAAGTCCATGAGAATTTCACGGTCAAAGAGGGCAAAGATACGAACAACCAGATCCGCTTCGTCGTCAATGAGAGATACTGTCTCATCCGCTGGCTGCTCCCTATACTCTTGCCAGAGCCCTCGGAAGTAGAAAAACAGATAGAGGTTCAGTTCTTTCTTCGCCAGCTGTGATACCACGGTGTGTAGTCGAATGAGGCCTCGAAGGGTTTCCTCCACAAGCAACGTTATAGCTTCCGATGTTTGCTCCGCGAGCTCTGCCATGCTCATGCGGCTCAGTTGGGCCTCGGGAACTCTTAGTGAAATGAAGCCTGCCACGTCATCTGTTACGGCGTCAGCAAGGTGATTATCTCTTATTAGTCTCATTGCCGAGTCCGCATCATGGAGTTTGATGTAGCATTTCAAAGCATCACGGTATTTCCCGTTAGCTTCATAAAGATGTGCGAGACTTTCCATCACGATACGCCAGTCGCGCCCCTTTTCACCATCCTCAATACTATCTTCGCGGACGTCGCGGAACTTCAGCTGGTTCTCGAGCGCAGTGGCGATTTCTGGGATATTGAAGAGTTCTAGAGGCCACCGCTCGAGTAACTCCTTAAACCGAGGCTTGTCCATCCGCAAATAATGACCGAGCACGATTTCATACACCGTGTTGGGAATAGGCGGATGCATAGAGTCTATCGGGATATAGTCGGTAATCTCGTCAAATCTCTTCGCGCTGGCGAATGTATAAATCCACTTTTCCCATCCCTCTGGCGTTCTTACTACCATGGCGACGGTTTTTGCTGCTTTCTCCCAGTCATTTTCGTCAAGGAGTTCTTGAATCCAGAGTTCACCTATACGCTGCTTTTCTTTCTCAACCGGTGTGTTCTGCAGTTTTGGTGAGTCTATAACAGAACATGTATCGTCGTAGAACTCATCCACCATCGAAAACTTCCGGTCTGGAGTCGACGGGAAACCAGGATCGAATCTGTCGGATACCGCCATGATTTCAGGATGTTCATCCAATAGTTCCCATGCCTCTTGGTACCTCTCACGCTCCAATAACCAGGTGAGATGGTCACCTAGATCTCTCTTGGTAGCTAAGATACAGTCGTAGGGACTGTGGATGAAGATCTTCGCCCCCGGCTTCCCCAGATTCTGATGTATCGGTTGAGATGTAGAGTAGAGTCCCACTCGCGCGTTGCTGAGCATACCGCCGCTATTAACCCTGGAGATGCCATCAATGCTGCGTTTGCTTCGTATGCTGGCACCGGAGCTGAAAAGCGAGATTGGGTTGATAGCAGCATTCCACATATCATTACCGAATCCTGCTAACGCATCGAGAGCACCTCGTGAGGCAACCACGGAGGCTGCTCGGCTGGCAGGCAGCACACCTAAATGGTAGTTATTAGAAGACAGGCCTTGAAAGTTGTTAACCTCTTCTAGGCTCTTTTTGTCGACTTCGCATTCTGAAACGAGATCAATGAGTCTGAGCTCGGGCTGGACAGCGTTTCGTCTATGCCTGGCTTTACTGGAGGGAAGAGCCGTGCTGCCACCAGAGCCACCCTCCTGTTTATTATCATTGCCGTCATTCCCTTCATCTTCATCTGGATTACGATAAGCAAGAACCAAAAGCAGATTCTGGGTGTACAACGAAATGCCAGAAATAATGCAATCCGTGCGTAATCTGCAAGGTCAGTAACTTGAACGTTTCATGCTGAGGTCGAGGCGCCAACTCACATTTTCACAATCTCCGCACGCGCACCCGATTTGTGTGTGCCACTCTTATCTGAGCTGACATGCGACGGATGCACGTGGACTACCCATATGGTGCCGCCCCAGCCAACGACGAGTCGTTCGATACTTTTATCGTGTGATTTTGCCTGGAGAGATAGTTTCGCGGCGGCGGGAGATAGGTTTGTCGACAACTCGCCCTCTTTCATTTCGTCGTCGTCGCTGCTAATGGCCTGGTCATCGACCCACTCGGCCCGCCCTTCCCAGAATCCTGCCATCTGCTCCCATTCCTCTGTCTTTGGCCGATCTATGTGGCCGACACGTACCCAGGCTTCCGCGGCATCGGCGCTGTCAAGATACATTTTGGTACGCATGATCTTGAAACCGAACTCATTAAGCCATACGATATATTTACCAGACAGCGACCACTTGATCGTACTAATGGCCCCTTCCTGAGAATGGAGGATGGTATCCTTCCCGGTATTCGCGCCAAGACCCATGCTACCAAGCCACCCAGAAGCTGCGGCGGCAGCCGTTCCAACAGTCGTCGAAGTGCTCCGCCCTTGCGGCGCACCAACTGTGAGCACGAGGTTTCCAGCACGGCCACCGGAGACATATGTCCGGTCGTTCTTATAATCGGGTGATATAGCAACAGCCTGGACAGGCCGAGCAAAGTTCCTCAGTTGACAATCCTTAAGGTCCATTAAAGACTGCACACGGACAAGGCCATCCATGGAAGATGTCGCAATATGAATGTTATTAGAAGGCAGATTAGGAATTTGGGGAAGCTCGCGCGCTTTTCGGGCTTGGTTGGGAGAAGTGGTTCCGGATTGCCGCGACACCGGGCGACTGGCGGCTTGTGCCATAGCCCTGGCAACAGCGTCGGGCTTCAAGGTAGGCGGTAGCGCAGGCGGGGGACAGGGCGAGATCGAGATGCTCGTAACGGAGGCATCGTGGGCATGATAGGCGAGCAGTGACTGAAATGTAGGGAGTTGGATAACATGCTAGATAGTTGTTAGAAACTTGACATAGGCGCATGGCTCGGATAGAAACTGGAAAGGATTTAAGGGTTCTTTACGATGTTTCCTTTGTGTGTGCCCAATATCATCTTATCGCCAGCAACAAGAAAAGCGCTGGTAGAGTCACCATTCCTGTAGACAGAAGCAAGGTGCGGCGTGAGGCGGACAGTCTTCAATCTCGGTTCATCATCTTCTTCTTCTTCTTCGTCTTCGTCATCTTCACTGTCGTCATCGTCGCTCTCTTCATCATCCTCTTCGTCCTCTTCCTCTTCGTTTTCCTCTTCTTCGTCGTCCTCGTCGTCTTCTTCTCCAGCAGTGTTTATCTTGCGTCCGCCTTCGTGTTTTGCGCCTTCCTCTCCACGAATCCGGGTATTTCCACCAGAGGCGCCAGTCATGGCTTCATTCGATGGACTTTTTGTCGCAACATCTTCGCTGCTTCCATGAGCGCTGCTGTCTACGTGCTCGGGTTGCGAAGTCTCGTCGACCGATTCTAGTGGCAGGTCGTTGCGCACATTGGGCGTTGCCTCTGTCATGACGAGTAATACTCTTCACGGGTCAGCAGCATACTGCAGTAATATGGCGACAGGAGAGACGCGCAGTATCGTTAAGAAACTGTGAGCAATTGGCGGGTTTACAAAAACATGGCCGATGATCATGAAGCCAGCAACCTACGTCAGAGACACCTGCAGGTATGGGACCCAGATCAAAACAGTGCGCATCAATTTGAGACAGATTTGGGCACTGTAAACTGGAACTGTGTACGTCATTGCTGCGTACCGCATTCGCAGGCGTCAGGTACCAATTGTGGGGTAGTTAGCTGACAGTGGCCGAAGAATGTTTGCTTAAGATGCCATTGTTAGCAGGTGTCATCGCCCCGTAAATCAGGCCAGGAACATGTACTTAGGTACTTACGATGCGAGTACCTTAGGTACCACCGCTGATTTGGGCGTTTTAACTCAAACCACGCCTCGATACCCTAATTAACCCCCCCAAAGCGCGACACTGAGCTCTTCGATTTAGCGGTGCTCTTTGGTAATCGCGTTCCTGCTCTGAGGCGCACCTTTTCCCAGTCAACTCCTCTTGCTTTCTTTCAAATCAACATCATCCACTTCTCACCTGGAATCTCACTCTCGTGGGAGGATCGATGTATGACATCGCATTTCTCACCATCTGAAAGCTGCCAACCAATGGCTGCAACTGAAGCATTATGGCTTCGGTGACATCCCTTGGACTGCACCAACCAACTGCGCTCGAGTACGCCATTCAAGAACAGCTTTTGCCAGAGAATCCCTCTCCTTCGACTTACGAATGGGACATTGTAGTTGATCATACCGCCGATGGCGACGCCGAAGATGAACTGCTTATCACGAAGGATGCCGTCATATGGTCTCGCGGCTGCATTTTCCGCAAATGCTATAGCTTCAAGCTTGAAAAGGAGCCCATCATCCAGGCCTTACTGACCTATTTTCCCGTTTCCGAACACAATGTCTCCTCCAGGGCCGACACTAACCCCGGACACCCCAGCCAGACCCTTTCGAGGGCTTTGGTGGTTTTCCTCAAGACACAAGCTCACATCTACTTTCTCGATGGGGGAAGCCATGTTGTCCACATGCCCTTTGAGGTCGAATCTGCATGTGCCGCCCCTCAAGGCGTGATCATCCAGCGGAAGTATCGAGCTGATGCCTCTGTTTCCACGAGTCTGAAATTTCCACGGGTTCCTCCCAACTCATTTCTCTCCAACCAGCTCTCCGCTTCGTGCACGTGGAACTCGCAACAGTCTACCTTCAATATAGAGGGATTAGGCAAGCCAAGGGCCCTACCTCTGAGACCCAATACTCAGCCTGATGATACATGGGAGATCCCCGATGACAAGAGCAGCTCGCGTTGGCCCCGACTCGTTACCTTGACAGACCCTTTGCTGGACATAGGCTTGATCGTTACCCAACCAGATCGTTCTAACAAGAGCAAAAGTCGGCCAAGATCTGATAAGTCGCCGTATTTTCTTGACCGAGCTGAGGAGATACTCCATGTCGAAGAAATTTGCCGGGCCAATGAATCTACGAAAAGTCTCGATGGAAGGGTCATCATTGCCGTGACGGTAAATAGAGAGTCATCCATGTACACAGTTTGGCGGCTCTCTTATCTCCAAACCAGCGATCCTTTCATTGCTGCTCGCAAGCCCAAACGCAGAAAGTCAGCACCCCGTCGTAGTTCCATGCAACCAGTTCTTTCTAGCGGTGCTAGCACTCCTCTACAGTCCAACTTCAAGGAGAGCTTTGGCGCACCTCTCCCTGGGAAGCGATCAAGGAAAAGTGGGAAAGTCGAGAAAGCCGATGGGGCGTTGGAAAAGTTAGAGTCCTCGGTGGTCTATGATCAAACTTCTAACGTGACACGTCGAACATCCCGCCGGGTAAGTTCGATGTTAGCTAGGGCCGATTTGTCGGCGTCCCAGGACCGAGCAGGCTTTGTCGACCAGCCACAGATACCGAATCACACCAGTATCAGGAGAGAGACGTCATACGGGAGTCAAAGAATTCGCACAAGTGGCATTTTCAACGGGTCCAATCTAAACCCAAGTTTGAACCATGGTCCGCATCTTCTCGGCAACTTCTCAGAGGGCCCCGTGGATAGCTTGCTGGAGGAGTTGAAAGCTGGAGGTGATTTCGAGGGTTTTCACACCATGGGACTTGATGATAATGATTTCGATGGTCTGACACAAGAAATGAAATTCACGAAGATTCATACCGTGCCCGTTGACAACAGCAACGTGCGGTATTCCCTCTCGAGACTGCCGGCACGCAAGCAATCTAAGATCTTCTGTGTCACAGGGCCGCAGATTGTTGTCGATGGCATAGTGCGTCAACAAGTTCTAGTGGGATTGCAAGATCCCATGGAAAAACGACTTCAACTTCTGTCCCTGCACGTGCAGTTCAGAAAACGCCTCGCTTCTGAAATTAACGAGCCTAACAAAGTCGTTCTTACATTCGGACAGCTCAAAAAGGCACACAATGTCATTGACTCTTGCAAGATCGTCGATGGAAACATATCCATGATCCTCATGCTTTCGCAAGCCAGTGATGGACAACGCCACCTCAGTGTTCAGGCACCTTGGAGCCCTTTCGCGCCCATAAAACTACCTGATAAGCTGTTACTTGCGAACACCCGTACCCTTGCCTACCATGGGAGCTTGGTGAATCGAGAGGTGGGGCTCAGGAGAGCTATAACGCCCGTCAAAGGAGAGCTCGCAGGTATGCGGTATCCGAAACTCTGTGGGCTTGTGGATATTGTGGATGGAGACCAGACGCACCTACATCAAATAAGGATACAGCTGGAGCCTACAACACCACAAGTTCGTAAGATTCTCGGGCTTCTTCGTGCCGTTTTGCCGCCACCGTTCACAGACCATCTTCTTGCAGGTTGGTGGGATATCATTGCGTGGCTTCGCGAGCAGAAAGCTGAAGCCGTCGATATTGAATGGTCAGCCATTGTCGTCCAAATTCTCATGATCTTTCTCGCCCTGGGGGTGCACATCGATAGTAATGTGCCCAACCAGCTTCCCCGGAAACGATCACGGAGTTTTGCTAGATCGAGCAGTGGAGCGCGAATCAATCTTGCGGACTGGGATGCGATGTGCAGCAATGAGATGCCAGGCCCATCAATGCATCCATCATGGGTTGATACGAATGCATGGAGGTGGATGGTTGAGGACGATGATGCGCCTAAACTGTTTTGCGAGCCTGGCCCGGAAATGGAGACTGATTTTGTTGCGCTGCAAACTAAGCGTGCATGTGCATATATCTCCTCCCATCGTTCCGATGGCGACGGCGAGCTCTACGAATATCTACCGACCGTGTCATCAACGGATGAACACGCTCGCTTTTGCTATGCCCAAGACGTGTTTATGGGCTTACATCTTTTGCTTGAGGAGCAAAAGCTCAATATCATGGTCCCCGATACAAAGTCACCTGGCCCAGTTGATCTACGCGCTGTCTTACTCCAGATATCGAAATGGATGGGCTGGTCTCGATGGTTAGAGCGATACAAGCTCGAAATGCCATCCGACTGGCCATACCAGACGAGCGACGCGCAAAGATTTACTGTTACTTCAGTTCCCCCGCCACCTGTTCACTGGGGCGTATTAGACTGGATCAGCAGTGGGCTCTCTCAAGACCCGAAACTACAGAGCATGACTATGCCTACTATCGCGTCAGCTCTCTCGCCGTCGTATCTGCCGCGAATCAAGATGTTTGAGACACTATTTCAAAAGGTAGAGTCGAGCAGACAATCGCCGGCCAGTTTTGTAGAAGCATTACACCAGAGCGGCATCACGGTTGCTATCCTCGAGTCACTTCCGGAGGCTATACTTGTCCCCCTTCGGGATACGATTACTCGGTGTCAACCGAATCCACCATCAGGGTGGTCCCCAGGCGTGCTGGAATTGGTTGACAGAGCTGACGTCGATTCGGTACTCTTACAGACGAATAGCTTCCGTAGCTCTTCGACTAAATTACTGGTAAGATATTTTCTCATCTTTTTATGTTACTCACCCACTCACATTTGTGCTAGAATACAAATCATAACTCTTCCTGGGATTTCAACTCACTCTGCAAAAACGTAATGGCGTTCAATGATTCGCCAGCAGACGACACCGCCGAAAGCGATAAATATGCTGTCATTAGCGATATATTCAACGAAGACCGCCGTCTCGATGAAGCGAAGATGATGCTCAATACAAACAAACCTCGAACTGTTCGGTTAAGCAGAAGTCCAGAGTGGACTGAATCATATTACCTGGAACAGCAAAAAGAGGCCGTCACAAGACTTGCCACTAACACTCTCGCTATTCCAAGCGGTCGGGGACTCATGAACTACGGGCTTCGATTTCCGCTATTAACGCAGAAGTTCTATGTGCATGGTTTTGTATTGAATTGTACTGTGAAGCCACAGAATGTGACGGTCGGTGTTGACAAGTCACTATTCCCAGAAGAGAAGATTGCGTGGGCTTTCTTCCACTCTGGTGTTGCCGGCGGTCTGTCGATTTCCCGAGACGCGAAAGGAATAGACACGTCCTGGATCCTCTACAACAAGCCAGGGAACGACCTCAATAACCGGCATGCTGGGTTCCTACTGGCACTGGGCTTCAATGGGCACCTCAAAGATGTAGCTAAGTGGGTTGCCTTTAAATATTTGACCCCGAAGCACACGATGACATCGATTGGGCTTCTGCTTGGTCTGGCGGCTTCTTATATTGGAACGATGGACTCGCTCATTACTCGACTGTTGTCTGTACACGTCACTCGGATGTTACCGAAAGGTGCCGCTGAGCTGAACCTCTCTCCTCTTACACAGACAACGGGTATCATGGGTATCGGACTCCTTTATTGCAACAGTCAGCATCGTCGTATGAGTGAGATCATGATGTCAGAGATCGAGCATATCGAGACCGAGGAAGATGAGGAACCATTGCGTACTGAGTGCTACCGACTAGCAGCCGGCTTTGCCTTGGGGTTCATCAACCTAGGCAAGGGGATGGACTTAAAGGGACTCCACGATATGCGCATCACGGAGAAGTTGCTCACTTTGGCATCAGAAACGAAGAAAGTGGAGCAAGTCCATATCCTCGATAGATCTTCTGCTGCCGCCGTTGTCGCCATTGCTCTCATCTACATGAAGTCAGAAGATCACGTTGTAGCGCGGAAGATCGACGTCCCCGATGCCGCTTTACAGTTTGACTACATCCGGCCGGACATAGTCCTTCTTCGTACAGTCGCCAAACACTTGATACTATGGTCGGAAATAATGCCTAGCCATGAATGGATTCGCCAGAATCTGCCTCATCGTTACCATGGTTTCGTGGAAACGAAAACGGAAGAGTCGTTTGATCATACATCCTGCGGGCGACTCAATTCGACGCATCTCCCATTTCTCACTATCTTAGCGGGACTTTGCTTCGCATTGGCGTTGCGTTATGCTGGCTCGGGCAACACTGTGGTCCGAGATGTGTTGCTGGTGTACCTCAAGCGGTTCTGTGCACAATGCCGAGACCCGAAGTCGGATGCTACGTTCGACGAGAAGTGTTTGCAGGTAACGGCTCGCATGTGTCTCAATGTTGCCGCGCTGTCCTGTGCGACTGTCATGGCAGGCACATGTGACCTGGAAGTGCTCCGTGTTCTGAGGTCGTTGCATGAACGCAATGACTCGGAGACGGCGTATGGCTCGCACATGGCGGTGCATATGGCAATAGGTGTCCTGTCTCTCGGGTGCGGAACACAGACATTCAGCACATCGAATTTGGCTATTGGCTCACTACTACTGGCCTTTTATCCTGTCTTTCCCGACAGTATCCAGGATAACAAGGGTCATCTTCAAGCATTCCGACACTTCTGGGTTCTGGCCACTGATCCACGGTGTCTAGTAACTAAGGATGTCACAACGAACACGTCGGTCATCCTACCGATAACGATTCGTCTGAAAGGTGCATCAGGCTCCGAAGAGGAGTTGACTCGCACTACACCGTGTCTACTACCACCTCTCGATGAAATTTTAAGTGTACGGACGACATCATCGGAATACTGGAACATAGAACTAGACTTCAGCGCGCATCCGGAGTACATAGATGCGTTCAAGCACAGGCAGACTCTCTTCTTGCGTCGGCGTGCCGTTACTGACTGCCCATTTACTGCAACGATAATGGCGTTGACTCAGGAACAGTATGGAGATGGTGGCCTAAATGACAAGCCCAAAACTTGCACGGATAAGCCTCTCGATTGGTTATTTAACCAAGTGCCAACTCTACAGAGTCTGACACACGCTGAACGTGGGCTGGTTCTTGACCGAAGCATCGGTGGACCAGATGTGGGTGACGCTGCTGGAACAGTGGTTGATACACGACTTGTGCTCAAGGAGAGTATCAACAATCCCAGTCATGAGAGCTTAATGGGACTCAAGGCGTTGTTTGAGTGGTTCGAATGGAAGGGCGAATTAGTAAAAGAAGAGCAGGAAAGCGGTGCGAAGGACACGCCCAATCAGATCAACTGGTCGGATGAGGGTTGGCTCAGAGAGAGTATCATTGAGAGTCTCAAGAGTGATATCTGGCTTGCGGGTAAGGAGTAGAATGTTGAGGGCCCCTGCCAGCATTTTTCAGGGATCATGAGCATTGTCTACGGATGTGTGCCTGCGGGTATAAATACACAGTCAAACGTTGCTACACACTGTGGTTATCCTTAGTGTTGATCAGAGGAAGACTCTGACATGCAATAGCTGAACAAAAGAATATACCTAAATATGAACCTGACTGAAAAACGTTGTTGTGTGATAGATTGTATCCGTAGATGGATGGTATAAGAGCATCTCGACTTGCCTCAGACGATCACAGTAGCTCAGTAAGAATAGGCACTGTTACGAAGCCCTCGCATCGGGTCGCGGCAGCTGCCAATGCCTGGACCGAAGATTCAGTACGACGCCAAGGCTTCTGTCAACCAGATTTCAGCTGCAATTGGGTCTGTCCTACGTTTTCGTGCCACCGAACGGGGATCCGTTGGTTCGGGATTGGGTGCTGAGCGAGCTGGGATCATGTCGTTATCGTGGACATAGCTGTAGATAGTACGATAGACATATCCCGTCCGCATTCATGAATATGATCTTCATAAATATTTGTTACTCTAATATCTCGGATCGCAATTCCCCCTTTCTCTTAGAGATCTTTAGTGGTGGAGTTGTGGAGTTGTGGGATCTGACGGGAATGCCAAGGCTTTTTGACAGATCACATGGCGCAAATCTGTGGCCCTTTTTTAACTCCGCACTTCTTTTTTGGGGTAAGGGAAATCTGGGGGATCGGAGCCAGATCCGGATCGGTGATTAGGCCCTAATGTGGGGGTCAGTGACGATCTGAGGTTGATATCGACAACTTTCAACGGCAAATCATGGTTTTGTAACCGAATACCAAACTCTCGTTTTCGTGTAGCTAAACTTTTTAAAAGACTTGGATAAAATGTGAATGGCAGTACTACTAATTAATGCCCGGTTTTGATATAAGCTACCTGGTACTGTTGACAAAGTCCAACTCGACCGAGAACCCGAGAGACTTCCCCGATATCAAATGTCGTGCATCTCCCACGTTCAGCTCCCCTTGGCATCATCATTGCTTGCATCGGCAGTGCTTATCTCCCGCCCATAATAAGTCACCCCAACCGTCGGGATACCCTATTCAGAATCACAGGAACGAGTCCCCTGTTGTTCGAGATCTGGAGTGACCTCATTTCTCGCATCTTCGGGACAAAGAAAAGGCACAGGAGTGTGGGGGGACATGTAACCACGGCAGTAATAGATAATGCGGAGAAGAAGATATAAGTATGCAAGTTTGAACTGTTTTTGTAGGTTCTGGTTCTGTCTTGATTGTGGATGTTTTGTGTGAAGGAGAGAAATGAGTGAATCCAAGGAGATTGCTGGTATCAGCATCGACCATGAAGAGTGCGCAACAAGTGCAAGGGATAGCCATGCGTCCCCATCCGATGCCGAAAAAGCCATCGGCAACCAACGCGTCGTCCTCACAGACGAAGATGTACATCTCCCATCTCCCTCCTCATCCCATAACTAACACCCCAAGAACAAACGCATAAGACGCAAAACCGACCGCGTCATCCTCTCCATCATCGTCTGGGTCTACTTCCTCCAAATCCTCGACAAGACCGTCCTCGGCAACGCCGCCACCTTCGGCCTCATCGAAGCCACCGGCCTCACAGGGGGCCAGTACTCCCTCCTCGGCTCCATCGCGCCTATCGCGCAAGTCGTTTGGCAGCCTTTCTCATCCGTCCTCATTGTCAAGGTCCCGCATCGCATCCTTATGCCTGCGCTCCTTTTGGGCTGGGGTATTGCGAGCTCGGTGGTGCCGGCTTGTCATAATTTCCCCTCGCTCCTTGCTGCGAGGTTCTTTTTGGGACTTTTTGAGGGTGGATGTCTACCATTATTTTCGGTTATCACCTCGCAGTGGTATCGTCGTGCGGAACAGCCTTTGCGTGTCGCGGCGTGGTATGGCACGAATGGGGCTGCGACGATCGTCGCTTCGGCGCTGTCATATGGGTTGGGCCATATCAACTCGTCCGTCCTCGAGTCCTGGCAAATGTGCGTATTCCCTCCTCTCTCCAAAAACCCAACTCACAACCGTGACCAGCATCTTCCTCTTCGTCGGCCTAATCACCGTCGTAACCGCGCCCTTCATCTACTGGAAACTCGACAACGACATCCCCTCCGCACGTTTCCTCTCCGTCTCAGACAGGCCCAAAGCCCTAGAGCGTCTCCGCGCGAACCAGACAGGCACTGGAAACCGAGACTTTAAATGGAAACACCTCCTCGAACTCGTCCTTGAGCCGAAAACATATCTTTTCGTCGCCCTGTCGCTATTCATTAATGTCGGCGCGGCAGTGACTAATACTTTCGGACCCCTGATTCTGAACGGATTGGGATTCGATAAGTATAAGACAACCCTGCTGAATATCCCGTTTGGATTCGTCCAGTGGGTGATAACTCTCCTCGCGTCGTGGCTTGCGCAGAGATTTAGATTGAAGTCCGCTATTATGGTTGCGTTTGTCGTGCCCGTGATCGCCGGCCTGGCGGTGCTGTATGCGATTCCGCATACCGGGGGACACGATGGTGCACTCTTGGTCGGATATTATTTACTGGCTTGTTTGTTTGGTACGGTTCCGGTTATGGTTGCGTGGGTTGTTGCGAATACGGCGGGCGCGACGAAGAAGGCGGCTATGATGTGTATGATTTCCCCCTCTTCCGTCAATATCCTTCCTTTCCATTCCTCTCTCATTGTTTTCCCTCCCCTTTTCCTCTGCCTAAAGGTTTTGGTGAAAGCTAACGCCAACAAAGCCGTCTACAACGCCGCCGCCTCCATCGGCAACATCATCGGCCCCATCGTCTTCAACTCCAACGACGCACCCAGCTACCTCCCCGGCCTACGCGTCGTCCTCGGCTTCTTTATCGCGACGGTCGTATGTGTTGTGCTACAGGCCCTTAACCTCGCCTACCTGAATAAGACGCAGGAACGCCGACGTGTATCGAATGGGAAGCCGGCGAAGATTGTCGATACGAGTATGCAAAGCAAGTATCATGATTTCAACGAAGAAAGCATTGGAGGCAGTGCGTTTTTGGATTTGACGGATCGGGAGAATGATGAGTTTGTTTATGTTTTGTAGGGGAGGGTGAAAGGGGATGAGTAATGAGGCATGATGATGATATCACGGCATGGGCGGCGTTTGGAAGTTGTTTGGCAGACGAGGGAACGGTACGGGTATCTCTCTTGGGAATGTCTCATGCCTATGAGATGGTTGAACAGGCGGTTCGAGAGCAACAAGTACGATAGACACACTTGATATGAAGTCCACACGAGACCAAACTCCTTCAAGACAGACTTGGGCAGAAACCAGCATAGATTCATTTGCCTACAGACTAGCTGACTAAGGGACTGTTCCAAAACCGCGCAGGGCTCATCAGATGTCCCGAGCAACCATACTGCACGAGTCCACGAGTTATGAATATATCAGCTAGATAGCTAGGTAGGCAGGTAGGGAAGGCCAGAACGCCAGAGTGTGTCTGTTACTTTAAAAATATACAGGTGTTGTTGGGCAAAATTTTCCGTAGTCGTGGGTGTTTTTGTTGGGTTGTGGTTTTCGCAAGAACGTCTTCGTCATCAAACGCATCAGACATTTCCCCCTTTGTCGTCTGTTCAGTCCCCGCCGCCCATCACCGTTGCCCCTTATGCCGCCCCTCTCCCTCCGCCCCCTCCTTTCCCCATCCATCTTTCATCCTGCTGCCTTCCGGTATATGCAAGTAATGTCAAAACCAGACCAAGGGGATTAAAGCTCAACTATAAGTTGGGCGGATCTCCAAAGTTGTCAAAATTTCTCGGTAACTGTGAAGCCTTACGATCGGAGAACTAAGGCCTTCACGACGCCCAACGTAAACTTCCTACGCCCCGCAATGAGAGGATGGAAATCAATGCGCCTAGCTCCTCCGTACACCATCAATAACCTGCCCCGACCTCTCACGGGCCCTTCTAATGACAGAGTCCCACCGAATGGGTATAAAGGTTGTTAAGAGGATAACAATAGGGATAACAATAGGGATAACAATAGAAATGACACTGCACTCCCTTCACATAAAGCCAGAAGCAAAGAAATAAAGAAAGCACAGCAACAACCGTCGCCCACGAACTAACAACGAACTAAAGCAAATAGCAAAAAGCAAGCCAATTGGGTAGGGAGGGGCTAATGCTCGATGCTTTCAGGACTCATTGGCATGCCGTTGTCATCCTTGTCCATCTGACTGTTATTCTCTTGAGTTTGGGAACTCTCCATGCGCTCCATGGGAGGCGCGCCGTTGGCCAGTGGTGCGGGTTTCGTAGCAGCACCATTGAGCTGGCCAGCAGGTTTCTTGGTAGTAGCGGCTTTATCAGCCTCCAGCTTCATTCGTTTGGCTTCGGCAGCCTGTTGCTCCAGCTTCTTCCTTTTCTTGTTGATGGCATTCTGTTCCTTCGGAGGCCGCTTCTGCGGTGATACGATCTTGCCCGTCGCACCAAGTCGAGGCTGAGGTCGTCGCTGCTTTACAGGGAGGTCCTTATCTTCCACCAACGGTTGGTCGCCATTAGCGTGCAATTTCGCGAGGAAGAAGTTCTTGACCAGACCGATCTGTTCCTGGATGTTCTCCTTGGTGACGGGCTCAGGGGGCGGCAGATCTTCAAACAAGACCGCATCAGATGGTCCTTGCGCCTGGTTCTGAGCCTGGTATTGGCTTCGCACTCTTGTTTGAAGTAGGTGTAGGGGAACAGATAGGACACCGCCCAGTTCGCTGTCGAGACCGAGTTCCTTGAAACCGAAGAAGTCTTCACCGAGCTCCTCTGCAAAGTCTCCTCCAACAAACTGTTCACTGCCATCATTGAAGGCAGCAGCCCCGTCCCCGCCCGGCTCATTGACAACGGCAGGCCGAAGAAGATCGCTAAGATGGGATTTCATGCGCTCGTGGATACCGCCAAGTTTATTACCCAATCGGTCGACTTCGTCTTTCGCGTAGCTTTCTAACTCCTCGATCGTATAACCGTTCTCTGCTAGAGTGTGAAGGACGGCCTCTTCGTAATTATATCGAGGTCGAGGGACAACTGTACCAGTGCCATCAGCTGATGCAACATCTCTCATTTCACTTTCAGTGTATGACTTAAAAGTCTGGACCACTGTGTGAAAATAACCAGCCGCAATGTCGGTGATAGTATCTAGCGCCGATGGCTGGTACTCTTCGAAGCCAGCATGGTAAAAAAGCTTGGCCACGGATCGTTGCAAGGCAGCACGGCAAACTTGCGGCGCCATCACCAGATCATCGCCGCATGTGACATGTGGTTCGATATCAGCTTCCAAAAAGGGGTCAGGATTGTACTTCGGAAATTGATTGGCGTACACCTGCACATAGGTCAGCAACTTGTGTCAACCTCCGACGAGGCGAATATCTACTTGCCTGTGTCTGCAACTGCATTTGTTTGATTATGCCTATTTTGGAGCACACCTTTCTTGTCTCTTGCAGCTGCCGGAGATTGGCGTCAATCTTGGAAGTCAAAATACTTTTGGGCGCCGTGAAGTACCCCTTTGGAAGCTGACGCAGGAATTCCTCGTGTTGGTTGATAACTTGACCTTCGCCATCCTCGATCCACTGCAACCTTTGGGGAATGTCCGGCATCACGGTCTGGGGTTCGTAATAATCTGGCAAGACGGTTTCTTCGGGCTCTTCCATCCCTTCAGCCAGAGTCTCCGAGGCCTTCGTGGTTTCCTTTGCGGTTTCTACTGACATGTCGCCAGACCCGTGACCAGTGGCACCGTTGGAGTCCGCCAGCTGAAGGCTGCGACGATATCTGCGCATGCCTGCCTTGGTCCGCAGCAGTGCAGGTGCATCAAGGTTGAGCTTCTTACCGTCAAACAGGTCGAAACGCCGCTTAGTAACGAGGGCGCGGTCTTTCTTCGTAACCTGTTTCCAGATCTTATACTCTTCGTCTTCGTAGACCTGTTGTGCCGCATCATTCAAGGCTTGCCCTAATGCCATGCCATTTATCGAAGGGACATCTACGTCCATGGCATCGACGTTGCTGCTCCCCACGCCCGAATGTCCGTTTACGCCACTAGGAGTCATGGCACTGGCTACACCGGGCGTCCCAAAACCGTTGCTACTATCGAGCTCAGAACCTTCGCGATTGGCTTTTGTCAATACCCCATTCAGTTGGAGTACCGGCTTTTGCTCGTTGTTTGGTGTACCCTCTTTTTGATCGCTAGGTGCTGCCTTTCTGGATTTAGCGCCTTTGGCGGTGCCAGCGACGCGACCACGAGACGACATTATCGGCTCGTCATCCGAATCGTCACCCCCGTCATCGTCGCCTCCATTCTGCTTCCGTCGTTCTTCTGCCTCAACTTCAGCTCGAGGTCTGATGACCAGATCTGGGATCAAAGGAATAAGTTTCTCAGCTTCTTTTCGCATGCCGTTGGCCATCCTTCTGAGAGGATGATTCATATCCTGATTGTACCTCAAGCAGTTGTCCCATATCAGATTAAGATCTGTCACGAACTCGGCCTTTGACTTGTAGGTCAGTGACTTCAGCTTCTTCGTCATGGAGTTTAGATCCATGGGCTGCTTGATGACTTTGGCTGACGTTAGTGAAGTTGCATTCTTGCCGAAGCGCCACAACACATTACTCACAATTGTAGTAGTCAGGAGCATCCCTCTTGTTAACCCTCTGAAGGAATGGTGTTGAATACTCAGTGTGGGCCTTGAGTTCGGTAAGCACTTTTTCCAGGGCTTCATAAAGTTCTTCCTGGTTGACGTTTTCTTCGTTGGCCCATTTGCTCCTATTCTTGCGCACTTCGTTCATAAGAGAACGCAACTCTGCGTCCGAGGCACGAACCATATCGCGCTTCATATCTATGCGCGCGATTAGGTGTTTGAGAGTAAGGCTAGATGCGCCTAAGTTTGCGCTGCTCAGTGAACCATGGTTTTCGCCAGGTGCGTTCCCACTTGTATTGTTTTGGCTGTTCTTGTCCATCTCAGCCTGAAGCGCCTTCTCGGATTCTTCCAGCTGCTGCTGCTCGAGCATGGCTATGCGGTCAGTTTCAAGGGTGTAGAACATCGTATGAAAGCTACGCCTAGCAGCTTCCTCGGTATCCTTGCGGGCCTCCTCGAGCTGTTTACGCGCATCTTCGACATTGTTCGATTGCATTTGCGAATTACGTGAGGAGTCCTCCTTCGGCTTGCCAGGTGATGTAATGGATGGTACGGGGGAACTCCCCGACTTAGATGGTGACAAAAGGCCCTTGGATGCGGACGCGGACTTGGAATTGAGGGTTGCTCCGACAGGACCAGCGAGCGCGCGATCTTCGACGCTCTCGTCGTCCTCTTCGTCGTCGTCTCCGTAGTCGTCTTCGTCGATGACCCGTCTGGCCCTCTTGGCAGGGCGCTCTTCGATGGGATCATGGTCGGTGGTGGGAGGGAGGGATGCGGAGAGGTTGGTAGGGCGGCGCCAGGAGTTGATGGCATCATAGTTGTAGGACCCATCGTCGGCAAATAGTTCGTTAATGCGCGATTCGGTCCGGCGATACAGCTCAGTAAATTGGGCGCGTTTACGTTCTTCTTCTATGTCTGATGCCTCAGGCATCGAGGCCGAGGAAATGTCCACGGAATCGTGGGACTGTGCTATGGTCTGGTTATCATCAGAGGGCTTTGTTCCACCTGCTGCAGCATGTGAATAGTGCGCGGGGGGTGGCCAGGTCGTCTGGCCGTTCATGATAGACATGATGGCCTCTGCGGTGGATGAAGAGGCGAGGTAGCTGGCGGTCGCCGCCGGTCGCCATGCGTGGGCAACTCAGCGTCGCGTCAGATGGGCAACAAGGCGGTGTCGACGCCTATTTTAGCGACAGGGCAATAAACGGCATTGATAGAGATGGCGACACAATTTATAGGACGAAATTGATGATAATGGGTGGTGGCTTTGATGGAATGCAGTCGAGGCCGAATCGCGTAAATTGGTAGTGAAGTCGAAGTGAGGTTTGGAGTGGATCCCCTTGCTCTGCCTACCAAAGTTCCGGTACGGGGAAGCCTACAATCAACAATAGGGGCGGGCTAAGGCATGATCGAACGTTAGCCAGGGTGACGTTAGGTGCTCTCTCCACCCACCTGTCAGGGCCGTCAAGCCCCCAAGAGGTCACTAGCGCCAGATTTACAGGGCTTATTACAGCGCTGACAAGCAACCGAGCGAATCTCTTTAGCGGTCTCCCGTCGGACTTCGGTACATCCAATCGCCGCCAGTTTGCAGCCACGAGGAAAGTATATCTACCTATTGAAAGTTTGGAACGGCAATCTACGGCACCTGATGCCTTCCCTCTTTACAACCTTTATACGTGCCTTCCATCAGTTTATTGCGCTTTCACTCTGCATGTACCCAGGTAGGTAAGGTTCGCCTGACAATCAGGTCGATGGATGAAATTCCCTGATACATACCTAGAGATACCTAATATGTAAGATGTTTCTCTGCAGTGGTCACATGAAAGGCTCGTACCTTTCAGGTACTCGCCTACCTTAACTTTGACGACCTCAATGTTGAGCCGCGCCTCCGTGCTAACTGGCCTGATGCTACGGAAACATCTCACTGGAAGAAATAATGGAGAACATTCCATCCATAAACATGCAGATGCATACTATATTTCTTCCTATTTGAACTTTGATGTCTGAGGAAATTCTCGTGACTATCCATGACATAAGGTTTTTCTGTAACGTTGTTTGCCTTTGCACAATTCAACTGGTATCAGCCGACTGAACCTCAAATGGGGACGCAAACGATCACGTGCGTTCAGTTGGATTAATAATCAGGCCGGACTGTATTCCGTTCAACGGAGTACGGAATACGGAAAACCCGTATGAGATTCATACGATTCACGGGATGGTTTACCGAACCCAACTGACTTCTGGCACAATACCTCTTCAAAAAAAAAAAAAACCGTGCAAATACGCCTGCATTCCACGTGCTCTGGAAGGACAAGAATATCATACTTTTTACACAATTGGAAGACCTACCGGTAATCATGTACTGACCTAGGTGTAGTGAACCAGACCTGGGAGCTCCTCATTGAAACCCCCCAGGCACCGATACGCAAGCTAGCCGGCTTCTTAGTCCCCAATATCGATCTCAAGTTGTTCTTATGAGGAGGACTTTCTTGATTTATTCGTGAATTTTTCCACAAATTTTAGCCACGATTTACGTTCATGAAACGGTGATGGGCGACTTAATGCAGATGTACAGTATATGGTTGGCAACGTTTTACTGTATGTAGGAAACTGCGAGTAGAGTAGCGTATACCTCAGTCTTCGACGCATTTCATTGCGCAAGAGCTCGTAGATAGTACATGCAGTAAGCACGATCGGGACACTGTGGTTGCGCGTTCCGATACAGTGCAGTAGCGTACCCAACTTGGGTATGGTACTGTACATGCGCTAAGCTACAGTGGACAGTTAGCGGCCTTGGATCTTCTGAAGAGGTTAGCAACAGTTACCTTTATGACCGCCTGTTTCCCAGCCGCCTGGTCGACTACGGATCACTACCTGCCTCCATACCCTCTTAAGATCATCTGGATCTGAACCACGCCTCGATTTGCGGCACCAAGTCGAGCTTCTCCGGCTTTTCTAGCTTCGTCCTGTTCTTCCTGCCTATCCTAGCTTAGCCACTGCGGCAATACCAATCAATCTCTCCCCCACATCTTCTGGACGAGTCCAAGCTCCCTCGACCAATTCCAAGCCTGATCCCAGCCCATACCAGTATTGTAGTCCGACGGAATCATGTCTGCCTAGCCATAAAGCCTGTAGACTCGTTCCAGTGAATATCTCGAATATGCGTATTCGCTTGCCTTTCGCAGGTCCGTAGCCTGAATCGTCTCGAGTGTTTCAAGATCTAGCTATACGAACCATAAAGCTGACCATGAGTCTCTCGCACAGGCGTCTTTTTCGTCCTCTGCCTCATCGCAGGCTATGTCGGCCTCTCCTCCCTCCAGCTCGACCATGTCATCAATGACAAGATCCTGCACGCGCTCACCTTCTTCATCCTAACCGTCGTCTTCTACTGGGTCATCGACACGAGTCGTCGCCGCACACTGAACCTGACCCTAATCGTATGCACCCTCATCCTCGGTGTCGGCTCCGAGTTCTTACAAGGCTTCCTGCCGAACGGTCGCAACTTTGATCTCAATGATATCATCGCCAACCTGGTCGGAAGCATAGGTGGTTTGGCTCTGTGCTCATGGTACCATCAGAGGATGCTCGAGCGTAAACGCCAGCGCCGCTACACTGCCGTGCCGGCCAATGACCCCGGTGACATAGAGCTAGGCGAGGGCGGACACGGCCAAGAGGAGGGTGTCATGGAAGCCGATGGGGAGCAGCAAGGACGCGCAACAACTTTGGAAGAAGAGGTTGATAACTGGGATGAGAATGCCGTTGATAAGTGGGATGACGACGACGAGCCAGAGGGGGATATAGGAGCAAGCAGCAAAACACAACCAGGCGAGCAGGGCGCCAACGAGAGCGCAACTGCTGCCAAGAAACGGGTCGACTGAGTTCTCTCTTTATTCTTCACTCATACCGGATTATGATCAAGAACTGGAATGGAAAAGGGAATGGATGGTATAGGTGGGAGCTTGGTCTCTATATACACCTTATCGAAATCGTCCTTTCTCTATCCCTTGACCTGTATGAGGCATCAATGTGCCTTTTGGAATGGCTTGATCAACTCCCTCAGAAAAATAGGTACTATTCATGTATCAATTAGACGATTGACGATGTCACGGATTAACTATGATAGGCCCCGGATCTGAAAGCACACTTGGGCGCAAAGGAAGAGAATGAAAACAATCACCAAAATTGACAGAGAGCCGATCTTTCCCTTCCAGAATGAAGGACCCAGGACCCTTCTTTCTGAATTCCCCTTTTTCCACTCGTTGAAGTCGAATTAAGCTTAAAGCTGATCGGGATTTCGTGCATGTACATCTCTAGGTAGCTCGCCGGGGAATGGATCCCCTTCAACACCGAACCATCAAAACCACAAGCGTGAAAAAAAGGCGCCCAAAAGTCGACTACCGAGGAACATATGACACATCGTGAATGAATCGTACCAATCGCTATAATTAGGAGGAACCTTCCTAACGACATAGGTAACTACTGTTCGCTCTCGCTTTTTCGAGTTCACCATGGCGAAAAGATCCTAGTGAAAATGACGCAATCTCCGGCACAAATCCCGGCATTCCCTTATTATCCCCCATCTCGCTTCTCCCATAAAGAGAGGTTGTATTGTCTTACTGTAACTTCCTGGGTGGCTCTTGGAGTTCTCTTACATCTCTGGGGGAAGAAAGACGAAACATAAGACTTTGTAATACCTCATACATTTCTTTTCTCTTCTTCTTTCACTTAATTGATCGATTTGGACCGGAAGAAGAAGAATGCCGTCTTTTGTAGTAGCTAATGGTGGCTCGGCCAAGCCCGTGTTGAACAGGGCCGACGAGGTCGAAGATGTCAGTATACTTGATTGACGACACCTCGCCCCTGCATGGCTATGATGAGCCACATACAGTCACGAGTGTGTGCTGGGCACTTTGCTGATTCCATCGTTTTCAGTTGATAAATGCCGTCAAAGCTGTCCTCGTGCCCTATGTCCGGGACGCGGACGAGGCAGCCGTCCTCAGAGCTCAAGGGCAAGCTTCGTCATCACGAAACGTGCTCGTCGACTCTCATCGTCCTGAAGAGCTTGCCAAGCGCATGCGATTTTCCCTTCCGGAGGGCGAGGGCAGAGGGAAGGATGGCATGTTGGACGCCATCCAGGACGTCCTCCGCTACAGCGTGAATACGTGGGATCAGGGCTTCCTGGACAAGTTGTACTCGAGTACGAATGCTGTACGTATTCCCTTATCGCTTTTCTAATTCTCAGTGAGAGAATTAAATGAAGTAAACATCGGGGCTGATGAGAGTGGTGTGCTCCTCTAGGTCGGTGTGATATCCGATATGGTACTTGGTGTGATGAACACAAATGTAAGTCTGCGTTTAACCAAGATGGGCATGGCTCACGTAATTCCCATGACCATTCTGACATGAAGCCAGGTTCATGTGTATCAAACCTCGCCATCACTCACCGTGGTAGAGAAGATCACATCGCGCTCGCTCGCGGCGCTCTTCGGGCTCACAGGTCCGCGCGCAGGTGGCGTGACATGCCCAGGCGGCAGCGCTTCGAACCTAACATCAGTTATCATTGCGCGAAACATCCTATATCCCACAACCAAGACTCAGGGCAACGCCGGGTACACGTTCGCACTCTTCACAAGCGCACACGGCCACTACAGCGTAGAAAAAGCCGCCACGACGGCTGGCATGGGGTCTCAGAGTGTGATAACTATAGCCGTCGACTCCGAGGGCCGTATGATCCCCTCTGCGCTCGAGGAGGCAATCCTGGCCGCTAAGGAGAAGGGCATGACGCCTCTGTATGTCAACGCCACGGCCGGAACGACAGTCCTGGGATCCTATGATCCATTTAATGCGATTGCGGACATCTGCAGCAAGCACGGAATCTGGATGCACGTCGACGCCTCGCTGGGTGGGCCCGTTGCGTTCTCGGCGAAGCTGCGCCACAAGCTCGAGGGCGCCGAGCGCGCAAACAGCATCACGGTGAATCCGCACAAGATGATGAACGTGCCCCTGACATGCTCGTTCCTGCTCACAAACGACGTGGCCGTGTTCCATCGCGCCAACACCTTACCCGCCGGGTATTTATTCCACAGTGACGACGACAACGAGGGCGTTGCCGAGAAGGACTACTGGGACATCGCAGACCTGACGCTGCAGTGCGGTCGTCGCGGTGACAGTTTGAAGCTCGCGCTCGCGTGGATCTACTACGGCGCCGAGGGCTTCGAGAGACAAGTCGACCACGCCTTCGACATGGCGTCGCACCTCGCGACGCTGGTTCAGAAAGCCGACGACTTCGTCTTGCTCTCGACCAACCCGCCGCCGTGTACGCAGGTTTGCTTCCACTACGCGCCTGGTGGAGCCCTCGATGCGAATCCTGAGACCAACACGTTTCGCACGAAGGTCATGGTGCGGGAGCTGATTAACAGGGGTTTCATGATTGACTATGCGCCTGGCAAAAACGGTAGCTTTTTGAGAGCTGTCGTGAACTTGCAGACAAAGCAGTCGACTGTTGAAGGTCTCATGAGGGCGCTACATGAGATTGGCGAAGAGCTGGCGCATGAGTGAGCGGTCTCCGGATGGTACTTTGTATATAGCCAGGGAAGGAAAAAAACACGTCTGGTTGAGGCTGTCAAAGAGACTCAAGCGATGGATGGGAGGAGACCCCGCATGCGTGTGAACTTTACGCGTTGTAGACTAGATCGACTGAGGTATAATACGGTTTCAGCAGGCAAGTCGCAGCTGCTTTGAAGAGAGAGAAACACTCAGGCGGCGGTTGCGATCAGGCAATGATGAACTCTCACTGGATTACTGGGAACAGGAAATCGAGAGTTTACTTTTATCTTCTAATTTCATCTACGGAATACAAGAGTAACGTTGCACCAGGACAGAAAAATGAAGGAGCCATCAACAAAAGATGAGAGGCGCAAAAAAGAAACGAAGCTCAAAAGATGAAGGAAAAAGAAAAAGAGAAAAAGAATGAGGCGCTCACTGTATTCAGTGAGGCATCGGGAATTGAGCCCGATGCGGGGGTCGAACCCGCAACCTTGAGATTAAGAGTCTCACGCTCTACCGATTGAGCTAACCGGGCGCTGTTGTGGTTCTTTGTTGAAAGATCGGCAACAAGTATGGACCTATGTACCTTCGTCATATGTGGGGGTCACTCAGGTACTCGCATCCGCCCCACCTTCCGTACTGAGGTCTTTTTTGCGTTCGGTGGTGGGACATGACGAAATCCCGCCATAAAGTCCAGAGGCAGGTTCGAGTCATGTTTTTGGTGGCATCAACCTCGAACCGCCGTCACTGGTTCGCTTGCTTCATGTGGAATTTCGTCATCACAGATTCAAGCTCCTCAGCTCTGTCCACCTCCCTACTATCCAAATAGGCATGTCGTCGGTATGCGGAGTTCTTGCAATCCCTTTGGCCTGTGACATGGGAAACATGACCGATCTTCCAGTTGAAGTCGAATGCCTGTCGCGATCCCGCTCAGCCTGGAATCTTCAAGAGAGAGAGACATCACACTTCTGGGCCTCGGAGCCTCATAATCTTTGATCCAGGACCATTATTTACGGAGAAGCTGTCAAGATTCTAGTAGCAGCGGCATGCGTTTCCGAAGGGCCGTCTGAGCTACCACTACGGTGACGGTGCCTGCTGCTATTGCAGGCTCCTTCGGTTCAGCCTGTGCCGCTACCGCTAGGCCAGGTGAGTAGCCGTCGTGCCGCCGCCATGCCGGTGCCTTGGTGCGCCTGGAGTGACGTAGTAGTGACATGGAACCGACCGCGCAATGGGCGAGCGGGATGTCTTCAGACTTCGCCAGGGAGTGCTACTATCTACACTATGGAATACGCCGTTCGCGCTGGATCAGCTCACGGCAGCTTGACGTACCGCTTGTTGGCACTGGTTAGGAACAGGCTCAACAGACAAGTTCATCATGGAGAGGCTAAGGCGTGGCTATCTTACGCGAGAAACGTTTACTCCTCATGCGTCTATAGCAATCCAGCTCTCGAAATGTGCTGTCGGAGCATGCACTGCAAAACCAGGCAACCGTCCCATACTCATCTTCACTATGTGAGACGACCCCTACAGAAGGAGCGCAATTTAACGTCTTATTAGGCCCAGTCAGAAGCGAGCTCATGCAACCTTTTCACGAGTATGAGAGATTGTTATCAGTGCGCTGATCCTTCTGTTGTAAGCTGATAATACATTTCTGGATCATCAACATTCGTCAAAATGGGTCGACTCAGTATTATTGACCTGATGTTGCCAAGTCCATGCATTTTTATTTGGTTTTCTCGAGAAAACCTTTGTTGCCCCTTATTATCTTCTGTTGGGATTCGTGCCCCAATCAAGGAATTAGGCAACAAGCTGGCACTCGAAACGAAGCGACGGGTTTCCCATCGACTGGAGTGAGAGTTGCATGCAAGGAGTCGGTGGCAAAAATGAATTGCACAGGAATGTGTGGCACCTTCAGTTCACTGATTGGTGTCTGATGGACGACCAACTACGCACGATTTATTTCTACAACGTGTGTAATAAATTCCGCAAGTTGTCAAGCCAGAGATTCATTATTTCATTACAGCTGGATCGCTCAGAGCGCCTCTCAACCAGCAACGCTCTTAGAGCCGTGTGCTTAACTCAGAGGCGAAGAGAATACCAGCCGCATATATCCTGTCCATTTTACGAGCAATATCTCCGAGATACCCCTATTATTGAGATATCCAGGACCGCTTCTTACCCCTACATTGTGTACTGAAAACTCGTTTTTGCTTAGCACGAAACGCCCCTGTGGAGAGTATCACCAGTCGTGCCCCAAAAAGGGGGAACCGCTTGCGTTGATTGGGACCTTCCTTGCTACGTTCAGTGTCAGTTGCAGTCCACGTAGTCATTGGTCACTGACTGTTTACTGATAGAAGCCAACAACGAATCCATGAAGGTTTTCGAGCAAGCTCATACTACGTACATATTCTTGTCACAAATCTACTGGCTTCCGGTTCCAGCGGATGAATTACATGAGCTGGATGTCCTATCGCTTGTGTACCTTTTGCTCAAACATGGCCCCGGCCCGCAGGAATGCCCCTGGGCTGGCCAAGCAGCGGCCTGTCCGGTCAGCCACTCTATTTGTCGGGCCAACAGTATGTCGGTCAACTGCCCTTGGAATCGCGGTCGGAAGGGTAACTTTTAGCCCAGAGTCGGTCGGTTAGCTTTTGACTGACCGAATTGACTCACGGGAGCTCACAGCGAGATACGGATCTGGAGCACACGGGGCAGACATCGAATCACTTATTACTTTCTTACTGCTGGCGCATGGTTCAACTCTTCTTCGGAAACACTCCCTTATAAAGTTGATCCTAGAAGCTTCAGTTCGGAGTACACTCTGAGAACAAAATTTGCAACAACCCCAAGACATATACCGCGCATGCTTGAGAGACCCAATTGCTGGAAGTCTGTCTGCAACGAGCTGTCGGCACAGAGTCAGAAGTATCGTGGCTTGCTCTGGGGCCACATGCAGCTGTTTAATTCTATGCAAGTTGACGAGGACAGCCGACGAGATCGGAGATTCCTGCAAGTCCAGAGCGAAACAGACCACACCTTACAAATATAGATCAAACAAGACATTCTTGGCATATATTTTTTCGCCTTTTGCTGGCCAAGCCATTCTGCCACCCATCCGAACGAAAGTGTCGGATTTGGAGTCTCGTTGGCCCGGAACTGCTCATTTCTTTGAGTGCCCGAAGACAACAACTTGGTCACTGGCTCCACCGTACGGAGAAGAATACCTACTCGTACTCCCTGGCACTTTGACCACCAGTCAAGTGTGACAAGCCGTGGTGTTCACAAGTCGACTATGTGCAATACCCCGATGAGTTACCGATTCATTGCATAGGTAGTCTTCGACCACTCCAGGAGATACCTCAACCAGTCTCTGGACCAAGTACGGATTGGTGTAATTCGTGCCATAGACGCACCGGGTTATCAAATTGTTCGGCCAATCCCGAGGTGATACTCCCTCACTCAACCAGGATAGGGGTTGCTATGAATTCATGTGAAGACAGGGCAAATGTATGGCCGAGCTGTTTGCTTGGTTTAGCCACTACACATGAAGCATTCTCGCGTCATATCTCATATCGAGAGTCACGCTAACGATGCACACGGAACATTCCGTCTAATCAGCGGGTAGAGACGGAAAACCCCACCGCGCATGACAGGCCTTCGAAGATTCGACAATCTTCACTCCCACACAAACCACCATGTAGGTACGGATGACGTCGCCGCGCCTGAGAAGCACCAGGTGAATTCCAAATTGATCGTCCTGCGCCATGCCGCACGCGGCAGCTGCCCCCAGACGATCACGGTTTGCCAGACCAAATCCAGGTTCTATTTTGGAGGGCTTCTGCTCGAGGGACATGAACCCACCACGACAACATCTACCTAACATACGTAGGTGAAAATACATGTAGGTCTTTTACTCCGTACCTTGTCTTGGTGACATATCAGCAAAAGAAGTTATCGGGAACACTGTAACGCGCGTACTTGCAGATGCGCCACCTCTGGAAGTCCGGGTCGACCTCAATCCGACCGAGATCCTCAAACACAGACGGTGTGCCCATCCCACGGGTTATGCTTTCTTCGTCTGTGTACGTATAAAGGAGCACATCATCGATTGAGCAGATATGACTCCTCATCCCTTAGTCACTGGTGCCCCAATGATGCCCAGTTCAAGATTTAGTCATCGGGAGGTCATCAGCCAACCACGTACCTCGAACTGATGCTGTATGAATGCTCATGTTGGTGTGTGTTCTTTTGGCTTCATGGATTCACACTTTTCACAGCCAGTGACTCCTAACCAAGTCATTCCTGGTCGACTGTGGCTGCACGGATGCCCTCCTTAGACTTTCGGCAGTGTACTTTTCGATTGCAAAGAGCAGAGCTAACGAGGAGATGTCGCCAAGGTGATGCCAACCTGCTGTGGTCGTTGGCTTAAGCGTCGCGTGTCAAGAGGCGCCAGTAAGATGGGTTTGATGTATGCAGTGGGCGCTGGGACGCAGAGTCATTGTCGCACGAGACATGATTGGGAGCGACTCCGCGGAGTTGCTGGAAGCGTCTCAACAGCACGCGATTCTTGGCTTCGTGTACCTACATGATGCCTTGCAGCGGATTTGCCCGCTGGGTCGGGAAGAATCTGGATAGGTGTGTTTACAAATGATGTTGACAGCACCCGGCCCTCTCTATGTGTTCATTCTTTCGCCGACCTTGCTTGCACTATTGCTGTAGGCATGTCTAGTTGCATTATCTAGGCCGGGGCGCAGACCTTACCGACGCGCGAGGTCTTCCTAGGGGTAATTTTTACGTATACGAGAGGAGACGATACATTACTATGATGCAAGTATATCCAACCGACGAGATTGGGTCCGTCTTGGTTAGATCTTTATTACATCTTCTGGGCTTTGCCATTCAGAGATCTAGACTATATTCAGACAAAGAAGACATCTCGGATCTAGAATGCCCGGCCACTCTCACGGCCTTGACTTACAAGTGGAAGGGATGCGGGCAGTCCTCCGCACCATGGAATAGTAGAAGACAGGTACCACCTATCAAGCCTGTTTCAAATTTTGGAAACAATATCACTCGATGTTACGGAATACTACAGAATATTCTGCGTTTCATGATCAATATGAATTATCAGCTTGGCTACAGCTATCGCTAGAGGTAATATGTATGTACCTCCTAGTAGCTATAGGTAACCAACAAACAGAAGAATGACGTGAATGCCACCCACGATGCGAGATGCGTCAGTGTGGACTCGCAGATGGTCGCTCGTTCCAGAAGCTTACAGGTACCGAGGTACATCCAAGCCATAGCGGGGCCTAGCGTAGCTCAAGGTGAGTGGCCATTCCGTTCGTAGACTAGCCTTGCCCTTAGGCCGCGACCTAAGGAACTATAAAGTGGGGGCCAATGGCGGGGGTGGGGCACTCTAGCCACTTCGCTCCGGTGCTCCTAACCCGTTTAGGAGCTTGGCACGTCCCTTACATCGAGGCCCGCGGCGGCCTGCCATCTGCTAACCCAGATTCAGTCGCTCAGATTCGTCGTGCTAGCCTAGATTCTTCCTGAGCTCTTCCCAGCGCCGTTTAGCAACAACTCTATCTTCTTCTTCAAGGGGGGGTCGATCGACGGGGCCATGTTGACCATCTCACATCATAAGTCTGAGCTATGATCGCAGTGGCAACTCATGGGTGAAGCTACCTCTGTCGCTATTATACCGCGGCCGCGCCATGCACACCTCTGAGCTGTTGCTCCGTTGTTGACTATGAGTAACGCCGCAATGCACGGCTTATTTATTGCCCCTTACCCTTGTCCGAGGTATAAGTACCTATTCGTGGATGGTATGCACGTATCAGAGCGAGTATGTGTACTTGCGAGGTGATTGTTGGTGTTACTATCCAGTATATATCCATATCGAGCCCTCGTTCTCAGTCCGGTCCCAACTTCCCTTTGTAACGACGCCTCCTGTCACCGTGCCTTCTCTCTGGACAGCCCCTACTAGCCACGACTAGCCCATAAAGAAAGAAGCAGCTTCGCCCCGGCAAAACATTCCGCGAACAGAGACTCGCTTCTCTTTCACCATTTGCACCAGCAGCCGTTCGACTTGGGAACTCCAGCTTCAGTATTCTTCTTACATGATTTAAGGTCCCAACTCGAGGCAGCTCAAGCTCAAGGTCCAGCTCGACGCGTATATCGTGTATCCCAGTAAACTTATCAGCTGAATTACGGATTAGCCGCGTCTCACTCTTACTTGTCTATCTATTTCGTTTAACCTGGCGGTCGCATATGCGCTGCCTGCTTGCCGCTCCCTTCGAAGAATTGCCGTGCCGGAGTGCATTCGAGTCGGCGTTCACGTTGCCGGTTGACCCATCACACTCCCGGGCCTGCGTGGAGAAAAAAACTTGTCCGGTGCTCTGAGTATCGATTCTGCATATATTTGCACGTACTGCTTGTCTGAGTGACAAGCTCTCTTTCTCTTCTTCTTCATGCCTAAGCGATCCTACGATGCCCTCGACGAAATGCATCATACCTCGTTGAATATACCACCGGGGAAAGTCCAAAAGGCAAGCATCTTGTGGCCCCTATTTGCAAAATATGTCCATGATCTGACCATATGCAGACCGAGCGATCCCATGAGGAAAATCAAGAAAGAGCGTATATCGCCGCCTCACGGCGCGCAGATCGGAGTCTTGAAGCCAGAGTCCAGTCCGCTAAAATGGCTTCCGATATACACCGGAAGCGGACTGGACGAAGGCTCAGAGTCAGCGAGGAAATCGTTCAACGGGAAGAGATGTATGAGGAGATGGAAGACGAGATCCCGCTGTCCTACAGACATTTGACCGCTCATTTGCGTGCCGGACCAGAGAGACTGAACAACCGCTTCGACTCCTATCTCATGAACAATGCGGCTGCGGTCGCGGCGTTGAGATACAATGAGATCGACCAAGTCTTCAATCGGGCGTTCCCTTCCGCTGGCGGTAACGGGTGGCAACAACCGCCGGCTTCGATTTACATGTCCCCGCTCGTCAATAATACTATTCCGTCGCCTCGATCTGGCTCAGTGTCTTGTCACGGTTCAGCTTCGTGTCCTAGTAGTAGGAATCAGTCCATATCGACACCATCGTACTCATCAGAGGTGGGAAATTCATTATCAGGACCCTCGCCGAGTCTTACACCCGCTACTGCATCCGCCATGACGCCCAATCCCATGCCTCAGTCGCCATTCTCGACAAGTTTTCCATTGGATCCGGATTTAGCACACCTACAGCCCCAGCAGCTTGGTAATTTTGCGTCTCAACTCCCTTCAGAGTTGGATATGTCAAGTGTCAACGTGGCCGATCCAATAACCATGCATTTCTTCGGCGAGGGCACACCACCATTCCCTACCGGCTGCGACGCGGGCATACCAGTTGACCAGTTCGATTTGGGCAAGATCGAGCACCAAGGATCAGAGCCCCCTTCGCGAGAGCAGAACGATGGGCTCTATTCGTTTCTTGACCCAACATGTGATTTTGATCCTTGTGGTACCCCCGTGTTCGAGTCCTTCATCGACTTCGACGGTGAGAAATAAAGCTACGAATTGCGTTAGACGGATTCAAAAAAGGGTGTTTGGCGAATGGGTGTTGTATGTGCGTTGGACTATGGGGGAGTAATATCAGAGAAGTCCTAATGTCGTTCTCTCAGTCGTCGCTTAACCATTGTTATGGGGCCATGTTATAGGCTCCGGATTTTCCTTGTTAGAAAAGGAGGAGGAGAAAAGAAAGAGGGGGACCGTGATGTACCCTGCGGTCGGCAGCATCGGGATATCATTCCCCGTCGACTCGGGTCAACAATCAGGATATTCGGCAATCAACTTGTCGACTGTCGATGCCCTGACCTGTTCGGCAATCAATGTGCGACAATCAAGCACATGGAGCTTCATTCCTACTGCCGACAATCCGCCAAGTATACCACTTGGAGAAATCTTAGGAGTGTAAAGAGCGGGCTTTGGTGTGATCCATCGATTAAATCGATCAGAGCGAACAATTTGAGACTTGTTGCTCGATCACTGCCTATTGCTCAACTGTACCAACTATCGATAATAGCTTTTGAGCCGTTAGTTGGAACATGCGGTCGCTGTCGACCGGCACTGAAAATGGGATCATGTATGATACCCTGTCATCGTCTCCTGTTAAGGAGCTAATGACATGCGCCTTACGCGGATGGGAAGCGGGATTTAAGTCGTTATTTTGCTGGCAATAATGATTGCTGCATACGAAAACCGAAAGGGAGAAAAAGGAAGGAAAAACATTGTAAAATCGGAAATGTCAATAAAAAATAATCATTCTGAGCATTTCTATCGTTCTTTATTTCGTGATGTGACTTTGTGTACTAAGTCCTCATAGTGACTACGATCAGGTAAGATGATACTGCACAGGTCTGGCTACCCCTTCTTTTTTTTCCTACGGACATCCAGATAGACCCTTTGCCCCCCTATTCTCCTCGACGAAGCTTCTAGACCCCCGGTTTTGGATATAAACTCGAATGGTGCATGGAAGAACTCAAATTCATGTTGCGGACTCATGTACGTCCTTTTCGTGAGTCAGGCTTGCTTAGGGTGTAGATTCAGATTGAGGTACAGGGGTTGTCCAAAGTTTGAGGTTGAGATCTGAAGGTGGATATTTTTTTTTTGTTTACGTTAGGTTTTTGTGTGCGTGGAGTGAGGTGAGGGTATCGTGATGAGAGCGGTGTAGGAGTGAAGTCTGAAGGAGAAGGTGGACGATTAACTCGCGATGAAGATCCCGCCCACGGTAAACTTGCTCTCGACAAGATCGGTGCCGATGAACTCTCCGTTCAAGATACTCGACCCTCTCGCCAGGCCGAATCTTGTCTTCCCCTCGTCCAACCTTTTTGCGGCGGAACCCCATCACCACCGGTGTTAAAGTAGGTAACTTGATCCGAACTCATGACGAAGAAGACGTCGATACGGAAGATTCTGTTGACGGAGTTGGGGTCTGGTCCGCTGCCGCCGACTGCTCCGTGGATTCTTGAGTCACGGGTTTAGAACGCCGGCCTAGGGGAACGAGACCTGTGGTGTCGTAGCCGTTTCTGGGCATTTTGGATGCTGGGTGATGGTGTTTAAGCGGGGTTGTGGTGTTGAGAGCGGGCTGAATGTCTGGGATCGGATCTCGTCTCTAAGGGTCTTGTGCGTGATGAAGTGAGATCTGTAAGGGATGGAAGGATGGCGGACATGGTCATGATATCTGGACCAAAACTGGGAACGGATTGGGCATTTATGAGTCCTATGACTGATACGCATTAGCAAAGAGTAGTTTTGAATGTCAGTCTGTTAGACTACGGTTTCGTCAAAGGCAGGAATGCGGTGTAGTTCGTTGGTGTTGTTGGTTCGAAAGGGGGCAGGACATAGGTCATGCCAGCTCCTTGATATGCCAACATCCGCTCTAGAAAGAAGAGCACTCGCATCTAAACAGAACTCACACGCATGTAAGAAGAGATCACTCGCAACTAAGAATTCACAACATCCAACAACAGCATGGGAATCAAACCCCCTTTCATTCACCCAACGCTATAGACGACTAAGCTCACGCATCTGCGCCTTTCATTACCCTCTTGTCCCTACTATCCCTATCAAATCTCTTCGGATTCACCTTAATCCCATTCGGATTATCGCCCTGCGCCCCGCGGAACTTGGGTCCGCGTTCGGGCACCTTCTGCTCCACCTCCGAATCGACCTCCTTCGCCCACGCGATCCAATCGACCCGTCTATTCCGCCACAAATCACCCTTCCAGTTCCGCCATATCCGCCGACCGATGTACGAGTCTCGCAGCTCCTGCTCGTGCTGGCCCAGCTCGGTGATGATGGATTCTTTGATGTGGAAGGGGAGCGAGATGCCCTCGCTCCGCGAGGGTACCGTGATGATTGCGGACAGCACTTTGCTGCCGTGCTCGGAGTCCACGAGCTTCATCACGTGCGGACGAATGTTGCCGACCAATGCCTTGTGGAAGATTTTGTTTTGGGAGGGAGTGAGGAGGGCGTCGGTTATGACGTGGGCCGTTGGGCCGGAGGAGGTTGCAAGTTCCAAAACCTGCTCTGATGTGAGAGCAGAGATCGAGGTTTGAATCGCCTTGCGCGGAAACTCGGGGATAGCCAGCATGGCTGTCACTAAGTGAGATCCGTGCGATACTAAGGCAGACCGGTTCTTGGCCTGGGGGTCCTGCTGCCCCTTTTCTCCGTCCTTCGACGCTTGCGGCAGACATAACCGGGGTACGAGCGACTTGTTCGAGAGATCTCCGCATTCCTCACTCAAGCGCTTGGTTATGGCTTTTACCTCGTCATACGCCTGACGAGCCTGGCAACGCTCCAACATGGCCTTGATAACATTGAATCGCGACAAGCTCACCAGCTTGCCGAATTCGGGCATTGTTTGCTTGACGGCATTCACTAGATCTTCCCTGCTTAGACGGTTTAGGACGCAGATGGCAGGGTAGCACGCGATATCGTTGCGCAACAGACTGTGCATCCGGGGTTCCAGGATCTGCTTGTACAACTGCTTGAAGACCTTGCCGGGACAGTGGACAATGAGCGTTTCCAGCAGACGGGAACCGATCGCGTCGTACAACAGGGAGTTGATGAAATCGGAAGCGGGCGATGTGCTATCCTTTAACGAAGCGGGCGCGCCAGGTAGAAGTTGCCATAGCAGAGTCATCTCGGCGGATTCGTCTCCGTCTTTGGACTTGGCGTTTAATGTGATGTCGAGCTCCAATAGAAGCTGTAACACGGGGTTACCGGTGGGATGTGTCGCCAAGACTCGCAGCTCGGTTGGACTCATTCCCGTCACGGAGTCGGCTATGATCTTTTTCGTGGCCAGGTTGAACGAGCTGGGAACAGCGCGCAATTGGGTATCTACTTCGCCACTGTTGAATTTCCATGGCGCCGAAATCCTCTCCTTCTTTTTGCTGTGAATTAGGGATTTGGTCTGCGCTTGGTCTAAAGGCCGGCCTGCTAGAATTAGCAGCATCACACGTAGAGTATGCGATGCGAATCTGTCCGTCAGCAAGAAGCCGAGGCGTCCCTCCAGCTCGTCGAGGGTGAGCAGGAATAGTTCCTCCATAAACGGTAGCGGTTTCTCATCGGGGTCGTCGTCCTCGGTGGGCATGTCGTCGCGTTCGCCTCCCAGTTCTCGAGTGACAATCGGCGCGGCTTGGAGAAACAGTGTCTCGCAACAATGACTCGCGAATCGGTGCTGAACGAGGTTCAAAAAGTGGCCTCCAAACTGCTCGAACAGCTTCTTCTTCTGCCTCGTGTTGGACATGAGGATCAGTCGCTCCATCAAGCGCGAACACGACTGACTGCATGCCAACTTGAGCTCCTTTCCTTGCGCCTCAGCAAACACACTGGCCAGGAACAACTGCCGTTCTTCTGTCGAGGGGAAGTTGTCGAGATCGAGCTGTTCGTCGACGGATCGGAAGTATTCCTGCTCCTGGTCGGAGAGCATACCGAAGAATTCACGCTCCGTCGCTAGGAGACCACCACCGGCTGCCTGGGACTCCTCGTAGCCCTCCTGGAACGCGGGGACCTGGTCGCCTGTGCCATCTTCGCCGCCATCTTCATCGCCGTGTCTCCGTCTCTTGCTGGTGTGTGTGGACTCGTCTGCGACTACATCATCCTGCTGGCGCTTCTTCTTTCGTTCTTCGCGAATCGCCTGTCTCTTCGAACGTGGCTTAGGCATGGTTTCGTATACAAAAATGCGACAAATATAGAATCAAGGATTGGTGCTGTAGATGCTGTCAAACTGAGCTTTCTGTCGCTCCAGTTTGGATTTGTTTGTCTTATCGAGAGCGTCGCAAAACCGCTTCGCCGTAAATTTCCATGGCGATACGCAAAAAAAGACTGGAACTGGACGGATAAGATCCACTTTTACCCGTTATCTGCGCCACATAGCGTTACTGTGTGTGGATTGTGTACATACACTGTGCATTGCACAAATTGACTGAGAGACGCGATTCGAATTCCCTGAATCGATTTTCATCCCACACACGCGTACGGAATAACTCCCATTTCGATATACAGAGATCATATCGTAACCTACCACTCACCTTTCTTGTATTCACTGATCTGTACCCATTGTTCTGCTGTACGGGACTCTATACTAGCAATATGATTGCGGAATGCCACGACAATGTTCAGATCTTTCGGGGGCACGCTCCATGATATTCGCTACGGACTTACAGCTGCTGGCCTATGCCTCACGATGAGTGCAATAGTTGACAGTCACAGGATCTCCGAAGGAATATGTTGCTCATGAGGACGCAAGAGAATGATTGAGAAAATGAGGAGAAGAAAACAAGAGACGACTCGTTGATTCTACAGCAAAATGGCATTTTATTAAGTATCTTATTCCTCCCAAGGACTAGCAATCACCTGGCGAACTGCTTGAGTTCGGCAAGACATTCCACGATGACGCATCGATCCTTCTGCTCAAGCTGTTCAGCTTCGCCAACCGGTAGCTCACCAGTTATCCGGGGCCGCCTTCTTCTTGGTCTTAGGATCTCTTGTCCAGATCCAGTTGCTCAGGTAGTCAGGGTCCGTTCCCTGCTCATACGCCCAGTTCGCGGCAGCCAGTTGTTGATTGCGAAGCCGATCACGCGCCATGCCGCCCTTGTTTCCAAGCCGCGGGATGTGGTCGATGGCGTCCATAGCGAGACTGAAGCGATCAGTGCGGTTGCGGATCGCAAGCTCGAGAGGCGTATCAATGTTACCCTTCTCGTGGTAGCCTGAATTATGACGTTAGCAATGCTAAGGAGAAATCTTCACGGAAAAATGTCGAAAAAGATGTGTGGGAAAGCATACCGCGAACATGAATGTTCTGACTACCCGCGTGCTTATACGTCAAACGATGTACCAGCCAGGGATACGAGTGGAAATTGAAGATGACGGGTGTGTTCTCCGTGAACAGAGCTCGCCACTCATGTTTCCCCAGTCCGTGGGGGTGTTCGCTCTTGTCGATGAGCTTGAAGAGATCAACCACGTTGACGCAGCGAATCCTGAGGTACGGGAAGAAGTCAAGCAGCAAGTCAATAGCGGCTATTGTCTCATGTGTGGGAACATCGCCGCAACACGCCATTATTATATCCGGTTCCTCGTTCTCGTCCGTGCTGAATTGCGGCCAGATTCCAATACCCTTGGTGCAATGCTCAATCGCTTGAGCCATGGTCAGGTATTGGAGATGAAGCTGCTTGTCAGCCACCACGACGTTAACATAGTTGAACGATCGGAAGCAGTGGTCCATTACTATTCATCGTCAGAATAGATTCAAAAATGGAAGCGGGAGACTATTGGATGACTCACCGGAGAGAAGACAGTTGCCATCCGGAGGCAGATAGATGCGAACAACTTCGGGGCTCTTGTTTGCCACTACATCCAAAAAGCCCGGATCTTGGTGCGTGAAGCCGTTGTGGTCCTGTCGCCAGACGACGGCAGTGAGAAGAAGATTGAGTGAAGGTACTCTCGTACGCCACTCTACCTCCAAGCACTTCTCCAACCACTTACAATGCTGTGGAACGGCGCTGTCAGTCCAATGTGCGGCAGCTAATTCTCGGGTTCACATACCTGGTTGACCATCGAGTCGATGACATGGACGAACGGCTCGTAGCTGTTTAGCATGCCGTGTCGACCAGTGAGGAGGTAACCTTCAAGCCAGCCTTCACAGGTATGCTCCGAAAGCATCTCCATGACTCTGCCGAAAGGGGCCAGATTGCCTCCATCTGAGTCTTCCTCAAAATAGGCACCCATCCACACCTTCTTACCAGCCTCGTACACGGCGGCGAGTTTGTTGGATTCGGTCTCATCGGGACCAAACAATCGGAAGTTGTGCGGATTAGTCTTGATGATGTCTCGTAGAAAATGCGCAAAGTTGCCCATAGCGCCTACATTCTCTGCGCCGCTCTTCTTGACGTCAATGGCATAGTCCCTGAAATTTGGCATTTTAAGAGGCTTAGCCAATCGACCACCATCTGCGATGGGATTCGCGCTCATGCGTCTATCGCCCTTGGGGCACAGTGCCCTCAGCTTGGCCGGCACCTTACAATCCGGCCCGAAAATACCTTCTGGATCAAACGAGCGCATCCAATCCTCGAGCGCCTTCAGATTTTCGGGCTTCGTCAACGTATCGGTGATGGGAACCTGGTGCGATCGCCAGAATCCTTCCAGGTAATGACCATCAGGAAGCTTTCGAGGCGCTGTCCAGCCCTTAGGTGATCGCAGGACAATCATTGGCCATCGCGGACGGAATGGCTTGCCGGAGTCACGCGCTTGCTTTTGGAATTTCCTGATCTCTTTGACACAGTGCTCCAGCGTAGCGGCCATGGCTTGATGCATCGAGTCTTCGTCGCCGCCCTCGACAAAATAGGGTTGCCAGCCATAACCCAGCATCAGGTGTTCGAGTTCCTCGTGCGTGATACGCGCTAGGACTGTGGGGTTATTTCTGAAAAGCGCACGTCAGTAAATGCCGCTCTCAGTGGAAACATTTAGACGGCAAGAAGATGGCACTCCTGAAAGTTAACCATGCACCTGAAGACATCACTGAAAACGATAAAACATGTACCCACATCTTATAGCCATTGAGATGGAGCACAGGTAGCACCGCACCGTCGCAAATTGGGTTCAAGAACTTGGTGCTGTGCCAAGAAGTTGCAAGAGGTCCAGTCTCGGCCTCACCGTCACCAACCATAGTAAGCGTGATCAAGTCGGGGTGGTCGAAGACGGCGCCGAAGGAGTGAGAGAGTGAATAACCCAACTCTCCACCTTCGTGGATACTACCCGGAGTTTCAGGGGTAGCATGAGACCCAATTCCACCCGGAAAGCTGAATTGTTCGAAGAACAGCCTCAACCCTTCCTCGTCCTCGGACTTCTGCGGGTAGATCTCTGAGTATGTACCTTCCAGAAAGGCCTGGGACAAGATACCCGGGGCGCCGTGGCCGGGGCCGGAGACGAATATAGCATTCAAATCGTACTTCTTAATGAGTCGGTTAAAGTGCATATAAGCAAGCATCTGACCAGGGGTAGATCCGAAGTGCCCAAGCTGGCGAGCCTTGATGTTTTCAGGCCTCAAAGGTTCACGAAGAAGAGGGTTGGAGCGCAGGTAAATCATGCCCAGGACGAGATACAGACTGGCCTTGAAGAATTCGTGGTAGTCCCGGAGCTCCTCCTTGGTCAAGGGCTCCTCCTGGATTGTAGTCCGGGCCTTGCCAAAAGGCCGGAGCGCCGCGATCTCTGCCTTGTCGTTGTCCATCTTTGCCTGCTTCAATTGAGTGTGTTACAGCAAAGTCGGATTCAATGCACGACACTCGACGATGATTCCTCGAGGTTATTATGAATTCTTCCTCTACGACGGAACCATAGGACAAGTGCGCATACACGCACAATGCCGTGCGCTGAGGTCCGGCGCGATATGGAGCCATCTACGCGGCATCGACGTCATGAACGAACCACCGAGCCCGAGTCACCGGCACGGCGCGTTGATGACGAGCTCTATTGCGCTGAGTCACGGTATAGGGGGCCTTCTGTCATTATTGCCAGATGCATGTCAATTGCCCACTTGTTCATTCGGCGGCTCTCATAACCCACAGTAGTCTCAACCTTGCCAACCACGACGCGCGATATCATCACATCATGATATAATAATTCAACATCTATGATTCCAAGATCCGTCTCTTCGCGCCTGGTTCAGCCGCATATGCCATCGTTGGTAATTCGCAAATGACTAATAAATTGAGAACTTGTCCCGTCCCTCAACGCGAATGAGGCACGTTGCCATCCAGGTGTTTGATCTCGACTCTCTCGAACAATCGGCATCTGAAGCTTCGTACACATGACGGATAAAAAACATGGCATGGCGACCTTGCTCTGCGTTAGAGACAATCACTTGGTTACCACATTTTCCAATGGTTCAACCTTGGTGCTGCAATAGGGCCCATGGAGCCTACACGACGTCAGGATGACCGCGCAGATTGCGGCCGCCAGCGCATTCTAGACCTTGGCCAAGCTCTTATCAGAATTCATCGTAAGATGTTTTTGATTCGCCAATTGACGCTTCCAAGTTCAGATAGCGCGTCCCATTGCCTCACTCACAATGCCAAAGAGTGTAGCTCTGGTACCCAACGGACGACACTATGGATCGAGGTCGGCTTGATGCGATGCTCGACTGATCTGAAATGGGACGACAACGTACGTCTTGTGCAATTGATCATTCGAAACGATGATGGAAAGTTGCCGCCACAATCTTGATGCTTCGAGGCGCACCAGCAATGCTGCTACCTGAGGCTGGATGATGGATCGATCGTCTACTTCCACAATGGATTTCGGTTTTAGTGAGCGTCTGTCACCATGCCTCGTATACCGACGGCTTCGCGCAGCGATCATCTCGTTCTCGGGGTCAGATGCGTGACTTCCTTCGCAGAATAGGGAGGAATTAGTAAAGAGTGATGGTGATTCTGATCCCTCTAGGCACCGCCGGACTGCTTTCCACCCTCGGCCAGCCAAGAGTCCGTCAAAGAGTCCGTCAAAGAGCCCGCATTCCGTGACTATTCAGTCGTCAAGATGAAGCAACATCCATCGTGCACTATTCTTAGCACTCGTCTCTCCATTGTCCGCTCGGACGACTTCGGACGACACAAGGAGCTCCGGCATGGCGGAGTAACCCAAGGTTAGTATCCGTATAGGAGCCCTCTTCGAACTCACCTTCGGGCCCGAGGAAAGAGATCATACGGCGAAAAGAAAATGGTATGACTGGTCATATCGGTTACCTCCAGGGCAATGGGAGTGCCGATCTTATGGTTATAACAACTTTTTCACGGGACTGCGCCCTCTATTTCTGTAAGACGTGTTGGTTTTCAAACGTCTCGGCTGTAATTCGGCGACTTTTCGCTCCTCTTTTTTCCCAAGGGATTGGATTGGATCCGGTACCACGGGTCGATGTACGAGGGAGCCTGCCAGCCTAATAATGGGAAGGCCTGTGACGTTTGGATTCACGCGGCCCCGTTTTCGCGAATTCTTCCCGTGTGTAAGCACGTTTTCTCTGGGAAACCTTATTCCTCAGCCTCGGGGTGGGATCGGAGGCTAAAAGTTGGGTTGGGAAGGATCTGTAAGTCTGTTCCTGATTTTCGTTCTGTCGAAGTCCGTTGTCCGTCCGCCACAACACGTTCTGGACGACCCTCGTGCAACCATCCATGAGCTGTACCTCATGGCCTAGATCATGGTTTCAAAGCATGCTTCACCTTGTTCGAGGCGAGACGACAGTGCAGTGTGCTTGCATTGTTTCATGGCACTGTATTCCGTGCTTCCGAGGACCCTTGACATGACATGTTCCCGCCGCCAGCCGCGTTGCTGGGTCATTACATATGACAGGCACCACTCATTACTTAAGGTACCATTAACATCTACCATATCAAATCAATATTCTCAATAACCATCGTCTACTCCTCCGATCGTTGCATCGATTAGGTAGCAGATCGACATGTCACTTGAGCCACCCTGTCTGTATTTTCGATCGTGTCTCGAGTGTAACCTCCTGGAATCGGTAAGCGTGGGAATTGAACTTCTCTTGCTGCCTATTAATAACTTCTACATGACTGCCTGTTTGGGATTTTGGTGTGGGATTGGAGCGGATTTACACCAGTTATGCTGTGATCCCAGACACAAAACGGTTTTGCTACACGTGCCGGCCTTTGGTCACTGCGTTGGCGAACGGTTGATCCTGGTCTTCATGGGTTTCTGTCTTGTTACTTGGTGTTGTAACCACCTCATGGCAAGGTCATGGTTGTGTATGTACAGGTAACGTGAGAGATCTCATCTCTCTACGCCTTCAATAGTGTTAATTGAGGGCCACTCTCGCGTGGCAGAGGTTTCTGGCGCAGTTTTCTTGGCCGGCGTCATGGTCAGTGCCGAAGGAACCGATGTTGGTCAGCATTTTTGACAATTTCATTGTTGTTGGCATCATTCTGCGCAGAAGTCACGACGAGTTATGAGATCGAAACTGATATTGGAGCTACGATGAATTGATTTGTGATCACGATGTAGAATACCCTCTCGTAGGGCTGACGGGAGTCTTCAGTCTGCGCATCCATGAATGCCTATTTCGTTCGAGTCATGACGGCATCGCCTGATCCGTGGGTCGTCAACTCCTTCAGGAACTAATATCAACGAACAAAACGCGACGATCTTCACATCGCTTGCATAAACCAGCGGGGGTGCTCTAAACCACGGAGTCCGAGTAAATATCTGACAATTAAAAGGCAGTTTTATGAACTCTGTAAGCAGGGACCATTGTATGTTCCCGACGAACTGGTCAGTCGATCCCTTCCAGATCGGATCTGGGAGAGGATTCCAAACAAGCTCCAAGGAACAAGACGGGCAGAAAATAGCACACACACATATAAACAAAAGCACGTGTGTGGCGTTTTGATATTGAACAAATCCCACGGTAGTTGAAGTCTTGTCTTACCAACGGGTGAGGCGTATTGCATACACCGGCAGTAAGGAGCCCTTTTTCGTTCGAGTGACATGTTGCGCATGCGTTTACGGCGCAGGGACGAAGATGCCGTACCAGAGAAGAGGGTGAGATGTATGTAGAATCCTGGTCTTGTGCATCCCAGAGTTCTTACGGCGGACACTACGGTAGGTACCGTGTGTCACGCCGCCATGTGTCGTCCCTCATGCGCCTCAGCTTACGGTTTCAAACGCGAAGACCTTCCCCTTAGCTGGGACGGGAAGGTGAGGCTTGATAGGTCAGATGGGATTACCGGTTCCTGGGGGAGGGTCGAGATGGACTGTCAGGATAGGCTGTGCCTTGTCTCTTCGGCAGTGTTCCATCTGACGGCGTGCATGATGGTGAAGGTGTATAAAGCATGGGCGTCCTCGAGTTCAGAGTTTGTCCTCATCACTCAGAACAGCGGCACTTGCAGCTTTTACTTGTAGCATTAGCACTCCTTTCTTGTTACCTTCTTGTCAATCCTTGTTTGGGTGTCTCGAGGACCCCTTTTTCTTAGCTTCGATATCTTCGCTTCGATCTCTTCATTTATACTTACCTCGACGTCCACGGCTGTCAAGAATGCGTGGGATTTTTGGTCTTATTGCGGCGACGGCCGCAACCTTCTTTGCGGGCTCTCTTGCTGCCCCCCTTATCGTCAGTCCAGGTGGTTTGGAGGACATAGTCATCACCAAGGAAAACACCATCAACAGTACTTCTCGAATTCAGGCACCCCAGGCAGACAACCAGCTGAAACTCGAGATCGTCAACAACTTTGGATCGAACCCCATGTACCTGTATGTCACCGGTAAAGATAGTCACGGCGTGGCCTGCTTCTTGGATGCCAGCGGTCAGTTTTTCTACCCCAATGCCGGCGGTTCTGCCACCCCGGTGCCCGTTACCGGTGATATCGCAACCGCACTTGGTGGCATGGGATCAACTACTACTGTCACTGTTCCGGACTTCCTCACTTCTTCTCGCATCTGGGTAGCGGAAGGCAAGCTCCAATTCAGCACTGTAGTCGATGGCACCGGAAACTCGGTTATTGTCGAGCCCTCCGCCTCGAACCCCCAGGATCCATCGGCCAACATAAAGTGGGGGTTCGTTGAGTTTAGCTGGAGCGATGAACAGATCTATGCCAACATTAGCTATGTTGATTGGGTTGGCATTTCCATGGGCATGGGCTTGACACTGGCTTCGGGCGCGACGCAGATAGTCAAGGGATTGCAAGCCGGGGCGGTCGATAACATTTGCCATGACTTGCAGACCCAAAACTCGAAGGACCATGCTGGCTGGGACCAACTCTGTGTGACGGCAAGCGGTGGCGATGTGATACGCGTGCTGTCACCTAACCTATACATCGCTGACCATATCACCTGGCAATCCGACTACTACACCGACTACATCAACCAGGTCTGGACCAAGTACACCAGCGAAGACCTGACTATCGACACCCAGAGCCCTGCTGGCAAAGTTGCGTGCCGAGTCTCTGGAAACCAAATGACCTGCGATGGTGACAACCGTGGATATCCCATGCCCACAATTGCCGATATCTACGGTTGCAACTCTGGTCCCTTCGCAATCGTTGCCGGTGACAATGCCATTCACCAAGCCGTCGTTCCCCGGCTCTGCGCTGCTTTCGAACGAAGCACTCTTCTCCTGGACGGCGGTAACGTCCAGCCTGGTGTATCAGAATCCCAGTACTATACCACCGACCCCACGAACCATTATTCCCGCATCGTGCACAACTACGAGGAAGCCACCGACGGCTATGCTTTCTCGTACGACGATGTCAGTCCCCAGGGCGAGAACGTGGCCGGCACTGTTAACGGAGCCAACCCCACCGTGCTCAAGGTCACCGCCGGTGGCTGGTCTTGAAGGAGATATCAGATATGTACGAGTATGACGGTTCTAGATGGTTGATGATGTTTGGATTGCTGTCATGAGAGCGGGTATGCCCGTGTCGTTTCCGTAGATACTTTCATGCACCTAGACGGGGCATCCTTTTCATTCGTTGTATATATTCATGTTGACGCTGGATGAACCAGCTGTTTGTAAATAGTCGCAGATCCGTATAAACTCATAGACCAAATGGGGAATTTTGCCGGCCTTGATTCCCCCACGTTTCTAGATTGTCCACCCTGTCGATATTTGTATGCATGTACGTGCTCCGTACGGTTCGTCGGCAGCTTGCTTGGTGCCAATGGGAAGCATAACCATCGATCCCGAGCCATAGCACAATTGGATTCGTCATAATTACCCTACCTTCATTGCGTGAGCGCCGGTAAGATCCATATTAAGGAACGGGTGAATATGCAAGTCCAGGTGGCACGACAGCTAATGGCTGCCAGACATCCGGTGTTCCGATCGCCTGGGACTGAACCACAACAGGCAGAAGGTGGGTTGGAAACAAATCGGAACACGAGGGGTAAATGAGAGGGGAAAGCCAGCTCGCGAGAGGTATCAAAACCACCGCATCTTGCACGGATTGGACAGTCGTGACGGGAGGAGTGAGCTGGCGCCGTTGAAGATGGAGCTGTATAGCTGGAACGAGCTGATGTTTCATGCTCGACCAACGAGGAGTCCTATCACACGCCTCATCACCCTATTCAGCCATCTCCTGGCTGGGCGCTGATCGGCAAGCGTGCCGACTCGTCTGTCATCTTCGTCGCTAACACTTCTCGTCGTTGAATGTGGAAATGTTATCTTCGCGAGAGGACGCCCAGGCTGCCTTCCTGCTCGCTGAATCAATCAAAAATCAGAGTTCTTTCCCCGTGATTCTTCGGTTGGACACAACCGCCCGTCGGCTGTTGCGGACGTAGCCGCATAACGCGCTAACCCGCAGCGGCTAGCCGAGACACTAGCGCATCTCTAATTGGCTTACCTAAGGTTTCTCCAGCCTCCAGGTTTTGGCAGTTTGGACAAACCAGGCAAATGTATTCCGTACAGTGCATGCAGCTGCGTGCATTGCATGGCAAGACTGTGTTCTCCCAGCTGACGCGCGGCTGTGGGCAGCCGAAAATCGTTAACGAATGTGAAGCTGTGAACATGCAAGTCCACCACAGCAGACATCCGAGACCTCGCCATCCTCCTCAAAAAGGCGACTTCTTCTCGATATTTTCCGAGGAAATTATTCTTCGCATGCTTTTCTACACGTGTCAAATTAGCTAGGGGTGGGCAGCCCGAAGATTAAAGGTTTTTCTCTTGCATATAGTGAGCCCTCACTATAGACCTATACTAAAAACGTGCATTGTACCTATTATAGCGGTGTGCAAGGCATGCATGCGTGTTGCCCCTTAACAACAACGCGTGCTCCCCACTCAGCCCCAAAAACCGCGATTTCAATTTGTGCTTGCCTGGACTTCTCTTTCTTACTTCTTTATCTTATCCACTTCTTCGACGCAGAGCTACGTATCTGCACATCACCATTGACTCAACTCCGGTCGATCGCCTCACTGCATCCCTACTCGTACCCATATATTGATACGCAAGCCCTATATACTAATTTTTTTTCCCTCATTCTTTATATTTTTTCCTCTTCTGCCTCGTCGGCGTGCGATATTTTGGTCAATCGGGTTGGATGCTGTGAGGATGTCGGTTAGGGTTGTTGCGCGAATCCGTCCACTCCTCGAAAAGGAGCTGGATAAGGATACCATTATCCGTCCGGCGACGAGCGACGATGGAAAGACCAACATTGTCAAGATCCCGAATCCTCGCAACCTGAGCGAGGAGTTCTCATTCACGTTCAACAATGTCTACGACCAATCCACTACGCAGGAACAGCTATTCACAGCCGAAAGTATGCATGCATGTGATATCTGCCTCTCACTCTTGTGAGGTGGACCACACGTCCCTAGTCCCGTTTAGTAATTCATGTATACTGACGATCTATGCGCTTCTGCGCTGCAACAGTCCAACCCTATCTCAAGTCTCTTTTTCAAGGTCTTGATGTAACGATATTTGCGTATGGAGTAACGGGCACAGGCAAGACGCACACGATGCGCGGTGGAATGAAGCTGGCCGAGCGTGGTGTCATCCCGAGATTGCTGAGTGGTGTCTTCCGACGGGCAAAGAAGGTGGAGGACGAATCCGAAGGCGAGACAACGGTCGAAGTGGCGCTATCTTACTACGAGATCTACAACGACAAGGTATTCGATCTGCTTGAACCAGTCGAGAAGCGCACTCCCTCAGGATTGCCCCTACGCGCCGAGGCCAATGGTAAGACGGTCGTCGCCGGCTTGTCTGAACGTCCCTGCCAGGAACTTCAGGATTTTGAGGACCTATATATTGAAGCCAACAACAATCGTGTCACTGCTGCTACTAAGCTCAATGCTCACAGCAGTAGAAGTCACGCCATTCTGCGTGTCAAGGTGACGCAGACCACCGGAAACATGGTGCGCGAGAGCACTGCCTCCGCAATTGACTTGGCTGGTTCGGAAGATAACCGCCGTACGGACAACGGAAAGGAACGTCTCGTCGAATCGGCGGCTATTAACAAGAGTTTGTTTGTGCTCAGCCAGTGTATCGATGCTATCGGTCGTGGAGAGAAGCGCATTCCTTTCCGAGAGTCCAAGATGACGCGTATTCTCTCGCTTGGCCAGAACAATGGAATCACCATCATGATTCTCAATCTCTCACCTCTTCGCAGCTACCATCTGGATACCCTGAGCAGTCTGAATGTCAGCTCTCGCGCGAAGCGCATTGAAGTGCGCGAAGTCCAGAACGAGGTGATCATCAAAGCGCCACTGCCCCGTCCCGTCGCAAACGTTAGCGGCTTAACTGGTCCTCGCCAGCCCTTGCGGCCCCTCAAGGACGGCAACAACACCTCCGGCGGGCTCACTGGTCTCAAGCCCACGGAGCGTCCGGTGAAGACGTTTACCGTTTACAGTGACAAGGGCAAGCCGCCCCCTGTTTCTCGACCTGCGAACACGGCGGTTAAGCGAGCACCGCAGCCGGCATACCTCAAGCGTTATTCAGACCAGGAAAACATCCTGGTCAAGCCTTCCAAGATCACAAAGCCTGAACTTGCCCGGCCAACGCCTGTTGCTCGACAACTCAAGCCGCCCCAGCCGACCCAGTTTTCGCAGCTGCCGCAACCATCTCAGCCTACTCAGTTGCCAAAGCTGTCTCAACTGACTCCACCGTCTCAGTTGACTCAGCCGACCCAGCGGCCTCAATCGCCTCGCTCGCCTCAAACGCCTCAATCCACTAAGTCCCACCGAGTGACAATGTCGGCGGACGAAATTGAGGCCATGGTAGAGAAGAAGGTCAGTGAGATTCTGGCAGCTCGAACACAGTCTGCTGCGGCACAGCCCGAGCTGAACGATGAGGTCAAGAGACGTCTCGAAGCGCTCGAGCGTCGGATTGAGGATGGTCGGCAGGACGAGGCGCGCACAGAGGGATTGCGCTTCCTCTTGATGGCGCGCCAACATAAGGAGCGCAAAGAATACACCAGCGCTATGAAGATGTACGAGATGGCCTTGGAATACTTCCCCGGCCAGGCGAAGATTCTGGGCAAGATGGAGAAGCTCAAGGCGCTGATCGCTGCTCAGCGCGCGAGTTGGGCCGAGCAACCGATGAGCAAGAAGTCTCTCCTGTTTGCTGAGATGGATGATGATGCATACATCAGCTCCGATGATGACGATAATGATGAGAATGATACTTATGTTACCAAGTTGAAGCCCTGCAAGGCACTACCCAAGCCCAAGGCATTCAAGATGGAGGAACCGGTGATCGACCAAGAGGCTGTCTCGCAGACCCTGCTCGACATTGTCAACTCCCGAGACATTTCCATGATTATGGAGCTTCAGGGGTTGGGTCCCAAGAAGGCTCGCGACCTCGTGCAGTTCCTCGATGAACAGTTGGAGGAGGAGGGCTCCCGCGTCGAGTCGATCACGGAGTTGCGCACGATCCCCGGAATGGGCGGACGGGCGGTTGAGCGCGCCATGGAAGGATTGGTCGCCGCTGGTGTTTGCTGAAGAGTTTGGGCATTTGATTTTTGATTTCGGAGGCTACGTTGGTGCATTCACAGGTATTGACTGACTCGCGTCAACCGCGTTGATTTCGCCTGCATTGAAGAAGCCGCATAGTAGACTTGATTGCTGCATAGCCGGGGCGTTGACTGGGAAGGGTTGCTCGGAGTTCTGGTGCAGGTCGCCTCAATCATTTGCATGTGTTGCTTTTAATATTTGGGACCCTGTTTGGCAGCTCGTGTAGCTGGCCATTTTTGTTGTGTGCGCTCGCAATCCCGAGTGCGATCTGGTGACGATGCTTTCATTGCCAGATGGGCTGTTGGCTGTTTTTTCTTAATAGATAGGGTGTACATTTGTAGACCAAGACCCCGAATGTATCGATGTACTGAGTATTGTATGTATGTAGAAGAGAAGAAGAAGAGAAAGAGGAGAAAGAAAAAAAGAATGATATGTGACAAGGACCAAAGAGTGAGCAGGAGGAAGAGAGATGTTTCGCGTCTTTTCTGCTATTTATATGTGCTCGGATGTGCGTTGCTGCTGGTGCTGCGTATACCGGAAGGGCTTCACCACCATCCCGCCCCCTTTTTGTCTTTCCCGTTCTCGTTCCTTTTCTCTTTCCCTTTTCTTTTTCATCTTGTTTTTCTTTCCTTTTTCTTCTTCTTCTTTTTCCAGCTGGAACATGCACCTGGTATAGCTACGTAGATATACTTGCAAATACTTAGAATTTAAGTGTATCTACCATTATAAACTCGGATGTTCCGTGGATGTATATGTAATCTTCCATGTGTTTCAAGTCTCCAGGCAGTATCGACATGTCGAAAAGACCTGCATCGCCCGAGGTTGCATTCGTACCAATGCAGAGCCACTTGGCTTTGACAGCACGTGGTGGGGCAATGCTAGTCTTGTAACTCGTACCTTCCATTATTTTATTATTTGAAACAGAGTGAAATCAGAGAATTCGATCGTGCTTTCCTTCATGCAAGTTTGGTGATCGTTAACTAGAGAAGAAGGAACGACAAATCGGTATGAATCAGCCTGAGTGTGAGAGAACAGGAAGTCACGTCAGTTGAAAGAAGAAAAAAATCAGGGATTCGTATGCTCACACGCTAGTCTAGATGTGTCTAGTCCGTCATTCACTTCAACCAATCATATCTGTGATCTTGTTTTTAAGCAGCACGGACCTTTACTTAGATCGGCATAGCGTCTAAAAAGGAAGAAGGGGAAAAAAAGAAAAAAGAGAGAAAAAAGAAAAAACGAAGAAGAAAAAAACAAAAAAAAGAGAGAGTCAGGGAGAGAACAATCCAGACAAAAGCAGAGAAAGAGGAACCCCATATCAAAACCCAGGATAAAAAGAGGAAAAAGAAGAAAGAAGATCACGGAAGCAATAAAGCAACGCGACGGTCAGCCTCATCGATATCCCCATGTCGCATCACTCCCACTGCGACCTCTAGCCATTCCCACGAAATTGCACCTTCTTCTCGTCGACAAGTTTTCCTTTCGCTACCAATCAATTCGTTGCCAGCTCCCGTCGACCCATTCACTGGATCCCTCAATCTTTCTTTCTTTTTTTCCTCTCCGGTTTTACATAAGTGTTTTTCTTATTCTTTTTCTTTTTTCCTTCTCTTTTCGCGTCCTCTTCACACCCCTTTCTTTCCGTCCCCCTTTCAACATTAAGAGACCCCGAACAAAGACCACCGAAAACTCGCGAGCATTACCTCTTCACTCACACTTCCGTTTCTTCCTGGTCTTCTCTCCCCGCGTGTTCATCTGTCTTTTCTTTTTCTTTTCTCGACTTTGCACTCCATTTTCGATCGTAGAAATCCCATCATCCTTCTGTCCTTCGGCTCAACGTGAATTGTCATGTCTCTCAATGGGGCAAACAGAAGCAATTATCTCGCGCGTCTCGTCCCCAACTTGTCCCGCCTGATTCCGGTAAGTGTAACTTCTCGTGCGTCGCCGGATGAATCTCCATGCTCATCCACGACGGCGCGCCGCACGCTTGGTCATTCCATCCCATATCGAATCTCACCTGCTAACCGTCGTAAACAGGATGAGGCGGGTAACATGATGATGGGCAACAACGGCTATGGCGGCAGCGCATCGAATAGTGACTCGATGTCATCGCCCCAGGTCGCCGGCGGAGGCGGCGTCTCAAGCTTGAACTACGAGGACAGCGATCTTAACGCCATCACGCGCAGCCAGATGAACCAGGACCTCCTCGCCTACCGCTACGACCTGGACTTCTGCCAGCTGCAGCTGAACACGCAGCCGGACCTCAGCCCGCAGGAGATCCGCACGCTGCAGATCCGCATCCTAGACTGCGGTCACAACATCCGGCACTGCCGCCACCGCATCCAGACGCTCGATGCGCAGGCACGCCTCGGCATCGCGCCCTACGCGACCGGCACCTACCGCGCAACCGCGACCTCCGGCGTGGGCGCCTACCGTGCCGCCGGCGCCAACGGCGGGACCACCACCACTAGTAAGCACAAGCGGGCGCGCACCAACAAAAGCGATGCCGAGCTCGATGGTGGACATGCCATCGAGAATGATGATGGCGAGCCTGATGCGGATGCAGATGCCGATGCGGAGGTCAGCATGATGACCGACGATTCCACCCCTGTCGGCGCCCCTACACATACCCTCCAGCGTCTCGGCTACTGGGACTGTCGCCTCTGTAGGTCGAGGAAGTACCTTGAAGCCGGACCGAACCGCGTGCCTAGTGCGCCTGTAAGTGATCCCCACGTGCATATTTCGTACATCGTTTCTACCTCCCCCTTTCTTTATGGAGACTACGGGAGACCTGCTATCTGGGTTTCACGATCCTAGGAGTCTGAAAGAGGCTTGCGAATGTGTTTTTATGAGGCGGAATAGTAGCTGATGTTCGAAATCTAGTGCAAGTGGCCGCTCAAAGATATATCGAAGATGATCAATCACTTCCTCGATCTGCACACCGAGCATTCCCCCGCGGAGCGATGCAGCGAGTTGGGCGATGCATTGGCGCGCAACAGTAAGTCCATCGTATTCTACTCTATTCACATTCACCATCAAACACTTTCCTACAAAATATTCACCACCTCGTTTTTCCCTCATCCCCCTAGCTTTGCCACCCCTCCGACCAGTCCCACTCCCGATGAAAAGGGGGGAGGGCCAGACCAACACTAACACTCTGCCCAACAGGAGGCCCCTTCGAGTACTGGCTCACTCGCACGAAAGCCCAAGACATCGATAATGTCGCTGTCATCGACGAATACATCCGTACCTTGCAAGAGGGCTCGTTGCCCCAGGCCTTGCGCGGCTTGCTCCGCGCCGCGACCATGTTTCCTAATCTTGTGTCCAACTCGTACAAGAAGTAGGCGTTGGACATGATTTGCTGCTGGAATTACCTTCATGGCATTTATTGCGAGACTGTGGAGTTTATCATCACGAACTATTGCTCATTGCGAAAGATGTTTGGCGTATGCTCTAGCAAGTTTATCATGTTATGTTATCGCATTGCGCTATGCTGTCGCTTTAGCTATCAATGGATTTTGACGCGCGCATCCACTTTCCGAGAGACTTGTGCGGATTTATGCACGAATTTGGTGTGAGGCGGCATGAGGAGTTGAGGAAGGTTATGATGGTTGGGAATAAGGGGGTCTACCGACATTAACACCCGAGTCGGGTTGCTGAACGACATAGAGCTTATTGTCATAAAACGAATAAAAGAAATAGGAAAATCACATTGCTACATCGTCAGGGGCCATGGAAGGTCGGGGACCGCTTGCTTAATCGTAGGTTTACCTGGAAGGCCTTTTCTCGTGACATGTACTATATTACTTGCGGTATGCGAAGTCTATGCGCTGGTAGTTATCGTCTCATGGGAGGCGATAAAGGCAGAAACAGCTGTGTTGACAGATCTGCTGCTGAGCCTGCTTAGCAGACTTGAATGAGATCCGTGAATGATCCATGAGTCTGTGTTCCTGCAGTGTTCACCATCGAGTGCCATACCATGTTGTTGCGAACCGACGACGCTCAACAGTCAACGGCTTGGAAGTAAAGATCTCATCCATCTTACCCACGAGTCGCGACATGTTGCTTATAATCGTTTGCTCATGTAAACTCGCTTCCGTGATTCGGCCTCATCTGATGTTTCATGCCTGTTCCTGTAGTCTTAACTGTCGAGCACTGGTACGCAGTTGAAAACGACATGCGTGAAGAGAACAGACACTCCAGTTCGCAATGTTTCGAACATCAGATCGTGTTCATTCTCTGTCCGTACCTGCGGATGGGAGTTTGATTACCCGCCGATTAACATGCGTCGGTCAACTCCTTGTGACTGAGGCTAATCATGATTCATAGACCTTCCTGAGGAGTCGCAATGTATGGCTCGGTATGGTCCCTTCGCTTGCGAAATTTCATATCTTCCGTGACTTCGTAATTGACGGTGACAGCCTGATAAGACAAGCATGCTGCTTTCTTCGACTCGTCCTGAGTTTAAACAGGCAATGCGAAGAGTCGGCCTCATAGTCTGCTACATACGAAATTCATCCGTATCAATAGCGGCGACGTGATCATTGGTAAAGATTCCGTAGATATCCGACCCGATGCGGTAGGATGCCTATCCTGAGCGAAATTTTGCAGAATCCGAGTCACTCACAATTGATGATCAGGAGATCGACCAGCCTCCCAGTCGGTTGGGTATTCAGCTCGCGATACGGAATTTGTACGGATCCATTTCTTTCCCGTTAGAGCGCTATCTGTATTGGCGCAGCACCAACGACAAACAGTCAGCTCGCCGCAAGAGAGCAGCGCGCCGTAGTCCACAATAGACTGGTGGAGCCAGGCCCATAGTGCCTTGCCGGCGGCACGAGTAGGACAAGTTCGGGTGCATTCATTGAAGGTGCCGGACCGTGCTCGGCGGATCTACTACAGAGTAGACTACGGCCGGGGCGGTATGGAGCGCGCGGGCGCGATGAGCTGAATGAATCGCTGTCATGTTGGAACTTGGCTGGATGGCGGTGCTGTGTTGCGCATGAGGAGTGGAGCGCTCACAGTACGGAATGCGGACTGCCCCGGGGTGAGGAACCAGGGAGGAGAATCATCACTGCATGCGGGTGATGTGAATCGACCTCAACCTCCCTCGAATGCAGAGGCATCCGCGATAGGTAGCTCACTAGAAGCCATGAAGATCGCGAACTTCCTCACGTGTGATCTCGACTTTGATAGGCCTAAAGATAAAGAGGCCACCGGAAACATTAGGTAGGCGTTAGTTTATTCCGTAGTTGCGGGGGTTTAAAGGCCCGCTTTCAGATATGGACGCCCACAACGGAATATTTACTCGTAAGTAGCCATCGCCATGGAGGTAAAAGTCGGTTAACCTAACCTGGTAGGTATGTAAAACTTTGCCACAGAATACCTACGGATTGATTCCGTACCTAGAAAGCGATATCTACCAACGATCGAAGGTAATAGAGTAGCGAAACCCAGACAATGGAAGGAAAGAGTGAAGAATAGAATAGTACCAAGTCTGAGTTACCGAGATCAACTGCACGAGACTTGCGTACGGGATGCTTATGGCAAACTCGCCCTGATGCTGGTGAGCATCGGACGCCGTTGAAATCTGTGAAGAGGAGGCGCAGCTCAACTCTTGTCCTCTTTTTATCTCACACTTGAAGTTACCCCAGACACAGTGTGTCTAGTTACATCCTAGCGGATCTTAGGCGATGCCTTGCCTCGGAAACCATGACGTTGATCTCGAGCGTTAGAATCGAACAGGCAAGATCTCCGTGGAGCTGAATCCGTAGTGAGTGGACGGATTCTGCACCGCTTGCTGTTAAGCTCGCTTCCCCCACCATGAGTTCACGATGGGAAAACCACGATTGGACAGATTCGGGCAACCAAACTAGCCTGGCAATGCAGACCATAGCCAAGTCTGGGCAAGATTCGGATACCTAATTGCTCGCTGAGTTGTCTTGAAGTTAACCTCGAACTTTGGAGATACCTATTGAACAGCCCTGGACGATGGCCATCAAGTTGTCGGGGTAAGAATGCCATCGCCAATAGTGACCAAGATATCTTGGTAACAAGATGTGACGCTCGGCAGGACTTGGACTCCATTGCTTTTGACAATGTTGCACTGCAGTGCCAGAGGAGCCCCTGAGCGGTCGTGCCGTATGCCGTGGGGTTCTACCTAGTCGTAATACCTATGGCACAACCGGCTGTTCGTCTGGGGAAGGCAACTACCTTCTTATAGGTGTCTGGCGAATCTGCACCATCCCGAGAAGAGCTCTACTGGTCTACGCAGACTAACTAACTGTATTCCTATTCGGGTAGGTCAGACTGCTGGCAGGGTGATGACCAGGACGCATACGGAAATCATGAGGGTGTAGATTAGTGATCTAGACTTGGCTTTACGTATCGTAGTGAGATCTACCTTCTTGTAAGTACCTCGGATCGACCCCCGACAGTTGGAGATAGGTAGGTACTCACTCGTTTGGATTGCGGTTTGTTGCCGAGCGTTGTTGATACCAATTGTTCACGATACCTACGTCTTCATGGGGAAACCCGTGAGATACTCGCTGCTCATGTGTTTACCCCAACCCTGCCAAATCTACTCCATACGGTTAGATATTCTCGGGCACTGCCATATTGCCGCTCAAAGCTACGAAGTAGCAGAGGGAAGGGACTTACATGCCTAGTGTATCCCGTAGGTAGTCGACGGGCCTAATAACGGCTTCCAATCTTGGCGGGAGGAGACACGAGCTGTCATTATGCAAGACCAGGACTAGCATCGAGGGTCGAATTTAGTATATGTATCGTCTTGGCCCGCGAATATTTATCCTGATGAAGTCCACTTACCTGTAAACAACTATTGTGACTGATCACTTTGCCCAAACATCCAGACACACCAAACATAGCATCATGGACGCATCTCAATTCAAGAACCCTGCTCTGCAGGTGTCTGCGGACCACCAGATCACGATGGTGGACAACCCCATCAACGAGCCTGCGGCTGGAGAGGTTCTTCTACAGGTCAAGTGCACCGGCATTTGCGGGTAAGCTCACCAAGTTGAGGAGACTCGGGAGACGCTCTCGGGTACTGAAGAAAAGGAAAGGATATGCCTGTCGCTAACTCTTTCGCTACAGATCAGACGTACACCTATGGAAGTCAGGCCGGTTAGGAGCTCTCGAGGTCAGAAGTGACTGTATCTTGGGCCATGAAGCCGCCGGTGTCGTTCTCAAGTGCGGAGAGGGCGTGACAAATCTCAAGCCGGGTATGTCGACTTACCGGACTTCATTCCGTTGATACTCCTCCGGGCTCGGCGATTCGGACTTCCTTGTTTTTCTTCTCTCGCTTGATGAGTTACTGACAGTATCTCTCTCTCAGGCGACAGAGTAGGCATTGAGCCCGGTGTTGGCTGCGAGAAATGCTGGCTCTGCATGGAAGGCCAATACAATCTCTGCGAAGACTCCAAATTCTCGGGTATTTGGCCCGACGATGGAACAATCCAAAGATTCAAGTGCCACCCGGCGAAGTACCTCTACAAGTAGGCAAACCTCGAAGCGTTGCGTTCAAGGGCGAGAGAGGGTGAATGCTGACCAACCTACAGGATTCCAGACAACTTGACATATTCTGAAGGTGCCCTACTTGAGCCTCTCGGTGTCATTCTGCACGCCCTCAATGGAGCAAACATTCGTCTTGGACGCCCTGCTCTTATCTGCGGTGCTGGTCCCATTGGCCTGATCGCCCTCGCTGCGGCACGGGCGTCCGGAGCGCACCCCTTGGTCATCACAGATGTTGATGCAGGACGCCTCAAGTTTGCCAGTAAGTCAAACTGTTAAGTTTCAATTCCCATTCTGGCAGTCAAAGACAGAGAGACATACCTGTCCGCAAAACTACTGCTACCGTAGCTGTTCGGTTCACCACGGCCGTAAACGATACTGACAAAGACTCCAGAGGAATTTGTTCCCCACTGCGAAACCTATCAGTTCAACACAACTCTCACCCCCGAAGAGAACGCGAAAGAGATTCGGAAACTGTACGGTGACGACGAATACTCGCAGCCTGCTTCAGTCATTGAGTGCACTGGTGTCGAGAGCAGTGTCTGCACAGCAGCCTTCACCGTTCGACGAGGCGGTACTATCAGTACGTCATGACCCAAACTCGTAATGGGCAGAACGCGCTGTCTCGTGAAATGTTCCCTCTTCAGGAATATTTTCGCGATGATGGCGTTTACCCGAGACATGTTACTTCCCTAGTGAATGTAAGAATGGTCGCTAACTGTTTGCCTCCTGTAGTGGTCATCGGCATTGGCCGACCTAAGATGAACAACGTCCCATTCATGCACTTGTGCTTGGCCGAGGCAAGTACTCATCCTCAAACACGTTACAAGCGTCGACGACTAACATGAGATAAATAGATCGACATCAAGTTCAGCAGCCGGTATCGCGACACATGGCCTGCAGCGATCCAGTGTATGAAGGGTAACATTTTGGATCTGAAGAAGCTGGTTACGCACAAATTCGAGTTGGAAAAGGCCTTGGATGCTTTTGGACTGGCTACCGACCCGACCAATCTGAGCATCAAGATTCATATTGTAGATGAAAAGGATGCTTCCCTGTAAAGCTTAGGGCGAGACCCAGGCGACGGGATAGAAGTTGGCAGAGCGAGATGAGACGATAGTACTTTAATATCACCGCCCTCTCAAACAACGCACATCGCCTCCATCTTTGCCAGTGAATGCGGCAGGCTTTGGACTCGGGATTGGTGCGCTCCAAGCAAACGAGTAACGCTTAGGTATCAGACAGATTGTTTTGGTGACTTTCTCGTTCGTGCCAGGCAACACGAAAATGCATGATAGCACGAGCATGCTAAGCGTTACTACACATCTTTCGGTGTTGAGAGTACCGGGTGAGTTGCAACAGGTTCTTGCACAGAAAAGGGGGATGTGGCTCGTATCCGCGGTGCTATGTTCGTGTAATGATGCGACATCGTGGGAGAAGATGGCAATCGTGACACGATAACACAGACGTGTCACGGCAGGGTTACCTCGGTAGTCATGGCCCGTCATCGAGCCCGTCATAGCAGCCAGCTGTCTCAGGGGTCGCAGATGTTCTTATACATTTTGATCGGCGGCGAATCGGCCAGGCGCGGCAAGACGGAGCTTGTAAGTTCCGATCGTTAAAGCCACTCCTGGGTGCAGGGATGGGCAGACGAGACGAGAGACACTGTGGCGCGCGTCCTCCGGGAACATGTACGAGTACGTAGGTGATGATGATGAACCTGTAACCTCGCTACTGAGACAAGCTTGCAGCAGGTAGAGTGCCTTCTCAACAACTCTGTGCCTACTCGCTCCATTCTAATTCGCTGTCACATCTGTTTCTCTCAGGTTGGATGCTGGATAGGTAGATCGGGTTCGGTGCTTTATTTAGATTCGCTTGTTCCACGGCTACCGGAAATCCAATCAGTAGAATACGATGGCCGTGAACGTAAACAAAGTGATATTGCACGTAGATTAGAGGGAAAAGGCAGCGTGTGTAGGCTCGCAAGGTGTGAGGCGTGGGGACGCTGAAAAGCGAGCAGAAGACATCCTGTGCTTGTTCTGGTTTCAGGAAGAGTTGTGGTGGTTGAAGTCCAGAAACAGTGCTTGCGCGTCTACTGCATGTCTTGTGGCTTGACACAGAAGATATTCTGTGCAGAATACGAAATACCTAGTACGTCATGTTCATGGCTTGACCATGTGGCAGTGCAAGATATTCCGTATTTTTCGATTTGAAAGGGCTTCCAACCAATTCTGCTCGGCACACTGTCTCGAGCCATTCTGTCGTCGTGCCACAACGTGTTGTGCTTCCACCTCCCATGTGTTTCTGTTTCTCACTCCCATGCGACACCCCAGGGAACGGGTGTGTGTTCAACGGCGCCATTCCCGGTCAAATCTAAGAACATCGCAATCTTATAACATTGCGAGTGGCAGTGAGAATCGTTATCTGCGTTTCGTTGTCACTGGCCTCGTCACTTGTCGATCTGATCTTTGGGCGACTAACCGCGTCCCTGCCTAACTATGATTCCTCACAAGCCGACTCTCTGGTCGTCAGAGAGGCGGTTTCATATCCAGTGTTACCTTGGTTAGCTCCTCGAATGTGACTCGGGCGCCAGATGGGGACGAGAATTTCATTCGCCGACGCCGATTGTGACCCGCCCTTCAAGGTTGGGCTCGGCATCCAGTCTTCTTCTCGTATCTTCCGACTTTGTCCCATCGGCAACGACCGGAGCGTCTCTGACTTGTGTTCTCACTCGGTCTGGTTGTCCATTGTCCGACGCCTGGGTCTTACATGCTAGTGCTGTCGCTACTGTTCGTGGTTTGCTGTCGCTGAGTAACAATGGCATTTCGTGAGAGGACGCGTTCAGTGGCACCATTCATCGCCATATCAGACTTCCTCAGTCTTGCCAGACAAGCCCTTGCTATGTTTGTCCGGCTTGATGCCCGCAGCTTCACGCTGTGCAACCCTTTCTTTTCTAAACTGTCCCAAGTCAGACCCGTACTCTATGTACTAGCCCCTTCGGTAGTTTCTCGTGCATTCGACTTGCGTTCTGTGGATGCGGTTTGAAGTTTCTGTCTTATCCCCCATGCTTCACAGCCACTGTTTACTTTCTTTACGCAGTACATGGGGACCCATCTATCCTTCGACATCTTCTTCCCATATCGAATTTTCATGCTTGATAGGTTTCATGACACGCGTATGAAAGCTAAGAGAAACCACAGGTTATCAGTTCAAGAAGCAATAGGTCTCGCTTGTGGTTCTTAGTCTATCCCAGTCAAAATTCATCATGGTCCCGAATTTCGGGTGTCCCAGATATGGACCATGGTCGTTTCTCGACATGCAGGCACCCAGATGCACACTCAGATATGTGCAGCTAAGGTCGGATACCCACAAAGTATGCCGAAATCGCGAATTCGCGTATATCCCCGAGATACAGCTATGGTCACCCTATCCCGGACTTTGATCCCTTTCCCTGCCAAAGTTATATATTTTATCATCTTGCCAGTCCCCGGTAGATCATGAAGTCTGTGCAGCTTGTCACGATAGCATTGCAACATGACAGGTTGTCACGCGATGGCTAAGCCCTTCTACTTGTTATTGCTATTGTTCCATGTCAAGCTCTTGCGGACATGTCTAGCCGATTATGTGGCTATTCATGATGACTCGTGGCAACCGGAATACGCCATCTACGCGAGCGAGGAAGACATAACGGTAAATTGCCAGACACGGAGGTCAGTTGTACTCAACGGCACGTTTCCTGGACCATCGCTGTACTTAAAAGAAGGCCAAACCACATGGGTCAGGGTGTATAATAAGCTTGACAACCTCAACTTCACCATCGTATGTATCCTCACCTCCCTATCTCTAGTCGCTTACCTAACACGTCTGGATATACAGCACTGGCATGGACTTACTATGCGAACAGCGCCGTTCTCTGATGGAACTCCTCAAGTAGCCCAATGGCCTATCGCCCCCGGAGAATACTTCGACTACGAGATTCATCCGGAAATTGGTGATGCTGGCACGTACTTCTACCATTCTCACGTTGGGTTCCAAGCTATGACGGCCCACGGCGCCCTTTTCGTCCAAGATGCAGATACTCCACCTTATGAATGGGATGCGGATGTGCCTGTTGTGATAGGTGACTTCTACCAGAAGACCGATGATGTGATCGAGAGCGAACTGCTTGGTACGCCCTTTGTATGGCCGGGGGAGCCCGATTCCCTTGTCTTCAATGATCGATCCGGGACTGCTTCCTTCGACGACGCCGCCGATGACTCTTGCAAACCATACCTTATTACCGTAGAGCCGAGCACGACTTATCGATTCCGCTTCGTCGGTGGTACTACTGTATCTTTCGTACAGCTTGGCATCGAAGATCACACCAACCTGACGGTTATAAGTGTCGATGGTTACTATACTAAACCGGCTGAAGTCGACCATATTCAACTGGGGAGTGGTCAGCGCTTTGATGTACTCATCACGACAAAGTCTGAGGATGAGCTTGACGCAAATGACAAAGACCAATATTGGATTCGATACGAAACGCGCGGACGGTCGCCAGGTCTTGAGGGATACGCGCTTCTGCAATATAACCGAACCGTGTCTGACACAGCTGCCAAGAAGAAAAGATCTACGGAGACACTTGAATTATCTCAGAAAGAGTCTCTCAAGGTTATTGATCAGTTAGAGGATAAGGGCCCATGGATTCCCGAACTACCCAAGCAAAACCCCCCGCAATCTCCGGTTTCCCTCCCCCCTGATGGCAGCTTGACGGATTGGCTTGAGTATGAATTGGAAGCGCTGAATCCTCAGACTCCATTTCCTGCGCTATCGGAAGTGACTCGAACAGTTTACATCACGGTCAAGGAGAAAGTTATCAATGGCAGCTATGTGGGAACCACTGTCAATGGGTCATTGATCTGGGTGTAAGTGTACTCACACCACTATATAATACCCAACAAGCTAATGTCTCTAGAAATAATGACTTGACGTGGACTGATCAAGAAGCGGCGGAGCTGCAATACAAACCCTACCTCATCGACGCATACCTCACTGGAAAAACTCCCGATTACGACTACGCCGTGAATCATCAGGGCTGGGATCCAGAAATGAAGGCCTTCCCAGCTGAGGTCGGAGAGGTACTAGACATCGTATGGCTTAGCAACTCCGGTCCCTCAGGTGCCTTCCAATACCACCCCATGCATGCCCATGGCGAGCACTACTGGGACCTGGGAGCCGGCAACGGGACATATGACGCTGTGGCCAATGAGGAGAAGTTCAAAGACTACACGCCGGCTAGACGCGATACTACGATGCTTTACCGGTACGCGGATCAGGGCAGCAACGATGTAACGGCCGGATGGAGGGCATGGCGCATCAGGATAACCAATGACAACGTCGGTGCCTGGTTGATGCACTGTCATATTCTTCATCATATGATAATGGGTAAGTCTTGCCGAACTTGTTCCCCATGCACGAGGACTTGCTGGACTGACGTGGTATTAGGCATGCAAACTGCTTGGGTATTCGGCGATGCCGTTTCCATCCTACGAGAGATCCCCGAACCGTATCTCACCGGCTATTTGGAGTACGGAGGGAGTGCATACGGAAACGACTCCTACGACCCATTGGTGCTCACATATTTCGATGATTAACTACGCATCGTATCTGAGCTACCACGTACAAACACGATGTCAACTCTGCGTAACAGACATCGATGTCAGTTCCGTAGCGTCCTGACATATCCTCTAGCAGCTAGCAGCCAGCCTCCCTTGTACTATAATCCCATAGATTGTATGTGCATGCCTTCCGAGCTTTTTCTGGATCATATTACATGCCAGCGTTCCGGTAAACGCCATTCTAATTCTCCTTCAGCAACATCATTTGCCCTTTCATTCCGGTGTAGCTAGATACTCATTTGAATATATTCTTTTGGTCAACAATGAGGCAGGAAACAAGGATGGTGACACGGGTAGACCCCAAAGTGCGTACCCGACAAGTTTGTTGTTGTTGACACCCCAAAACAAGAATCAAGCTTATTCGTTTCCGCGATACACAGAAGAAAGGCGCTCGAGTGCTACGTAGCCGGTGTACGCTCGCGGTATCGGAACGTTGGATCCAAAGATCTGCGCTCCTATGTTTATTTGGAGGGATGGGACAGTGTACACCCTGATCCCGTAGAAGTATGTCAGGGGCGTACGAATTAATTGTCGATAATATCTGCAACAGGCAGCTTTGGGACTGAAGATCATCGCTGGCAACGACACGATGCAATGCAGCGCTGACAAGCGAGCAGCCCGTCCGCGGGTCAGGACCGACAGGACGGACCGCAGTGCAGCTCGCCAATGCCCGTGCCTCGTACCCGTTATTCTTCCCGTTGAAGATCCTCTCGTATGCGTCCCTCCTCACTAATCATACGAAAGGAATTCCCGTATGGCTTCAATGATCGCCGGAAACGAAATAGAGGATCGCGGTTTATTGCCAGAGATCTCGCCAGTCAGCCACCGATGCCCTGCCCGATCGGATGCCGATTCGTGGTAAACGGTTGACCGACCGAACCAACCGAAATGCATCCTTGGGACCTGATTCTCCGAAACACCACTCACTCGCGGCTTTGTGGCGACTACGGCACAGTACTTTTTAATCTGCGATAGCAGGACTCGCCGAGACGCCACTTGTGATACCAATTAATTCGGCCCAAGGTGCATAATGACTAGACAATTCGCGATGACACGAAGACTTGTTCGGACACCCCAACCTCATTCCGCCCTACGCGCGAGCTGAACTCCGTCGGCGTTCACAGATCTCACCGTCGACATCATGACCAAGACAACTTCGTCATTATAGCAATAAACCGATATTTTCAAGATTCAAACGCTCCTGACGAAGTACATCCACCTCATCACAAAACCGCCTTCTTGTTCGTATACCCCGAATTCCAAAACCCAGGCCACTCCCCAGGCACCTCCTCAACAATGAACCTGAACATCGCCGCATTCACCTCGGCGGGCTTCTCATTATGCAAGAAATGCCCGGCCTCCACCGTAACCTCCGTCAAATTCGCACAAACCCGTCTCGCCGACTCCGCCAGCCGTGACCCCTTCGTATCACACACGACATCCCGCTCCGCATGCACGAACAGCACCGGCTGAGTAAGTCGTCCACCGCTCTTCGCCTTGCCATTATATTCCGCGTTCCGCTCATTATGGCGATAATACGCACACGCCGACCAGAAGCCCGTCTTCTGCATATCCTTCACGAACGAGTCAAACGCCTCTCGTTCAAGCATTGGCGGGCCCATCATCTCAGCGGATATCGGCTTCTCCATGCCGCTCCAGCCACCGTCTTTGCGGACTGTCGCCGTCGTGCGGCAGAAGCGGTCCTGCAGCGGCTTTGACGGCTGCTGCGACCCTGTGCAGAAGCCGACAATGTCCTTCTCGAACCACGCCACGGCGGTCTCGAAGTTCTCCTCGTACTGTCGCCAGTAATCCCACTGGCCGTACTCGTACTGGTCCTTGGGATACAGCTCGCGATTAACAAAGGGCAGTACGTATTCCCAGCCCAACTCGATACTGCGAAACGGAACAGTGAGTGTGATGAGCGCCTTGACGGCCTCAGGATGTTGCGTCGCGACCGAGTTCGCAACGCCCGCGCCCCAATCATGGCCCACCCAGATCGCGGCGTCGCGGCGCGTGTCCTCCAAGAGCGCCATCATACCCTCTACGAGGGATTCCTGGCAGTAGTCCTCGGAGACGTGACGCGCTGTGGACGAGCCGTATCCGGGCATATCGGGTGCGACAGCACGGAAGCCGACGGCCGCGAAGGCGTCGAGTTGGGGCTTCCAGGTGATACCCGTGCCGGGCCAGCCATGGAGGAAGATGATCAGGGGACCCTGGACGGGACCGGCGGCGAGGTAGTGGATTTTCTTGTCGCCGCCCGGGTGGACGTAGATGACTTCGTGGTGGGTGATCTCGACCATGTTGGGCGAATTCACAAACGACTTGCAAGTGGTGGTGGTGGTGGTGGTGTTGTAGGTCCCTTCGACGAGTTCATCAACAGGAATTGGGAAGAGACAAGCAGCCTACTTATAGCCGCATCGGACAGGGGCCGGATTACTATAAACGTCCACCTACGTCAACCTCCAAGTTGGGGGGGCAAAGCGAAGCGGGGGGACTTCGTTGTTCCCTTTGTGTACGACTCGTGTAACCAAAAGGGCACTCTTGCACGGCTTATGGGATGGTCAGACTGAGGGAGTTACCTGCTCGATGGTCTACCGTGTCGAGTAGTATAATACCTATTACGTGTAAGTGACAGGCTTTTTATAGAACGACTCGCACGCTTAGAAAGGGCCGGACTCGAGAGCTACGAGTTAGTTAGTTAGCCTGTCACCGAGAATACCATGTGGTAGTTAGTCAATTTTCTCGTCTCCATTTTCTCGACTTCATCGACTTTGCGGGATGCTCGGGTTCGCTTGCTTATGGCGGCGCTTAATGAGGATGCAAGATGGGTGAGATCGAGCAAATCATCAGCGCCCCATGTAAGCGGAGCAAACGCCGATACAGACCCATGCATGTCGAGCCGATGCTACCTACCCATCAGAGATACTACCTATCAAGATGGAGAGCTATCGCAACAAGCCTCCTATTTTGAAAACTCCAGAAGGCCTTCCTAACTCCAGGTGCCTCATCAACGAGGACTTTCGTCATCCGACGTAGACAAAGTACTGTCGTTAAGCCTCATGCTATGTGGACTCCATTCGCCCACACTCCTCAAACCACCAACACGCCCCCTTGAACGCCAACACACCGTTCCTACCAGTCCTATTCGCCGCCAACACACCTTCATCCGTCAAAACGCCGTTTCAAACCACCAATACACCGTTACTTAACCACCAATATCCTGACACCAATGGGTCAGGTCACAAGGAGAACCGACTTACTCCATGAGGGTGCCGCAGGAGAAGTCAAGCTCCGCGAAGAGCTCATCAAAAGTTTCACCCACCGGCATTGTCACGAATAGTTCGTTCCAGATACTGGAGTTGTCGTCGCCGTTGAGGTCTAACGACAAAAGGTCGTTGGCGCCACCCGCGTTGCCGGCGGCGTCCTCGTCAGCATCGTTCTCGTTCTGCTGGCTGTCGGCCTGGTTCATTTTGTGCTCATTCAAGACTCGAACCTTTGATGCGTGTTAGTTTAATTCACAATATGAAGATCATGGGGGTGGTGAACCCGTCGCCGTCAAGATAAATGGAGTGAATAAAGGGACGAACTTACCAAGCTTTGCAACAAGTTTGCCGCAAAAGGCGACTCCTTGCCAGCTTCCGACAGAGCGTCGCAGGCGCTGGAGATGCGGGTATGACACTCCGAGAGGAATGCGCTGGTGTCCTCGTTCACGTGGGCCTGGCTACCGACCAGCTTGGCGTTCAGCGCCAAGATGGCGCACGCCATGAACGTGCTGCTTATAATCAGGCCGACGCGGGTGGCTAATGGTTTCTTGCCCGCTTCAACAAGATAACGACCTCGTGTTCCCTGAAGCATTTCGGTAGCCAATTCCAGCGCGGCATACGCCGATTTGACGCATTGTCTCCTGGACGGCTCATACTTGTAATTGGCGGTCTCGTACAACAAAAATGGGCGGTGAAGCTTCGCCCGGCGGATGTGGTAGCAGAGAACGATTAAATCTCTCTGTTCGTAAATAGTGGGCGGCGCGTCCCGGCCTGCACGGCCACCTTCTTGAAGGAAGGGCGGGAATCTGGCCATCGAATTTTCAAAGAGCTTGTCGAGACTGGCGACGGTCTCGAAATCCCTGATGTCGGAATCGATCTCGATGGGATCACGCGCGTCAATGATGTCGCGGCAAATTTCTGCGAGAGAAATCCGCTCCAAGAAGCATGATACTCCCGTTGGTATGCATCGAGCAACTACGTTCATCGTGGTTTCGTATGATTCTTTCAGGTTGCGCGGGCGGTTAACCACAAAGTGATGAGGTTGGATGGTATCTGTAGACAGAAGTGTTAGCTCGCGCATCATTCTAGGCGTCAAATCAAGAATGATAGGGGGCGGAATGGTGAGTCACATATGAGATTCTCTGTCGAGGCAAGGATGAACGTCACTTACAGGTTCCATCAAGCGGACCGCCAACCAAACCAAGTAGCCAATCGGTGGCGGCTAAGTGCCACCAAAGGCGGCGCTTAAGCTCTGTCTGGACGGGGTCCTCAATTCTGGTGGCTTGTTTTGACGGGGTGTCCATTAAATGGAGGCCCAGGTCGCGGGCCGCTGCCACCGAGCAGCTGTGGAGGTGTCGGAACCGGGCCGAGCAGCCCTCTATGTTCGAAAGAACATAGGCCAGGATGGTCCTGGCCTGGCATGTCTGCATGTCGGCAACTCTGGCGCGCATGCAGTAGTCCAAGATATACTCGGACGCCTGCATCCACGCCATAGTTGCCTCCATTGCCAGCTCTGAAGACTCGAAAAGGCCACCGGCCTTGGTGCCCTGGTTGCAAAATGACGCACTGGTCGCCGCGATGCTTAACAGCAACGCTGCAACCGAGGGGTTGGCCGGTGTGCCTTGTTCTAAATCGGTATAAAAACTATGCACGGTGGAACGGAAGTCCTCGACGTGCAGGATAGGCAAAAGGTGGTAAGGATTGTCGAAGAAATCCTGGAGCAGTTGTAAAGCCTGCTCTCGGTTCATAATGAACACCGGATCGGTCGTCAGGTGGCTAGGGCGCTCTGTAAACTGCCACGGATTGGCCGCGATCTCCGAGATGTGATATGTAGGGGCGGTTAGCTGGATGGCGCGCTGTTTTTCATTGTCAGCCAAGGCGCTTTGCTAGTGAAAACAATCATGACGAAAATCGTTTTGTGCGCGCGCGTCACAGGTGTTCAAGAATGGGGTATAACTTACATCATGATGGCCTTGGGTGTAGGCCGAATCCAAAACCGTGGCCGTTTGCTGTCTCTCGCGCTCCTCGCGAGAGGGGTGGGGTGTAATTCTCCGAACATAATTACACTCCACCGGTTCCTTGTCAGGTTTATTCTCGTTCCCACGACGAAATGGAACGAGTGGTGTGACGAAACTGGTCATCGTCGCGGTCGTCGGCGCGACACTGGGTTGTCGCTGGTTCTGCACCGGGGGAGGACTTGCGTCCTCCTCGTTGTAGAGTTCGCGTTCGAGACGGTCCAATCGGCCTTCCACACGTTCGAGTCTGGTTCCAATTTCTTTCAGCAGCGTCTCCACAGTACTTGAGGTTTTGTTAATGCGACTTCCATGAGATGATCTTGAGATGGATACGAGACGCATACCTGTTAGGCGCTTCGGCGAGTTCTGCGTTGGGATGGTTGATGCACTCGATATTTCGAGAGGCGCAGGAGTGACAGGGCACGCCCTGATCACACTTCCGCTTTGTTGTGCGGCAATTCAAGCAGGAGGTGTGAGCTTGGCGACGTTGGCGTCGCGCGCCCTCCTCCGGCGCATCCTTCGCAGCCGGTGGCTGCTTTCTTTTAGTGCCCTTGGGAGGCATTGTTATTCACGAATGGTAGAATGAGTCGAACAAGTTAGTTGAGATCGTCAAGAGCGATTGTAAGAAACTTGAATCGAGAGTGCACGAATCAACTTAAACAACGAGCGTTAAGCTTGAATGAAGAGTACTGAAAGCCGGCGGGGCGCGGTCAACTTGGGGTAAACAGAAGTTTGTGCGAACTCCGATGGATGTTTATGAGAAGAGAAGAGTTGCGTCTGCTATGGGCGGCATGGGAAATTCCTCTTAGTACCAAGCGCAATGCATTGGGGGGATGTCGTTCTCTCGTTATCACATGCCTCGAGCGCACGATCCACCATGACGGATGATCTCACCTGAACGGATCCTTGACAGCTGCAGGTACCCGACCAGATACAGCGGAGACAATGCTTTGTCGTCAAATCCAGCTGGCTGACTGCTGCCAAGCTCATTACTGCGCTAGCTTACAGTGCGGACGCTAGTACGATACCTCTGCTAGCGCATCACCGAGACCCCTGGCATACCCCACTCTTAGCCGGCGAGGACTCACATCCTAAAGTCGCACCTGCCGCCAATCAATTTGCACGCTGCCTTGTAGGTACCTAGTTTCCTTTCTTGGCATCAATTTGACAGACTGCGCCACATGTCTCACCAGCCGCAACGATGAACCCATATTTGTGGCTCAGCCTTCTACGGACCCCACTACAATCATAAAAATCAAAGCATTGCTTTTTAAATACATGGATATTCCACAAACCAAAACTTTGCAGTCGCATAACTCTGTAATGAGGCTACGCTTTAAACAAGTTATCTCATCCGAAGTATTCTGTGCTATTTGCACTGTAAAGTAAGGCGGGCAGCTGGTGTTGACTACAAACCAGGGTCGACAAAGCTGACAATACAATGTGTTTGGCAGCTGTCACCTATCACCAACCTCCGCGGCGCTCCGCGGAGCTGAACATCGTGGACAAGCGACCCATTGTGAGCAGTAACGGTAAGTCGCAACTTCTTTTTATTTTATAAAAAGGAAAATTTCCTTTCATTGATTCAATTCTTTTCGGCTCTTTTTATTTATTTTGTCAACAAAGTTCCAAAAGTAAATAAAATCAATCCTTCTTCGCTTCAGTTAGCATACCTCCCTACCTACTACCCACTTGCATACCCATGGATCATGGCATCTCCAACAGAACCACCACCGAATTTCAATTGGTCAGCGTCCCCTTGTTTCCAACCACGATATCATCAACTGACAACATGGTCTACAGCTTCCGATCATGGCTCGCGGTCGCTGGCGCATCCTCTGCCCTGTTTTGCACGGTTGGCTTCCTTAACGCTTTCGGCTTTTATCAGGAGTACTACAAAACAACCCTTCTGAAAACCACCTCGACTTCGGACATATCATGGATAGGATCCATCGCCATCTTTCTTGCCTATGTTGGATCGCCGATAGTTGGGCCCTTACTCGACACACTGGGCCCCTTTGTGAGTAGGACAACCACCGGACAATAACCCTGCGACTGACAAATATTCGTAGAAGTTGGTATGTACGGGGACTGCCATCCAACTGGCGGCGGTATTCTTGTCATCCATTTGCACAAAATTCTGGCATTTTATCCTTGCCCAGTCCGTATTTCTCGGGTTGGGCGTGACTCTCATTTTCACGCCTGCTCTGTCTGTCCCAATGCGCCGCGTGCCCCACCACGTCGGGCTCGCCACGGGAATCGTCGTCGGGGGGTCTTCTATTGGCGGTATCATATGGCCGATCATGCTGGATCAACTTCTCCATCATAATGGTCTTAGTTTTACCCTGGCCCAGAGATATGTCGGCGCCACCATGACAGGTTTGCTGTTATTTGCCTGCGCTACTTTGCTTGATGCGAGAGAACCGACAGCTAGTATAGCTCCTCTAGAACATCAGGATGCAACAGAGCAAGGAGTCAGAGGCGGCCAGAACGACGAGCCGTTTCTTGTCAGCATGGTACAAGCATGGCAGACAATCAAGGCCATGCTCACAGACGTCCCCTTCGCCCTGTTTTGCCTAGGAATGGCAATCGCATACTTGGGTCTCTTCACGCCGTTCTTCTATATCTCAACATACGCAGTTGAGAAAGGCATACATTCCTCGACTGCCTTTTACCTCATATCCGCTATCAATGCCTCGTCCTTCTTCGGCCGAGTCATCCCGGGTTATGTCGGTGACAAGTACGGGCACTTCAGCGTCTGTATTCTTGCGATGCTGGTTTCAGGGATAGTTGCGTCCACCTGGACGACAGCAGACAGTCTGGCAGGGATAACAGCCTGGTCCATTGCGTACGGATTTACATCGGGTGTGAGTCTTGGCTGTTGCTGCGGTGACTGTTCAATAAACATTATCAGGAAATCCGGGCTAATCATCAGAAACAGGCAATCATTGGGCTTCAACCTATCTGCGCTCGCAAGTTTGCGGGACCCGAGAAGAACGCAGGGACGGCCGTGGGACTGGCGATAGGCGCGGTTTCGGGAACGTAAGATGTCGCTGTGAACCCATTCGTGTCTATAAGATCAAGTTTTGGTTGACAAGTTGTAACAGTGCTCTCATCGGGACGCCTATCAGCGGCCGTATCCTGTCACGTGGTGGATATCTGGGCCTCGGACTCTGGAGTGGACTGTCACTCCTGATCGGTAGTGTCATCCTCGCAGGAGCTATGTGGAAGCTGAACGGTAGGACTCGCGAGAAGCGAACAGACGAAGGCCATCCACTAGAGTGCGATTTACATCGTAACTCTTGCGAAACCAATGTAAGACCGTGTAACTGAGGAAGTGGTAAGATGAAGAAACGGGAGAGTACTGCTGGAATTCCTTGTTCGCAGTTAGAATAGAACTCAATATAGTGAATAGACCGTGCTCAGGAGTAGAGCAATATTCATGACGTGCAGATCCGCAGCGTACAAAGTAAGACGAAAGAGATGGTTTTCGTCGCTGATGCAGGTAACCCGCCCTGTCTTTTTAGCATTGCGTGAATACACAAAAGACCTTAAGCATCGCCGTCGTCGTATGCCATTAATCCATGTGGCAATTCTCGTCGCCGAGAAGGAATGGCCGATACGCGCAACACTTCTACCCGTCTGAGTGCCTAACGAAAGAGTTGCTAGACGAAGTCATCCATACGTAGAAGATTGCTTCATAAGGGCAATCTCATAACACCGTTTCGACAGCGCTGCCGATAGGTATTCCGAATGTCCGCGAATGTGGAGTGTTGTTGTTCCGAGACGGAGCCTGGATATTCCGTAGGAATTTCTCGCATGAAGGGAGGGTTCTGGTGGCGAAGACGAGGGTACGTAATCCGTAATCCGTCCGCAGGCAACCGTAACCTGTAAGCCGTAGCGTAGGAAGTAGCAAAAACAGGCAGTTGCCCGCAATCCGTATTGTTCCTGCCTTAGCAGGCACGCTATCTTCCGTCGCGTACCCAAACGTGTTCCTACGCTACCCCCTATCCAGCATAGCGTGGCTCTCCGAACACGAACACAGCTGTTGTCACACACTTTACCGTCTAGTGCGGCGTATGTACGCTCTCCCACCAACCACAATCCCAGCGCTAAGGTAGGTACCTCGGCCCATTGATTGGTCGGCAACAATGCAGGGGGTCGCCTAACAACACTCACGCCCTTGCCCCTTTAGGCTGGTGCGTTGCTAAACTGGGGCTGAACAGCCCCGCCAAGCTCTCAGACGACTTTTGCCCGATGCGATGGGTCTGGTCAGCGGTCTGACCCAGTGGCTTAATCGGACACCAAGCCCAATCACAGCGAGGCCGGTGTTTCGCACTAGCCTGGAACAGAGATTTGTTTACCCCTGGAGTGACAGATCTGGTTAGCAAGATCATCGCTCCAGCAACCGGGCCCAGCCACACCTTTTATTTACTTGGGTCTCTAGGGCTGGGTTGCATCATCCAGTTGGTCCATCCAAAACGGGACGGGCCCTCACTCCCTCTCTTTTTCTCCCTCCCACTTCGCCTCTAAAGACAATCAACCTGTCGTTTGCGAGGCTTATGCAAACTAGAGAAGGGCCACGAGTGAAAGAAGGATTGTTGACAATCCAGGTCTCCACATCCCAACAGTCTCTCTCTTCATTCCAATTAGCTTGACCGGTCAATCTATTTTGACTGGAAAGGCTCCTGCTGGCACGTTCCTAAGTTTCACCGTACCGTCATCTGCATACCTACCTCCCGTGTCTTCACCTCAGCCACGTACCGCTCCGCTACCGTGTACTCGGCTACTCTCCTCTGACCGGAATCCGACAAGGTTCGAGATCTCCCGCGTAGACCGCATTCCACGATCTCGGCGCCGCAGACTCTCACCGTCTTTACCACATTCTTGGGCTGTTGCGCGCCCGGCCAACCACACCGTCGCTCCCCGGGAGGACGGAGGTGGGTAAATATACTTTGATCTCTGGGACGCACCACACTCCGGAGAAATGGAGACGGCACGGTTTCAACTCGGATGGTATCGTGCGTATAACGGACAATAAAGCCAGCCTTGCCGCGTAGCCCACTAACCGTAGTTAGGGTTCATCCCGTTCCTTGGCTATCACCATGTCTTGATGATCTTGATTGCCGTCGCGATTATTTTGTTGTGTAAGTAGCGCATACCGGGTCCCATTCCATCATCATGCATTCGCTTACCGATGAATCAACAGCCCTACTCCTGGCCGGATGCTCCTCGTCCTCTCCTAATATTCCCGACATCTTCCTCCTCTCCATGTACTACAAGCACTACATCCCGACGCCCAGCACCGCCCAAGTCGACTACAACATCACCGGTGTGATCGCCAACATCGTCGGAGGCGCTCACGTCCAAGTCCGTGTAGGCTTTTTCGGTATCTGCATCAACACCGATGGCGGTTCCTGGTCATGCAACAACAATGCGACCGCGCTAGCCAACGAGCTTTCAATCGACCAGGATCCGCTGAATCTCGTCTGGATTGCTAGCCAGTTCAAGGATATGGTCGTGTTCCCGTATCTGCTCATCATCGCCATCATCTTCGCCTTTATTTGCTTTTTGTTGCTCGCCACGTTTCCTGGATGGCACGAGGAGGAGGACAGCGAGGGTTCTGAGCGCGAGATAAAACCTTTCCCCAGTCGACCCGTATCGCAGATCGCCCTCGCCATCATCTTCATCTCATCCATCTTCGTCTTGGTCTCCGTGCTGTGGCAACACACGGCGTCCGTAGCCGCCGCTATCATCGCGCAAAACTTTGGCAACGGAAGTATCAAATCCGGCGTCGGTACAAGCGCCATGGTTATGGGCTGGTTCGCCTTTGCCTTATTGATCATCGTCACCATCGGATTGCTCGTAATGATTCTTAGTATTCGGGTCCTTGCGCAGCTAACTGACTAGTGGATCAGGCTCTGGGCGAGGTATGTGAAGCTACCCCCTTCACCCCCCTCAGACGTAGCCACGTATGGTTCCTCGAATTGAATCCGCATGTGGTGATGGTTGTGTATAAGTATGGCATTGACTGCCAGTACGCACGCGCGCACGAGAGAAGAGCACCTGGGTCTCATACCAAAAACGTTCTGGCAACGGAGTTAGCAGGGATGAATTGGGATTGGTTCTTTCGCGGTTTTGTGGCTTTCGCATTCCCTTTTTTCCTCTTCTGTGGCCATCGCGCTATCACGATAGCAACGCCTTTCTTGCCCATTCTGGTTCTTTGGGCGAGAACATGTCTTGGGAAAACAGGGATGAAAGTGACTTAATGAAGGATTTTTGAGATGTCAGTAATGAAGAGATACGATGGAGAAAAAGAGACGAGGATTTTGGTTTCGTGCGAACGGAAATGATGCACCCGATACATGCTCTGGGCTGAATGCGTCGATGTGGATGGTTGTGTGCATAGACGATAGATCATGTATTCGGGAAAACGGTGTAGCATCTCGGGGCTCGGTTGAGGTTTCGAAGCTTCTGTATGATTCCCACTCAAAAAACATGATATGAGTTGACCAACTCCATTGCGATCTGACGTGGAATGGGTGATGGAAGTGTTGACCAGCACATATACATGATGGATCCCAACGGGTCAGCATGAATGAATCGTTGTGATGGACCGTATCGTCGAGGAACGCGGAGGAGGAAACAGACGCGATCTCGTAGTTGCCCCGGTGTGACCTCCTTTTCTCGAGTCTCAAGAATGTCCGATTCTAGTTGGGTCGAAGCTGTGTCGCGAACCCGTCAAGAACAGCATCCTCGGTGATGGGAATGTCGCGTTGGCCGATGGTTCTCGATGCGACCGGAACGTCGTACAGCACCTGCAACCAACAGTCCCGATGGTATGGCCTCGTATCACCAGCTGTGGAAAGGGCGCGGGTGCGAATGTAGAGGCGTCTGTGTCGTGGAGGTCGGTGGAGTGTGATGATGGAGAAGTTAGAAGAACACTCCGTTGGTTGTTTGTCGAAGAAGGAAAGCAAGCAAGAAAGCATAGCAGTGACGAAACCGACCGATCAGTGACGTTTATGCTTTACGGCTCGGGAAGGTGGGTTGCGGTGTCCGTAGCAGGAACGATCAGAACAGCAGAACGTAATGGTGGGATACGAGACCATCGCATCGGATGAAATCATCAGTGCGTCCATGCGCAATCCATTGCCCCACGGTTCTGGGGAATTCCTTCCCTACCTCCATTTTTCTTTCCTTCACGGTAAGGGAAGCTTCATTCCGAGTCCTTCAACAGGCAGGAGTGACTGAGTGAGTAGGTGCATCGCCGGCGTCAAGGTTGGCGACTTCTCAAGATATATTTATTGACTGCTCTACAGAAATGTCCGACCTTTCACCTGCCGAGATCCAATCCATCCTCAATGGACCGGCCCTCCGTCCGCCTCCCGGCGTGGTTCCGAACTTCGACCATCCGCCCAATGCGAACCATATCGGCGTGTACACGAACGCCATATGTCTGGTTGTCGCAGCCACGGTTCTCGTTCTCAGAGCCTATGCCAAGGTATTCTGCGTGAAGAGAGTATATACTGAAGACTGTAAGTGACGGGACGGACTCGAGCTGGCATGAAGGAATATATACTGACTAGTTGTGATTGTGGTAGACATGATCGTTGTGGCCTTTGTAAGACCATATCCCTATCCTTGTGTCGAAGAAAAACATGAAGAGAATCCTAATGCTTGACTAGGGTCTTTTTATCTGCTCAATCTATTGCAGTGCCTGGGCCATGCGAGTCTGCGGCCTCTTCGTGCACCAGTGGGATGTTCGAGTGCGAGATCTCAGCTCGGTACTATATGTGCGTATGCCATAGAGAAAAGAACAAATTGGACAACATGACTGACTAGCGGATGCCTTGTTGAACAGATTGTCCACATCGGTGCGAATTTGTGCGCCGCAACGTTCTTAGTGCTCAAGACGTGCGTCCTCCTCGAGCTCATCCGAATCTTTGTGCCGCGAGGGGTTCGCACATGTTTCTTCTGGACCACCAGCACTTTGTTGACTATACACGTCCTCTTCCACACTTCCTGGATTGTCGTGGAGAACTTGTCCTGCCAACCCTATCAGAAAATCTGGGACCCCACGATCATAGGAGGTTCTTGTATCAACATCAAGGCGCTCTTCGTATCGTCAGCCGTCATGAACCTGATCACAAACGTCCTGATCTTCATCCTTCCGCAGAAGGCCATCTGGTCTCTCCACATGTCGACGAAGAGCAAGTTTGGCATTTCTCTGGTTTTTATGATCGGGCTACTGTAAGTTTCAAGAGAACTATCAGGGGGCGCTTGTCGGTACTAACACTTGCGTCCATCTAGGGGTTGTCTATCTTCCGCATTCCGACTTCGCCAAACCATCATATTCTATGAATCCGGCGACGTCCTGTATACAGAATCAGGCCTGTATCTATGGAACCTGGCTGAGATGACCTGTCTCTTCCTTGTATTCTGCGTACCAGCCATTCCAAAGATCTTTGCAGATGTGAGTCTCGAGCAGGTCCTGGCTCTGCTACCGTGGCATCGCAATGTCGGTTCGGAACCACTGGAGTCGCGCAGATCGTCGAAGCCGCCAACCTCGGGCCAGATCTATCAACAACCGAGAAGAAATGGTGGCAATGGCTTCGTATCGTCTAATGAGTCGATTTGGGGTCCCGTAACTGAGATCACGGCGGAGACACGCGAATCTCAAGAGGACCCTTTGCAGGGTATAAATAGCATCCTATGCATAACAGAGGTCAAGACGGAGGTCACTCCGGCGGAGAAGGTAGCGGAGAAGTAGCGCGTCACATCTACCAGAGTGGTATGATGTTGATGATACAGGCGCAGACTTCGCAGCTCCTAGTTGATAAGAGTCTGGCTTAGGTATCAGAGTTTCTGTGAAGAATGTGCATCAAACCGCATGATATCACAGCCGTAGCCCGGACGAATAGGGGCTTAGGCATACGATAGCTCAGCACGATGTCAATTCATCGACACCTCGATAGCTAGAGAACCAATTGACAGAGACTTCCTCACTGGCCAAGAATCAGCATGTAAGATCTTAACTTAAGGCGTTTCTAAAGCCAGATCGTTGTGAAAACCTACGAAAACATCCATCAATTCCCCAGCGAGCTCTTACCCCAGCGGGGTAGGCGTCCCTGGGGACGGACCACGGCGAGCCACCTCCCGTTTCCATGCGGGAACGCAAGAAGGATGCGCTCACTCAATGGTAAGAAGCTCAAGTGAGATCTTCCATTCAGTTTATATAGATAGAAGCCAACAAGACCGCGCGTCCAACTCTCACCGTGTTTCACATGCCAATGAAACGCTTCCAGATGGAAGCCGATCACCGCCCTACATTGACTTGGCGCAAGGATTCCGAGAACCAGGTTTTCGTATCCCTTGGTTCCCGTGTAACTGTTCATCTGACAGTTCACCTTCGCCTCGTGCGACCGGGCAATGGTTGGGAATTGGAGGATTGTCTGGAGGCACTATGGGTTAAGTTATTTGGTGTAATTGTAGTCAATTTTTTTCGAAGGTGTGCCTGAATTAGTTATAATTGTGTGGTGTATTGAGTGTGAGTTTGTTCCATTGCCACGTTACCGGGACATTGAGGCGCTTCGAGTGCCATTGTGATTTGGTAGTGTTGATTACCCTAGGGGAGAGAAAGGGTTATTACCTTGGTATTTTTGTTCCTGTCGTCAGTAACAATGCTAATATGAAAATGTGATCGCACTCAAGACAATGCCCCTTGTGATGAGCATCGACTTCGATCGCCATGACACTCTCGTTAAAAATTGAGAACATCATAAGAGCTGGCGAACTCGGTGTATCTAAGCATCTGGGCGCGCTGTCCTTAGGATCAGCTGATGAAGGAACACCAAAAAATTTTCCCAATACTCCCCATCACCAACAGCGTCGATCGCACAACCCTCCCGACCGTAATGACGTTACCCATCTCGCAACTTCTTCCAAAGAAGAAGCCGTTCCGAACGATCGACACTCTCATCGTCTTATCCACAGCCCTATACAACGGCAATCTGACCGACCGCAGCGCTTATACCCATCTCCATCGGCAGGCTGTCTTCGTTCACCGCGTCCACCCCGGACCTCATCAACTCTAACCCTGAGTCATATCCATGAAAAAAACCCGGTGTGTAAGGGGTCATTTGGGGGGTTCTGAACAAGGCGACGGTCGTTAGTCAAGACCCTTGTTCCGTTCGAACCCTTAGTAACGAATGCGCTTTTGTCGTGACTCAGCGATTCTCGCATTCCGTAGAGAAATTGTTATATGAGTGGTTGTAAGGGACCAGGAGGGAAAAGATCAACGACCTAATATTGGGGGTCCTCTAGTGTAGGGACGCGATGTCACCTTCCTTTTATGAGGGGGTTTGGTTCACGAACCATTACTCATTGAGAAGGCGGCAGGCATTTCACATGTGAGTTTTGATGTGATCGCTGGCGTAGATCTTTTGGAGGGCGTTACGCCCGATTGTGATGTTATATGGGGTGTTGGTCACGATGTTGGCGCCAAGCGCCGTTCGGTATATAGTCTGCGGGTATCTCTCAACTTCACATTTAGTATGCGCGCTGTTAGTCCTCTTCATCACCAACATATCATGTACCGAATACTATAGCACTCCTACTCCATACTCATCACTCAATGTATGATTCTAACTGTGATATCTCTCCATCTGGGGGCCAACTGTAGTTCCCTTTCTATCAACTACCAGAAGCTGCAGTCTCTCATATCGTAAGCGGGATGAACCCTACAGCCTTGCACATCCATTCGGCAAGTGGTGTGCAGAGCTGGTCGTCGCATCCCGACGTAGCACAGGGACCTTCCATTGATGCTCTCTGCAGTAAAGCACCTTGAAGTCATACCCTCGCCTCGAGAACTCGAGATTAGACATGGATGGACTGCGCGGGTAGGCTAGCGATGTGTAAGGAGAACCGAGGATAGCACAGTGTTTACGCCCAGAATAGGCTGAAGGAGAGTTGTCTCCGACTGTGTGGACTGGCGCATCCGAGTACAGTGCATCGCGTCTCATCCTGAATCTGGAGAAAACAGTCGCCCTGGGGGCGGTGAAAGTGGGAATCCCTCACGCAGGCGCCAAGGAGAATGTAAGCGCGTAAGCGTGTGGGATCATTAACCGTGGTCCCCAGGTAGCAGTTGGATAATATGGCTTCACATTAAGTTTTCGGGGCAATGCAGTCGAAAGACGGGATAGGCTTCGTAAATCGGTTTGGGACGCAAGTGATGTCAACCCTGTCACCCTTACTTATCGACGCTGATACGAGGTTCGTCGAATCGAGTATGACAGGAGAAGACCATAACAATGGAGAGGGAAGGGGAATATAATGCGGTCCTGCCCAGGGCGGCAGTGAGGATGACTTTCTATAACCTTCTTTCTTTATCCAAGGTAGTTCAACCGCCTAGGAAGACGTCAAGCACGGGGCTCGTTTGTGATTGTTGTCTTTCCCACACACTCGCTCATAGGTTTCTTGTATAATCGTTGGATCGCCGTCGAGACTGTCGTTACCATGTCGGCCGCTGCTTCTTCCACTTCCCCTGCTTCTGGCCGTTTCTCAGAAGCGTTGGTTTCTGCATATGCTGCTGCTTCGGAGCAAGTATTGGACGACACTTCATCTGGATCTATAATGGGGCCCATATCGACGACAACCGCTTCTGATGCTTCGCTTGGCTCTGATGGAGAACTCGAGTACACTGCTACTGCAATGCCGTCGGATTACCGAATACCTGATTCACCTCCCTCAACATCTGGCCCAATGTCAGACTCGGAGGCATCAGCCGTGCCATCGACATCTACTTCCGTATCAGACTATAAGAAGAATTCCGCCGAAGGTGCCAAGGGGCCAGATGAGCCTAAAACGGTCGAAGTGGCAGCGAACAGCGACAGTGAAGCTCAGCGTGCCCCTGAAGTCGAGTGGCAGCCATCAAAACATGAGAAAGCCATCATTTATACGCTCGCTATCATCAGCTTAGTCGTTGCCCTCGACGCCACAATCGTTATAACACCATTAAGTGTAAACGCCCCCTGTTTTGTGAGTTTGCGTGATGAGAAGAGTACTGACACTATTCGGAATAGACAATAGTACGGGATCTAGGGGGAACGGCCACACAGGCCTTCTGGATCGGTACCTCGTATCTGCTCGTCAATGCAGTGACAATGCCCGTCATATGCGCTGTTAGTAATGTATTCGGTCGTCCAATCTGCCTGATTTTCGCCCTCATTGCATTTGCCATCGGCACAATTCTTTGCGCGGTTTCGCAAAACATTGGAACGTTGCTGGTGGGTCGCTCGATCCAAGGAATTGGCGGCGGTGGAATTCACAGTTTGGGCCTGGTTGTCCAGACTGATATTGTGCCATTACGGTACCGTCCGAAGTGGTACGGAGTGACGTGAGTAGCTTCTCCCGGGGTTTCGAGTAGATGAGGTCAACTAACATGGTCGATTATAGCCTCGGTTTCTGGGCACTTGGATTGGCCATCGGACCCATCATTGGAGGTGCAGTTGTTCACGGCACCACCTGGCGCTGGATCTTCTATCTCATGTTTCCCATCCTCGCTTTCGGCCTCGTTGCTGTGCCTTATCTCTTAACCTTGAAGGCTAAGGAGGCCACTGTCCACGAGAAATTGGGCCGGATAGACTGGGTTGGATCGTGCATTTTCACAGCATCGGCAACCTCTTTCCTCATCGCAGTGTCCTGGGGCGGTTCACAGGTATGTACAACGTTGACTCGGTGAAGGAATAGTGCTGACCCATGGAACAGTATGATTGGAGTGACTACCAGACTCTGGTTCCTTTGATCCTGGGTTTCATGGGGTTGCTCGTCACGCTGGCGTACGAGAGATGGTTTGCGAAACGGCCTTTCTTGAGACAGAGCCTCTACCACAACACTTCCTCGGTAGTTACCTACATCGGAGGCTTAATTCAAGGATTAGTTGTAAGTCCAACACTCGATCTTACCCCTGAGAAGGTATTGTTTGAAGCTGACCATCCCTTCTCCTCGTAGATGTACGGGCTTCTGTATTAGTAAGTTTCTTCACCGGATTTTCTTTTTCCGAGCAATGCTAACGGGTTGATAGTGGCCCATTCTACTTTCTATCGGTCAAGGGCCTCTCCCCGCTCGACACGGGTGTGACCCTCTTGCCGGCAACTCTGACCGTGACGTCCGCCGGTATCATCTGCGGCCGTCTCGTGACACGTTACAACAACTACCGCTGGTGCGTCTGGGTAGGTTGGTTCATAGCGAGCATCGGTGCCGGCATCTTCATCATCTGGCCGCATAACGACAGCGCCGGCGTCTGGGTAATCACATACCTCATCATCGGCTCCGGACAAGGCGTAATCCTCAACGCGCAGAACTTCGCCTCACAAGCCATGTGCAAGCAAGGCGACGAGTCCGAAGCAGCCGCCATGTATGCCTTCGTGCGACAATTTGGCATGGCGCTCGGCGTCGGTATCGGTGGCACGACCTTCCAGAACGTCATGGCGCTCAAGCTACGCTGGCTTGGACTCCCCGTTGAGATCGCGAAGCAGGCGGAGAGCTACATTGCTGTTCTACACACGCTCCCTCCCGGAGAGTTCAAGGATAAAGTGATGGAGGCATACAAGTACGGATTCACCGGACTTTACTCCTTCTACCTTGCCATCTCCGTCGTTGCTTTTGTGATCTGTTTGCTGTTCATCGAGCATGTTGATCTCACTCGTCAGCACGAGAGTGAGCATCGACTCGATGGAAGTCGGTTTGAGAAGCAGAGGAGCCAGAGAAGCTGAGTTGCAGGGACATTCATTTTATAGGAGAGAACGAAACTACTGATACCAAAAATTGAGTAATGGGTAATTAGGAAGGGGATTGTACTGCTGTTTCAAGGCTTTTGCCATGTTTTTCGATATACCACAGAGTATGGATGGATTGGAATGAGCGTGTTGAGTGACGCGAATCCGAGTTTGCTCAATCGTTGACGCGCATCTCTATCCGTTAGATACATAATATCATATAATACATATACTGAAAACACGAATAGCCCGATACGTGAATGCAAACCGTTATGTCCAAAACCGTATCATCAGTTCACTCCAAAACGTTCAAATCTTTTCGTCTTGTTGTGTCTCAGGAGTCAACAAATACCAACAGAGAACGTATGGAAGAATCTCTGATTTGTAACTGCCACCCTCTCAGTTACATCCAAGACAGATGTCCGGCAATTCTCGATCGTAATCCGTAATGCCAACCACATTCCGACCTCGGCCCGTTGAGCCGTTCGAGCCGTGACCATCCCACGTCGACGACAAGCATTGGCAAACAGCCAAGAACCATCCGATTTCTTTTCAGGAAAAAGAAAAAGAATACCATTCATTACTTCTCTACTTCTCTACAAGAACCTATTATGATGTCGGACGCATAATGTACACGAGTTGTTGGAGACGTTACTCACCGGCACTGACACACGCATCCCTTCCTATTCTTCCTCGCCAAGCATGAGTCTTATATGAAAATCTGGACCATTCTTCGACGACCAAGTTTTCTGAGCGGTGCCGTGTTCTAGGCCAACCCCTCCTCACATGTTAATTAAGATTCCAACCACTCGCAGAACGACTCGAGCACACGAAGTATTCTGTACATGTTGGTAGCAGATACGAAAAGAAAGACATATCTCGTGTTTGCAGTGGTGGGAGTTCATCTTTCTAGACCGTGTCCGAACCTGTTCTCCCCCCAAGTTCATCCTGTGTTATTCGACATCGTGCAGGTAATACATATTACTCGCAACAAACAGTCAAGAACAAAGCAATAGGAACGCCGTCCTCACCCGCGCAAAGACTGGCTCCGTCTGCACGTATGTATGTTGTTGTCTTGGCCAACTGCCTGCCTACATTGATTATGCCGTCAGCAAACCAAACCGTTGTCATTCGTGGGCTTGAAGATGTGCGTAAGTAACAAAAAAGGCCCTCGCGTAAATTCTCCCGATTATGAGTCCGAACCTCGGGACATACGATCTCAAACCGGCAGAGGCTTGAAACTGTGCAGGACTTCTCCTTGGCAGTCGTGTGACATGTCTGTTACAGCGAGAGACATGTGCGGACGTATGCGCACGCGCCTGCATCGAAGTTCGCCTCAATAGCGTGATTTGGGGCTCCGGTAACTGTAGCTTGACTTGAAGAGTATTTACCATTTTGGCCCGTTGGGACCGTAACTATGAACGACGAGCATCTATCAAAGACGTAGATCTCGCAACGTAACAAACAATCATACACTCGCATCTCAACTATCCAAACACCCCTCAAACCCGTTCTTTCCGCCTCACCCTCACCCGCACATCCTCAGGCGGCACACACGCATCCGCCATCCAGAAATTCTGCGGTCGCTTCCCCTCATACTCGGGCGGGAACTCGACATCGTAATTCAACAGGACATACGCAATGATCATCTTGAGCTCAAAATCAACCAGAAAGCGGCCGGGACACGCATGTTTGCCATGACTGAAAGCAAGATTCTTCGCGCCAGTCGAGACAAAACTCAGACTCGCGAGCCCGGGTTTTCCCTCCTCATCGGCCTCGGCCTCGCGCGCCCGCGAGAACCGGAACGGATCGTACTTGAACGGGTTCTCGAACGTGTCCCCGTCCGTCTGTGTCCAGTACGCCATGAACGACACGAATGACCCCTTCGGCAGCGCGATCCCGTCTTCGGTTATGAGGCCGTCGTCCATAATCTTGCGCTGCACGCTGCGCGTCGAGAAGGAGTGCAGCCGGATCGTCTCGCGCGCGACGCTGTCGGCGCGCGTCATGGCTGCGACCTTGGCCTTGTTCCAGCCGGCGTCTTTCTCCGTACCTAGGATGCGCGTGACTTCGTCGCGCAGGATGGAGATCGTGTTGTATTCGGGGTCGGAATCGACGATGTTGAGGAGCATGTTGACGACTTGGATACTGGTCTGGTGCATGGACCCGAAGTTCGCGATGCAGAGCCGCTTCGTCATGTCGTGCAGATTCATGACTTCGTCCGGTCGCTCTTTGAGGCCGTAGCGCAGCATGATTTGCAGGTGATCCTCGGGCATCGCCATTCCGGGGTTTGCGGCCTCCTCGTCCAGGAGTCGAAGGCGCTCGCGATACACGGGTTCGAAGTACTTTTCGAGGGCTTTGATTTGTCGCTTCGCCATGATTCCACCCAGACGGCCTACGAATGGTCGCAGGATTTGCGGACATGCGCCGCCTAATCCGGCGTTTACGACGAGTGCGTCTGCGATGTCGAGACATGCCTTCAGATACTCTGCGCTATGACCTGCGATTGATCTTCATGAGTTTCTTGGTTCTCAAGTGAGACGAATGGAAAAACTCACATAATTCACGTCCAACAGGTGAAGCGCCCAGCGTAAAGCGCGTCGCAGCCTGCGCAACAATCAAGCGAACCGTGGGCATAAGACTAACATCCTTCCACCCCTTCGTATCCGTCCCGAAATGCGCATCAATCGCAACGCCCAACTCATCATTCATCGCGGCGCAAACACTCTCCAGCACCGCATTGAGATCCGTCTTGATCAGCAGTCCCGTCCACGGATCCTGCACAAACTTGTCATGCCCAAGCCCATAAAACGGCTGAATGACCTCCATCTGCGAGGCGCCGGCGCTCACGAGTCGCTCCGGCTGGCGCTGCAGCCAGCGCAATGCGCTCGGGGGCAGGATGACGTCGTCGCGGAATCCGAGGCCGGGAACAAGTACGGTTTTCCCCTTTTTCGAATACTAGTATCATCTCGTGAGCCAAGTCCAACACACCAAGGTCGCACAACAACCCCTTTCCCCTTCTCATAACGCACATTTTCATAGACTTCCTTGTAAAGCTCTCGCGCATCGGTGTGATATCTCCATCGCGTTCTCAAACTGAAGCTCGACTTGCCGCCGATCCGGGGGAGATTCGACGGATACCGGACCGTGAAGAAGAGCTGCTGGACAACCCAGACGGCCGCGAGGAGCACGGCCGCGGCCCCGAGGGCTAGCTGTCCGTTCTTGAGTCCGTCCATTGGAAAACCGTGTGTTGTACGTGGGATCTAGAAATCCTGCACTTGACTACACCCTATCTGTCATGTCATGCCGAGGGACTTATTTATCCAGAGCACGCGGTTGCAAGGGAGATGAATCACAACTTGAGACCCCCTTCCGACTCACAACATTCCAATGACCAGGGAGGAATGTCAGAGGCCCATATACACACAAATTAAAGGGAAAAGCCAGGTAATGCGTACAGTAAAAGTATTCAGGTTGCAGCCACCTTGACATAGAGACCATGAAAAAAAAAATAAACGTGAATGAAACTTATGCCCACCCCTATTCTTAGTAAAAGAGATGTGTACACGGTTACACTTGAGCTGGGCCATAATACCACATATTTTGTTGAAGCTGAGGACCTAGTGTGCACTAGAGTATCAACTTGTGGGTTGGGGAGGGATTTAGGGTGCAGCAAAAGGCAACGCAAGTCCTTCACCAAGTACCGAAAAGTGCTCGATGATGGAGATCCTGCGTATGTACCTATTTCCGTCCAGGCTAGGGATAAGAAAAGACATGATTCGGAATCTGCCCGTATTTCGTTCCTCGAATGAGTCGCGGTTCAGACCACCCAAACTCCATCAGAGGTTCAGGGACGGAAACAATTCCTTTCTTGGTTCACAAGTCGTCCAAGTATTATGGACAGATATATTATGGACAGAGTAGTAATCCGTCTTCCCGTACCCTGCGCATTTCATTTTACATAACGTGTACCTTCACGATCCGTGCTTCTCTTCATGCGACGAGAGCTGGACTTTTCACAAGCAGGACTAATTAGTGTGCTTTCCCATTTACGATAATGAGCAAAAGATGTGTTGCAGCATCACTCACTTAACGCAGTGAACCTCGACCTTAGCTCTTACATGACCTGCGGGACTACTGCCGTCGATACTTGGCAACAGCCTTCGTGGCGTTGTTCACCACCAACAAATCGAAATGCGAGAACATCCACCTATGAGCATAAGGCATCAAGGCGCATAAACAGCCCCATTCATGCCTCGGCTCACCAGCGAAGCTTAGGCAGATGCGCGAAACAAGAGACAAGAGCGGGACAAGACGCCGGTGCTCGGGTACCCTAAAAGCGGACCGTTTCGGTCTGGCTTAGCATTGACGGCCCGCGTTAGGGAGAGAAGCCGGCAAGGGTGCGCCCAGCTCGTCGACTTCAGCTCAAAGCCTCGAAGCTTTTTCGCTGCAACTCAAGCGACGAACCATCCAAATCACATGCGACGGGCCGGAATAACGATATGCGCCAGAAGATGCCGCATTCTGCAAAAAGATGTCAAATCATGGGCGTCCCCCGGCATGCGCAATCACATCCTTGGAGCAATCATCAGGCGCAGGCCCTCCGTAGGGTTTGACAGCTGCTGGCAATCTCACCAATAGCGTCAAACCTGTCAGATTTTAACACCGAGCCAAAGGCATTGCCTGACCGGTCTTTTTCCCAGGGCGCAGGTATAATTCGCGGCCTATAGGGTCAGTAATCCGTTAATGCAGTGCACGCAATTCGCAAGACGGGCCTGGACCTTCTTCAGAATGAGCCTGTGATCCGTTTTCAGAGATCAAGTGCCAATTGAACAATGGCATTCATGCAGAGCATCCTATGTCGGCACGCTGTCAGCATCTTATTAAAGAACAAAAGAAAAACAAAAAGACTCGACTTAATAACGGTTAGGGCTGTGTTCCCCTCGCGCCAAGACTGTCTGAGACATGCTTGACAGGATGATCAAGTCATCCGAGGAAAAAAAAGACTGAGTACCAAAAAATCAAAAAAGTCGAAAAAACGAGGAGCTCACTGTAATCAGTGAGGCATCGGGATTTGAGCCCGATGCGGGGGTCGAACCCGCAACCTTGAGATTAAGAGTCTCACGCTCTACCGATTGAGCTAACCGGGCGGGTAATTGAATTGTTGAAGGACGACTCGTTTTGAGGGATTATATGTGCCGAGTTTGCGGTGGACCATCAATAGCGCGAAAATTCACGCGTCGGACTTCAACCCGCTCACTAAATCCTAGCGCCGTGAGTGTATCGTAAATTCGCATGACAGTCCTGCAAGTTGTCAGTTACAGATGCCTGTACGGAAAACGGCATGAGAAGACATTGGTGGATTCATGATTCCAAACCAAACGCGTACCCTCGGGTGATGTTGGCTGCGGAATACCACATTGCCCATCCGATGCGCTCCGATGCCGAGTCCCGTCGCACACCCACAGAGATCGTACCTGGATCTCAAGAATCCGTTTCTGATGTTCTCAAGTCCATGACGCGCGATGACATTTGAGAACTTCACCTGAGAAACCAAAGTTTGGGCCCATTGAGGGGTGATCGTAGAGTGAAGACACCGCGCCGTCTCTGGAAAGATGTCATTGAACGTCGCATAACTTAAATCAGACGGAACTCATACGTAATAAGAGATTCACATGTCAATGATGCAATCCGTCACCAGAGAATGGCATGTGAGCGTCGATGAAGCTGGTCTGCTTGAAATTTGAGCTACCAACGTTTTTCATCTTGGGCGGTATCGTCGCATCGTTGCAAAGTGATTAAAGGCGGTTAAGGTGACTTAACGACTTATTTCAAAGATTGATAGCTCGTGGTTCAATCACACAATGGCCGCCGAAACGGAAAAAGCCGCAAGTAACGTGGAACTGGCGAAAGAAGATGATATTCCGGAGCTCGTCAACATCTTCTGGGAGGCCTTCAGCGGACCGGCCGAGTCGACATTCCCACACACGGACAGCGGACGCAAGTGGCTAGAGCGAAGCTTTCAGAATTTTCTCGGCAACAAGTCGCAGAACCGCATTCAGAGCAAGGTGCCGGTGATGCGCAATGCCAACGGTACGTTCAATTCACCAAGTCGAGCAAAAGCAATGTGGCATATCGCTAGGTATCCACGTTACTTCGACAGGAGTTCAGTTTCGTCGGATAGACGGCGCCTCACGATACCCATTTCCCGGGTTCCGTCTGAGCGCGCGACTGCGGCGAACCTGATGTTGTCGAGATTCGTGGTAGCGAGCCAACAAAACCTGCAGCCAAGTCAAAGATCCAAGCTGAATCTGAATCACGTACGATACAACAGGCCGGCCAGTCTCGTATGCCATCGTCCACATTGTGAAACCGGGCCAGACAGTCGTGGGCAGCTCCTGGAAACAACGCTGGAGCGCTGCCGAGGACTTTCCTGACGTCAGCGAGGACAAGCTCGCTGCTTTCTTTGAGCCCTTGGCGAAGGCGCATCATCTGACCGTCGGCAAGGAGGGGCACGTGTGTAAGTGCTCCTCACCGATTCTACCCCTCACCCCTCCTATCATGGCACGTTGTGCTCCCCGTTCTCGATTCCCATTCCGTTTGCCCGCTGTGCGATGCGACTTGCGGGACCTGCAGAGCTGATACGTAACCCGGCATGGTGTGATCCGTATAGACATCGAGTTCTTGATGACAAAGTCAACGTCGCGCCACAAAGGCTATGCCTCGGCACTCGTGGACTGGGCCACGAAGCTGGCTGACGACCTCAACTACACCTGCTACCTCGAAGGCGGTGGTCGCGGCATGGACATCCTCGACCACTCGGGCTTCGTGGCACAGGACATCGAGGAGAAGTATGGTGATACACCGCCCTGTGTACCGATGTTGAGGCCAAGGAGGGCTGAGAAAACAGGGCAGATGACAGAGAGTGCAGCGTAGTAGATTGGACGGGAAAAATATATTGGGGGAAGACTCTGTACAACAACACACTAAAACCGAAGGTGGTGATATCTCAAATGGCGTGTAAGGCAATTTGGGGGACCAGACCAACCAATCCACCTTAGCTTACACGTTCCCCGAATCCGTTTCTTTTTTTTTCCCTTTTGTCAGATTTGCTTCTGTTGAAACAAATGCTGTTCTTCCAACCAAAAACCGCACTCCGTCCCAAGTCCTATTCGCCAGCGTGCATGCATGCGTGCCTGCAACATTATTCGAATAAGACAACGCAGTGGTATCGTACCCAATCCCTATGATCCAGTTTGTTTCCCATCCAAAACGGCACGTGTCCTGGCCCTATTCGCGTGAGGGCTGCTTTATCAGACAAAAGAACAGTGCCGTAGTATCCAATAGTATAGAAGCCTCCAAAATACAAGTCGACTGTTGTTGTCGTGAACGGTATTGCAAAAGGCTGAAATATTCGGCATCAATCGTCCGCAGCCTGGGGTATAGTTTGAAAGAAAATGGCCGCTTTGCCGCGCTGTTGTACAAATGCTCAACGTCCCCCCGCGTAACGCCGTGTGGTCATCCTTGATCTAAATTGTGTGCCCAATCTCCAAATATGACCGTGAAAGGAAAGTGTGTGTGTGTGTGTGGTCGAGGTTCTACGACTCGACCCGCACTTCGAGTCGTCGGATGACATCGTCGTACATGCCATCGATCTTGGCAAGGAGAAGGGCCCGGCCGGCTTCCTGGCGGTACTCCTTGTGATAGGCGCGGTACTCGGAGGAGTGCAATGGGCTCTGCGGAACCTCGGCGCCGGTCACAATATCGCGGGCAACGTCGTCGAAAGCAGCACTTTTCTTCGATGATGACGACAGGCTTCTGGGTCGCATGTGTAAGTCAATGCCGCTAGGCTTCTTGAGGATGCCCTTGGGGCGCGACGAAGGGGACTTGGATAGTGCGTGCATGGCGGATATTATGCTGGGGATGCTGGACCAGAAAATGTAGTAGGTAAGAAAGACTCCCAACACTAGAAGTTTTGTAGTTTAAGCAAGCTTGGTTCGAGAGCACAAAGGTTGGCTTGGTTGTCTGTAAAGTAAGCTTCTCAATTCTACCGAGGGTCTTAAAGGGTCGCCTTATAAGGTGGTGCTACTTGTAGACAGGTATATAGGTATTCCGTACACCGGGATCACGGTCACTTCGGAGTGGATTCGGTCGAGTCTAGTATCTTTAGAACTAACAAATTGGGATCGCGCAAAGGCCATGATTCAAGGATGGGTAGCATGAGCAGCAGGGACGGAGCCACTTTAAGGGATAGGCACGTCCGCTATATCGCACCGTTATTCCATAAGGCCCTGAGCTGTCGTGGGGAAAGGGGGCAGGGGTTGATCGAAGTTGCACAGATCGGTGATCGGGTTGATGTGACAAGCCGCGTTGGAACAAAGAGCGACCAGAGCGAGAGGCCCAATAGGGTCAGACGGAGGTGTCCGGGGGGTGTTCTCTGGATTGGAGAGACATGCGCTGTCTGAGCAGTCTGACGTGGCCGTATGTGAAGGCGCCGAGTCAGGCCGGCAGTTTAAGGGACAAGGATAAGAAGGATTATTGAATGGCCCAGCCAGGCCAGCCCAGGTGATTAGGCCTGTGCACCAAGGAGAACATCCTGTGTACCTATCGTAGTAGCTGCATAGGACAGGCAGGTAGGTAGATCTAAGCCTGGCCACACGTGGCCGGGTCAGGATCAAGGAGAGCTGTTCTGCCGCATCACTGGCAGCGACTCTGGCAGCGAATATGATGTGGCGCAACACGATAACCCCCTGACCCTCCCAGACGAGTGGTGAGGATATCGCAGGCAGTTTGGCTGACGCTGCATTGCAGATAACTCTAATGTAATCCGACGGCAGGACTGGTCAGTCTGGCATCAATGCTGAGGCACCGTGGACGTCTCCACACACCCTTCTGGTCACAGAGCTCGACGTGGAAGATAGGTAGACAATGTGTACGAGTAGGTAGCAGGTACGATAGCTCGCAAGTCCTCCGGCAACTTTTGCTGTCACAGAAGCTTGTCGCCTACTGGCTCGCCCGTCGAAGTGGGTAAGGTGTGTTGGAGATGTGTATGTAATCGTTACCTCTTCGTGTTCGCAAGTCCTTCCCTCACGGTAGGTACAACCGACCCGGCCGGAAGAGTGGGGCATGACTATCTTGGCGCTAGTCATGGGGAAGTGGATCTCGTAAGCCCCCAACTAGTGGACGCTGGGTCCCAAGCTAGCGTGCACTAGGCCGCCATTAGTGCGCATTAGCGACTCCTTAGTGGGCGTGTCCTTCGCCAGTCGTACCCAGGTACCTACCTAGAGCTAGCTGCGTGCCTCGAGTAAGCCGCCGTTGATTGGTACCTCAGTCGAGGCTAACACAACATTACACTGCATTCGATGGTAAACAACCGGCCTCCTTTGGGAGTTACAAGTTGATTTGCCGTCACGCCATCCACTATGAAAACTTCCAGTTCTAGACTCATATCTAGCCTTGTTATTGTGGAGGCATGGAGGTCTGGCTTCCTCCAGAACTTGCGAAAGTTTGGAAAGCAAGAAGAGGCCCAATCAACCATGAATCGCCGAGGATTCCGTACCAATTACCACTCGTATGGAAGCATCATCGTATGCGGGCAGGCAGCAATTACGTAATGCAGCGTCGTTGAAGAGTCGTGGTTGGGCTTTGTTCTTTCTGCCCAGCGCCCAGGGACCGGGATCTTGGCCGCTTTCGTACAAGTACTCTGTAGGTAGACGCATGGTGCTTTATCTGAGCTACAGTGAATTTATAGAGCATAGGGGCACACTAGACACCGCCTATCACGAGTTATCCTTACCATTATATCGTACCAGGTGACCTCGGCGATACTTGGATATCCACAGCTAGGCAGGTACACTGCACTAGCGCACTTTGCAGGTGGATCGGCTATCCGTTGTCGGCAAGGTGCGAAATGCACAAAGTGCGCTAGTCTCGAAGAGGAACCGGTATGGAATACGGAACCCAATCGGCCAGCACAGCTGACATTCCATTCCGTAATCCGTATCCCATCATGTGAAACTGTCATCCCCCGTCACTCTACTCAAGACCGATGCCAGGCGAGCAGAACAGCGACGACGAATCGCAATAGTAGCTCTGCAGCGACTCAATGGTCGAGGGCACGTATTCCGTACTCGTACATGTGCGGAATCTATCTCATGTACACAATCTACTCCAGACTCGAGAAAACCACAGTTACCGTCTCGATCTATTATGCACCCCGCAGCAGAGATCTGCAACTGTCTTGGACCCTGATCTTAACAGGACTGGACACAGCCTGAGATCAAGTTGCTCTGCTGCCGGAGATTAGTGATAGATTCGAATATGTACACCTAATTTACCTGGATTTGTGTACGGATATCCGTTGGAGATGCTCGGGAGCTAGGCCCAAGCATAGGGCCTACTTCTTACCTACGGAATATAGATCGCAAGATCTACGGAGCTTAATGGGCTGGACGACGACCTACATGATGCTAGGCAGGCACTCTGACTGTTGTTGACACGTGAAGTCTCACTCTCTCGGCATGGTCAGCCTTATCCTAACTATAGGCTCCTATTTAGGAACGAGTTATTCCATTCAGCACTCCATACTTGTACATACTCAGCTTACAACTTCTGCCATCTCACGAAATATAATACGCACGAATACCATTCCCCAGTTGCCAGACACGACAATGCCGCTTCGGACCCCTGTGTTTACTCGTACCCCGTACAAAAAGGCGACTCGACCTATCACCCAACCGAACTCCTATTTACATACTCGGACGCGACCTTTGTCCAGCTGGTCTCAGGCTTTCCCGGGACCCTTGACAGTATGAATTCGGCCACGCGATCTGATGCTCTCGGGGTTGCCAAACACCCATGCATCTGGCCTGATGTTTCCGGTCTTGGCTACAATAGCACCACCTGTCGTCGCGATGTACCGACCTGAATATGGGCCGAGCGCACCATGACAGGACGCATCACTTCAAGATACCGGCACGGCTCTCGCCCGAGTGGACTGCGTGGGACTCAGTTCATGCTGTCTTAGATGCTTCAAGCGATACGAACCAGATTCATGTCACGAAGATACCTGATCCACGTATCGTAGTGTTCTAGGACACAAGTGTTCGCAGATGTGATTTAACCGGATAGGAGGCGACAAGTCCTCGAACTGAATACCGGCGATAGTTGAGCAGTTAAAGCCGAGGTATTTCCCACTGTGTTGCTAGGGGTCCGGAATACGAATTCACCCTGTTGCTGCTCCGCTCTTCATACGGTACGGCGCGGGTTACGTAAAAGTATCCAGGAAATTCCGTATTCTGACGGCCATTCCGTATATGCATCTGCTCTAACTTACTATTTTGTATAGCTACATAGCGTATATGCTGATAAGGAAGTTAGTCTTAAAGCAAAAGTAGCTGTATCTTACGCCGCATATTTGCATAACACATGTAAATCCGGCTCGCAGCATCATCGGCTTACAAAAAAGATAATCCTTTTATCATCCTCCCAACATTCTTCGAATACAGTAATCAATTCTCCTCAGTAATAACAACATCGTGTCGTCCATCTTCTGTATCTCCATAATAGTAACTCATCTACTAACAATAGACACTGGTTGCCCGCTTAACCTAGCGAAAGGCTCCTGTCCTCCTATTGTTTACATACCCACAAGATAGACTACAGATCAGCAGCAGCGAAGCCTGCCAAGACTCACTCACCCACTAATTAAGCCATTTTCGCGTTAGAATCCAGGATGTCCAGTTTACGCCAGTTCGCATCCAGATCCTCTCTCTATCTTCCAATGCCAAGAGCCAAGAGAATGTCATTCCCGACACTAGGTGTGTAGTTTGATCTGTGTCCTCTGCGATCCCTATTGCTCCCATCCGTCATTCCACCACAGCTGCCACCTTTGCCGCCTCGAGGACGACGCCGGGTGCACTCAATCGCTCCTATCCTTCCTGTCCCTCCAAATCCCCACTTCCGGCTGCACTGCCTCTGGCCAAAGCGACCGATCTGTGGCCTTGCCGAGTAGCTCCTGCCCAAGACGAGCTGTCTGACTTGTTCTCTCTGGCTGCCGTGTGAATCACCATCGTGAGGTGTTTGCATCATCACATTTCGCCCTGAACTCATGTGCTGCCTTGAGAGTCTCAATTAGTTGTATCTTGGTCATAACCACGCCCGTTTTGCCCCGCGGAAAGATGAGAGATCTCATCACGAGCTGATTGTGTCCCGCTGAACTAACCCCTCCTCTTGCCGCGAGCGTGCGAAGCAAGATCGCATACTTGGACGATTACCTTCTTCTCTGCTAGCTGATCGCCGACTCCGTTCGACCGGCGCCGCTTCATCACTATGTTCCGACTACGAAGATCTCGATACTACGTCTTTTTTGCTGCCGTCGTCGTGTTTCTTCTGTACCGCGTAGTCCAGAACAGTGAGCAATGGGAGACCGTCTCTGCATCATTTCCTCATACCGCAACCTCCTTCAGGTCTAGACTGCCGCCTACTTACAACGATGGTGCCGACAAAGCCGACTTCTCTGCTAAAGATGATGATCTTCCCCGGGAAATCCTAGATGTTACGAGCAAAGATAAATATCCCAACAAGGTCCCAGACCTAACGGGCGCCCAACGAGCTGGTGCGAAGCACGATGACGAACTTTACATACCGGGTAGAAAGACAGGCCATGGAGCCAAGGGTGCGGACAGTGAGCTCACGGAATCGGATTTGGAAGACGGCCATTGGCACAAGGTTCCCGAACACTTCCCTGTACCCGAGTCAGAGATCATCGCCCTTCCCATCGGAACGCCCAAGAGAATACCGACTATTCAATATGCATTCGAGAAGGAGTCATCTGAAAGCCGCGAGACTCGTGAGGCCCGCCAACAAATGGTTAAAGCTGAAATGGAGCGTAGCTGGTCCGGCTACTGGGCATATGCCAGGGGCCATGACGAGTTGAGCCCCGTTACGAAGAGTTCTCGCGACCCGTTCTGCGGTTGGGCTGCCACGCTAGTTGACTCGCTCGATACGCTGTGGATTATGGGCATGAAGGACGAATTCGAAGAGGCTCTCGTGGAGGTAGAAAAAATCGACTTCACCATTGGTAAGCGATCTGAGATTCCTGTCTTTGAAACTACGATTCGATACCTGGGCGGATTGATAGCTGCCTATGATGTGAGCCGTGGTAAAACCGGTGGGTATGATATTCTCATTGAAAAAGCGGTTGAGTTGGCCGAGATCCTGATGGGTGTATTCGACACGCCGAATCGCATGCCCGTGCTTTACTACAACTGGAAGCCTCAGTTTGCGTCGCAGCCCAAGAGGGCCAGCACCCGCGCCAGCATTGCTGAGCTAGGTTCCCTTGCCATGGAGTTCACTCGTCTTGCACAGATCACGAAGGAGAATAAGTACTACGATGCAGTCGCACGCATTACAGATGGCTTCTACGAATGGCAGGAGAGTGGCACTTCAGTTCCCGGCATATTTCCTGAGTTTGTCGACGCAAGTGGATGCAATCGCACTGCCCAGAATGAACTCGAGGCTGCCCGAGCGGCAGAGGGTGACACTCGTTCTAGAGACAGTAGCCTGCCAGAGTGTGTCTCGCAAGGATTGACATCGGGCAGTTGGGGAACTGAGCAGTACAGTATGGGTGGATCGCAAGATTCTACTTATGAGTATTTCCCGAAGCAGTGGTTGCTTCTTGGCGGTTTGGAGCCGAAGTACAAGGAATTGCACCTGAGGGTCAGTGAGGCCGTCAAGAAGTGGTTGCTGTACAGGCCCATGGTCCCGGATGACCGCGATGCCCTATTTTCTGCGAAGCTTACCACGCGTGGGGAGCCAGAGACTGATGCTAATAGGCAGTACGAAGTTACGCATCTCACCTGTTTCATTGGTGGCATGTTTGGCATGGGCGGGAAAATCTTCGAGATTCCGGCTGATGTGGAAATCGGGAAAAAGCTTACCGAGGGGTGCGTCTGGGCATACGAAGTCACGGCCACGGGCATTATGCCTGAGGGTGCCCATGTGCTGCCCTGTGCGGATACCCAGGATTGCCACTGGAACATGACTCGATATGCGCAAGCCTTAGATCCCTCCTTTGAGACTCGGACCCAACGACTCGAGGAATATTACGCCCAGAAAGCAAGGGCCAAGAAAATACATGAAGAACTATTGGCCGCCAAGAACTCGCCTCTTCTGGAAGAAATACTGAAGGACTCCAATGCAGATGGAGATGATGTCAGCGTGCAAAAGAGAGCTCTTGATTCCGAGTTCGAAGATCTGGAGAACGGTGAATCGAAGCGATACCCGCCTCTGAATAAGGAGACTGAGTCCTCAAAATCAGAAGACGAGGAACTTGAGGCGTCTGACCCTGCGCCCGGATACACCAAGTCAAAGCACGCCCAGATTCCTGTGGTCGAGGAGGATGAGGATGAAGACGATCCTCTGCGGCCCATGTCACATGAGGAGTATGTTGCCAAAAAGATGGCAGATGACAATCTCCCCATGGGATTCGTGGATGTTAACTCGAAGGCATACATTCTGAGGTACGTCAATGGCTTGCTTATGTTGACATTATTTAAGTGAGGCTAACACAAAATGTAGACCCGAAGCCATTGAGTCCGTCTGGTACATGTACAGAATAACCGGAGACAGGGAATGGCAAGAGAAGGGTTGGAACATGTTTGAGTCCATCGTACGCTATACATCGACCGAAGTCGGTAGCAGTGCCATTGAGAGTGTGTTGACTACAAACACGAAGCAATTGAATGAGATGGAGAGTTTCTGGACTGCTGAGACGCTGAAGTATTTCTACCTCCTGTAAGTCATCCGATCCGCTCTCCATCTTCCCTCTCACTAACCCTTGTATTTCAGATACTCGGAACCCAACGTTATCAGTCTAGACGACTGGGTCTTGAATACTGAGGCACACCCCTTTAGACGTCCCAAGGCCTCCTTTGGCGCATGAATACGACACGACGGAGTAGACTCGCTTGCGTAGATTTGTACATAAAAGAAATCGGGAATGACGCGTATGATTTAGAGCACGCATGGCATTACGGGACTAGAGGCTAGAAAATCACGGGTCGGTCCTGGTATATCGGCCACCACGATGATGATGAGCTTGTAGATACGGTAGAAACATGGTATCCGGAATACATGCTGATTATCGAGTCACATCAATGGAAGGAGCCGAATTCCGTTGCATAGTGCCTTGTTGCGATGTAGGGGCTGTAGGAACATGTGAGATGCGTTCGCATGTACTTACTACCTTGATAACATCACACTCATGCTCGGTTCATATGAGCGCCTTGTTCGCATCATCTGTTTGTTTTCAGGGCCCAGTGACTCATAGCCTTGTCTGTGCCACGCTCACGCTTTTGCCAACTCAACTAGATATAATCCCGTCACATCGTGTCAGCATAGGGCTTGCAAATCGACAAGACTATTTTGAGTCACAGAAGAATCCAGCTAGTTGGTAGTGGAGGGAAGGAATCAGAGCCCACGTGGTTTGGTTGGTCCCTGACTTATGATGAAACGAAAGCCAACACACGCGAATTCAGTGGGAAGCATGACTGCGATAATTAGCAAGAACCCGACTCGTAGTGACGGGTTAGACACCAGATGATATAGAACTTTGCCCTATCACATCGAAACTCTCACAAGTCCTAAAGCCTCGTGAACCCCAGATGACGCGCTAAGAACGGAAGGTCGGCCCAGAAGAAAAATCTACATTACTTCTTCGGGCAACTTGGATTGATGATGGGCTTGGCGGCGACGCAGGAAACTCATCTGACCGGGGGTCATATTACGATAGATCGCATTGACTTGATCTGACATGTGAATGTGAGATCACCGATAGTTGCTCACTTTCACGAGGGATTTGTGGACTTTTGCGAGAAAGATGAATAAGATTGTAAGCATGAGCTCGATTCAAGGTCCTGTTCGCTCGGGCCGTATGACATAGGCGGCTTTGATTTGCGGGATATTTACCCCAGAGTCGCAGGGTTGATTCCAGTCTCACACCGGCATCGTGTTTGGTAATATGACATAAGAGAGGTTCGAGTTTCTGACGTTAGAACGGAAGATCGCTCTCGTTTATATATCACCCACGTGGGTGATGTCGATCACAACACACCTGAGTTACTCGTGGAAGATCTACAATCCGTGCTTGGGCTTTCATGTTGAAAATCTCGACGCTATTGATTGGGAACTTTCACGGCAGCGTAGGTATGTGCACAATGAGAGCCCGCAACTGGTACGTTTCGAGTCGGCCAACTCGTGGTGACGTGACGAGAGACTCCAGTTGAGATGTTTTGAAGCGAACAAGACGCCGTCGTATGTAAATAGTCTCTCGGGATTCAGCTTTAATCCCCGACGGAGATATTCCTACATTCGGATTAGAGAAACGGGCTGAGCAGGTCCACATGAATCGCCAGCGTCATGAAACGCTCAGAGTTGCCAACGCTCAACGCCCAATGTTTTTCGATGTTGATATGTTCTGATAGGATGGTTGGCTTTTGAGTCTCGACGTTCATGTCGTCGATTCGTGTTCCGTATGACGAGTTTCATCCGCATTTAGTCAGAGTCATTGTCCATGGTGTCGAACCGATGTGATTAGATAGGACGGATGGTGACGAACCGGGGGAGAAAATGGAGTTCTTCGCCGATCTACACCTGAGACGTTGAGGCGGACGATGATGTAACCCCGAATCCAGGGGATGACCGAACCGATGGAATCTGTAACCGTTAACCAACGTGCATAGCGATGGTCGAAGGGTCTACGTATATAAAACATCGCCACTCGGCTGTATCAACCGACATGCCGACTCTGTCGTCGAAATTCCAACCCCTTAACCTTCTCAAATCCACCCGCAAAACCCACTTCGCCAGGGCCATCGTGCATCTTGTCCCAAGTTGGACTCTAGGCGCTGCTTAGTTCTGAGCTGAAGTTAGTTAGGTCTACAACGCTGCATTTGGTCATCGTGAGGCCAACAGCAACTTATTATACGAGTACCTTGCCCTCTTGAGTCGGGTCTCGTACGACGTTGAAGGTATAAGAGTTGGTGGCGTATTGGGGATATCCGGGTTCGTTTCTTTTGTTGCCGTTGTGCTACTCAGATCCCGGTCCCAAACTCGGATTGTAACATCCAGATCGTCACGTCTTGATGAGAAAGCCAAATCAACCCAAAATGGTCAGTAATTGTCGTATACTACCACACTTATATTGGTTGACTGACCGAAATAGGAGAACCCAGCGCGCCCGTTATCGCTGACCGAGAAGGTCGAACTGACAGCCTGGGTGGTGTTCTATAGTAAGTTGAGACATGCCTCCCGTTCCCGAATCTGCTACTAACAGCAGAAGTGCCCATCCTTGTTATAATCAGTATCGCGCGTGTCGTATTCACAGCATGGCGTCGCAACCTCCCGTTACGACCCTACGTCTCATGCGGATTCTACAGAGCCGTGCTGCGTCTAAAACCAGAGTATATGCAAGCTCTTGTCCCGGGGACCGTGGAGACATATCGGCAATGGATCAAAGACGCGGCTCGAAACAAAGACACTTCAAGTCTTAAATTGGAGGAGAAGATAGAAAGACTCAGTCCGACATCCTGCATCATGTGGCTTGGGAATCCCAGGACTGCCAGCAAGGTCGTGTATTTCCTCCACGGCGGCGGATACAAAGGTCCGTTGGCACCCGGACATCTGGAATGGTGTCTGCACGCTTACATCCGTGCCAATCCGGATATCGAGGTCGCGGTTGCTCTCTTGCAGTATACGCTGCTACCGGCGCCGTATCCAACTCAACTAACACAGGCAGCGGCCGGACTGGCGCATCTCCTGAAGTCAGGGATCCAGCCCGAGAACATCATTATCGGGGGCGATTCCGCCGGTGGTAACTTGACCACGCAACTCCTCGGGCATCTGCTGCACCCGTATCCGAATATCGCTCCGATAGAGCTATCTCGACCACTCCTGGGTGCCTTTACCGTATCACCATGGGTAACATCGCGCATGGACGATGCATCCTTCCAACAGAATAAGGAAATTGATATGCTTTCCATGAACATCCACGGTCCCGTCACAATCGCGACACTAGCCGACCCACGCTTCGAGATAGAAAAACATCAGGGCAAGGGATGGGCCATGCCCTTAGATGCGGATGAGTCGTGGCTTGATGGCTTAGGGCTCGTTATCCGGGAGTTGTATGTGACGGCTGGGCAGAACGAATTATTCAGGGACCAGATTGTGCGGTTTGCGGACATTGTGAGACGCAGGAGCCCCGATGTGAATCTTTGTTTGGATGTTGTTGCGGATGAAGCACATGATTTTATTCTGCTGGAGGGTCAGATGAGGGTTGTTGGGGGTGCTACGAGGAGGATGCGGGAGTGGGCGGCGTCTATTTTTTGTTGAGTTCTGTAGTTAGTTGGTAAAATGGGTAGAGTCAGGGGCTATGAGTTGGGCTCCATGGCGACGCATAGCCAAGGCAACTCATGGGGCATAAATATTAGGGAGTTCATAATGTTCTGAGATGATAATCCGCCTGAGAGTGAACTGCCCACCGTATGCGATGGCACAGAATGACGGTCTAGGATCTCGTTTGCACTCATGTTGTTACATCATGCGAGACGAGATGCGTCGGACGACCGAGCCTGGATCTCACGACGTAAGGGAGCTTACTCCATGTCCAGACAAAAATGCTCCTCAGGATAGTGGTCGGCCGGTATACTCAAGATGTAAAAAGGAAGGAGTAATTGAAGCTACCTCGTCGTACAGCCAGGAGATTATACTGGTAGTGCCGCTGTGGATGTTTAACGCTCCTTCCCACGTCCAACTACCCCTCTCAGCGACTGCCCTTCCAACACATATTGTGGTCTCATCGATGCTTCGAGACAGAGAATTCTAACCCTATCACAGAGCAGATATGACGTCTAGAGGCATCGAAACTGAGACGCGCGATATCCCTCGGACGGATCAGGATGACCCCCTACCTGACCGGATAAGTCCTCGTAACGAGGTGGACGACATAACGGTCTTTCAAGCCTACGTGTAGACCATTCGTGTCGAATGGAGTTGCGTGCGCTTCATTCGTATACCTTCAATTTTTGATGCATAGCATCTACAGATGCTTATCACTCTGGTGTATGAAATTCAACAATGAGACGCTTGTTGAAGTTGATTGAGAATGTGACGTAGAGCAAGCCTTGACAGACCAACAGTACGGAATAATGCCGCTCAACTGGACGTCTCTACTTCCACTTTCGTACTGACCCGGCGATAACTCCCGTATCGTGACCTGGAGGGGTGGAGTCTGAACAAAGGGGTTCCCTGCATTCTCGGAGTTTGTAGGCGACATTCCGGAGGTGCTTAAATATACGCCGGGTAGTTCGTATATCATCGTGACTAGCAGGAGGTGGTTATCCAGGCCTGATACGGAATGTTCTCACGGGAAGACGAAGTCTGGAACATCACCTTTGCTTTGAAATCGATTCTTGGTCATCCCTTTTCTTCTCCTATTTCAAGACGCGCAATGCAAAGCAACATCTGCATCTATCCTCGGCGATCACATGTTATCCATTACCTATGCTGATGCCTCTCGTCCGGATCAGTAATCCGCATTCTCGTAAGAATAACTGGCTAGTTGGCCACGGCTACCTAGCATCTCTCCTTGATCTTGACATTCAAAGCTGCCCCCACCACACTTCGTCAAAGCCGCTGTTATTAGCCATTGCCTACTTCAACTACCCACCTCCGCGGGTGCGGCGATACATTTCCCCTGCCATGAATCGAACTTCATTGCATGGAGTATGCAGTCATCATTTCGCTGCCGGCTACGTAACCCCCTTCGAAATTCAGCCCAGAAACCCGGGGATCTTCGCGAAAGAGAGTTTATCTGATCGCCGATCAGAATAAACCTAGATAATGTGAAACCGACGTTGCCGCGCGAGATATCCCAATGCCCCTGACTGACTGGCGGCGCGTTGCAACTTGCCCGGTTGTACGGAAGGGAAATATTTTAGCTTGCCTCGGAGCTAGGGAAGCTATCCGGAGAGCTATCTGCCAGCTCCATTCACCTCTGGAACGTTCTGCCCATTTCAATCGAGATGAACTCTCGGTCGCCTTATAGAGCGCAGGTATTTTCAGCTTCCATAACAAGTTGAAATGAACACTCAAGTTCGCCAAGCTTCGTTGGCGTTGAGATCCAAAGACATGTTGCTAACAACACAACAAGCCCAACACATCCAGCTCAAACAGCTAGACACCAACATGGACATAGGTATTTCTCTCAAACAATGCGCTCAAATCATCTTGGGTTGATAATTCAGCCTAAAACCCGCACATGCTAGGCATGTAGGTCATCGTCGGCCTTATGTTAACGCCTGCGGAGGATGAAGCTAGCTAGTCAGGACCTACACTACCAAAGGGAGCTACACATGCTATGATGTCGCGATGACATACAATTGGTTTACCTATTCTTAGCTGTCTTCCCTCGGTCACATGATCCCGTTCCTGTTGCTTGTTCCAGCTGGAGGATCATGTATGTATATAACCGACAGCGCTGCGGATGTGTCTGTCTCGTGTTCCCTTGAGTCTTTTGCTGTTTTTTCCAATCTTTGATCTGAAATCGGTAGGTTGACTTCCTAGAGTATCAAGGCAAGATGGTAAGTCGCAACGCGAAACTCCTGCTTCCATTGTCAATCGCATGCTAATGACGCGTTAGGTGATACCCCCGCGACCTTCGTTGTCTGCTGGAGAGACGGCCAGCCTTCTGGCATGGGCTTTGTGTCTCGGTATGTTTTCTAGGACTCGGCATGTTCGCGCAACATTTCTAACGAAGTTCATCTGAAGCACCCGCCAAAGTCCTACTCTCCGTCTCGCGAACACTCGTGAAGGCATGGAGCCGTGGTCTTCCCTTCGGACCATACGCCCTATGCGGTGTTTTCCGCGTCCTATTCTATGACCTGACCCCGGAGCAGATCCAGGCCATCCTCCCGGGCACGTTGGAGACGTACCACCACTGGATCAAGGACGTGCAGCACAAGGCCCCTAATGGTCCTAATGGTGCCATCGCCGACAGACTGCAGGAGAGGATCGAGACGTTGAGCCCCAAGTCATCTCTCATGTGGCTCGGCAACCCCGCCACCGCCGAGAAGGTCGTCCTACTTTTCCACGGAGGCGGTTACAAGGCCCCTTTGAGTCCGGGCCATATCGACCTGTGCGTACAGTCCTTCATGCTCGCCAACCCGAATGTCGAGATTGCTGTTGCCATGCTACAATACACCCTCGTGCCGGCACGTTACCCGACGCAACTACAGCAGGCTGCTGTTGCTTTAAAACACCTCCTAAAGTCGGGCTTTAAGCCGGAGAATATCATTATCGGAGGAGACTCCAGCGGCGGCAACTTGACCGTCGCAATTCTCAGCCACATCCTGCACCCTCACCCCGACGTCGAACCCCTTGAGTTGTCCCGTCCCTTACTCGGCGCCTTCACCGTATCGCCCTGGGTGTCATCCCGCATCGACCACGTCTCCTTCCAAACCAACGACGGCATTGATATGCTGTCGGCTCCTATCTTGGCAATCGATGTCGAGGGCTTAGTCTCAGGCACGAATTTCGACTCGGAGCGACGCCAGGGCAAAGGCTGGACGTACCCGCTGGACGTGGACGAGTCCTGGCTCGACGGGCTGGACAAGGCCATTCAGAACATGTACATCTCGACGGGCGAGCACGAGGTATTCAAGTCGCAAGACATTGTGCTCGGCGACATCGTGCGTCGCCGAAGTCCGAATGTCAAGCTGGAGATGGTCGTCGCGCCCAAGGAGGCGCATAATTTCTGGTTTATTGAGGGCCAGTTGCAGGCCTTTGGGGATGCGACGAAACGATTGAAGGATTGGACTTCGGGTGTTGTGACTGGGCAGAAATAGGGGTGTGTTTTGTAGATAGGGTAATAATATATCGTATACAATCCGGAGACGTTGTGACTGAATATGTCCTGCGCGTGTTTCGATTGTGTCTCAGTAGACACATGATGTACTTCATATCTCGTCCTTCAACTAATGAAGTCGAATCCGAATTTGTTGTTACCCCTTATTTTCTGAGTACGAGCATCTCCAGGCAAAGGGATGTCGCAGCAACCATAGACATGTCTAAGACAATGAGAGTGGCTGATGCAAGACATAGGCAGAGGTTACGACTTTGCGAGACTGCAAGCGCCACTGCATCACCACTTGACATACCATTTTTGTCATGGAATCAAGATCGAGATCTAATTGCGCGCCGTCTTCTCCTGAAATCGAGCTTGCGCAAATTCGACTATGCAGTATGCAACGAAACTGCATGTTCTCGCCGTCGCTTATGTTATGCCAGGCAAGAAACCCATTCAGAAAGGTTGCGCGCAACCCAAACAAGTTGCCCAGTGACCGTTCAAGCAGATGTCGTTCCCTTACCAAAGCGGATAATTCACGGATCCCGCTCCTGAGTCTTAAGATCACTTCTAAGGCGATGGATGGTGATGGATCCATGCAGAATCAGACGGAGAAATGCTAATCGCCGTAACCGCCGGAGCATTTCTGATTATCCTGCAGCGGGTCAGGTTATTGTTTTAATCTCCGGGTTAAGAGCCGGGATGCGGATCACGGGGATAGGGGACTCACGGGCCCGTGTTGCACATGTGCTTGCCGGTTGATATACAAGATGTGATAATGAACCGAATGGCACTGTCGATGTTGTTGTGACTTGCGCGCGTGTCCAGGGGGTATTGCTGGGAAAATGGTATTGTCCAGGATTCCCCCATGTCGCGATGAAGAAAGCTGACCGAATTTGGCTGGTCCAATTCTGTTACAGCCAGTTAATCACAGCCATCCGAATAAAAAGTGTGGAAGTGACCGTAGTAATGTCGGCGCAAAGCCTTATGTCCACGAAAATGAAGATGGCTGCAGATGCAAATTGCTCCAGTTTTGTTGTGATTAACGGCGAATGCGGACATAAGATGTTGCCTTTATGTTGTGTCTGCCACGACTTGCCTCATATAAATTGCAATTGCCGTTGAAGGATGTTGCTGAAGAATGTCGTGAGACACCAGCAACAACCCAGATCCTAGTTGAGTCTCAGTTACACGGTAACACACAAACAATCCTTAAGTCAACGTCTAAACGTACCTCACATCATGGCTTCTGCCCACTTTTACAACCTACCTGAGGATGCCGTCTGGTTCAGTAAGAGTTTCTGATTTCCAAGCCTGTATATAACAGCTAATACGAAGCTTCTGAATAGTCACTGGATCATCTTCAGGAATTGGCTTGAGTTTGGCCGAGATCATCGCGGCTCATCCATCCCATAGGCTGATCGCCACCGCGCGAAACTTTTCCAGACTCAATGGCCTCCTCAAGCAGTCAGACCGGGTTCACTTCCTTGACCTTGACGTAACATCTGAACAGGGCATCGACGCAGCCGTCGAAGCCGCTATTGCAAAATTCGGCCGTATCGACGTGCTAGTCAACAATGCCGGCTACGCCCTCATGGGCGACTCGGAATCAGCGCTTCAACCCGAGGGCCAAGCCAAAGCCCGCAAGATCATGGAGACCGATTTCTGGGGCACAGTTCGGCTATCCCTGCACGCCATGCGCGTCTTCCGCGACGAGAACCCCAAGACCGGGCAGCAAGGGGGCGTGGTTTTGAACGTGACCTCCCTAGCAGGCTTCATGAGTTTCCCCGGCAACGCATTTTACCACGCGGCCAAGTTCGGCGTCGAGGGAGTCACTGAGAGTCTTAGCAAGGAGGTCAGACCGGAGTGGAATATCCATTTCTGCATCATCGAGCCGGGCAGTACGAAGACGAACTTTGCGACTACGAGTATTGATATGTTTGCGGCTCATCCGGCGTATGCCGCTGCGGATACCCCGGCAAGAATCATTGAAAACTTCGTGTTTGATACCGAAAAGCACAAACACTGGACACCGGCTTCAAAGGTCGCCGGTGCTATGTACCATGTCGTTGCTCGTGCGAAGGACACGGCAATCCCGATGAGACTGCCTTTGTGTGCGGTGGCGTGGCAATTGATTAAGGGCGAGATTGCTGCTGTGGACAAGGAGCTTGATGAGGTCAAGGAGTTGAGTCTCTCGGTTGACGTCAACAATGCGGACGAAACTGGCGACTTCTTGGTGGCCAACTTCAAATGAAGGATGAGGTTGCAGGATGGGATTGGACATCGATAGGGGTCGACGAGGACATGTTGGACTGGGATCAGGCTCACTACGAAGCTGGGCCCGGCATTGGATATTTGCTCATATTGCGAAGTTTGGGGATGCTTCCCTATTCACGAGAGAATGCGCGCTCAGCTTCCAATTTTATCATATGTTTCTTCAGTAAATAGTTTGCTTTTTATTGTCTCTTTGAACAAAAACTTTTGTAGCAGAAGTTGAAAAGCCCTCCACGGTGATAAATAATCCGTAGTTGTAAAGTTGAGACTGGCCGCTTTTCATTTTCCACCCCCTTCAGTTGACCTCCTAGACCTTCCCACCGCAATACTTTTGATATCCGCATATTCTACACATCAAATACACTATATCCACCATAAGCAACTGCAAATGCCCATAACTTTTCACCCGTTAGTTACATAAAGTAACCCCTTAGACTCTTTACCGGGACGCCGGGTCCGTCTCCGTAGGGACGACGAGGATGTTCTTGTCCACCCAAGTTCCGTGGCTTAGAGACTTCACTGCAACACGGGGATTATAAATCTGAAAATCGAACGCGCGGAGTAACTAATCAAAAATGTGTTAGTATTTGAAACCGATCCGGCCGAAGAAATTTTGTAAATGCCGTAACTCACCTCGAAGACCGTCTTGTTGAGCTCAAGCCAAGCAATGACCTTGCCGGCGCACATCCAGCGACCGTAACCGAAGATAAGGTCGACGTTGCGCATCATCTCAGTGCGTCTGACCGGGTCGGCATCGACGAATCGCTCAGGTCGGAAGACATCAGCATCTTCACCGAAGAGGGTCTTCGATCCCATCAGGCCTGACAGGTTCGGGCCAACACTTGTACCGGCAGGGATGAAGTGGCCGTGGATCGTGTCACCTCCGGGCGGCACCTCCTTTCCGAAAGACGCCGTGACAGTTGCGCGAATGCGAATACCTTCGTATAGGACACCCTACTACCAGTCAGAATTCCTAGTCCGCGAGCCATGTTGACGCTCGGGTGACGAGTGTGCGCTTGTTAAGCAAGTATGCAGTTCTCATGGGCCCGAAAATCCATCAAGAAAAAATAGGGGCAAATGCATACCTGGAGATATGGCAGTTCCTTCGCCTCAGCAGCCGTGATAGGGTTCGAGACTCTTCCGCTCTCAATGGCAGCCTTCATTTCCGCTTTCAGTTTAGAGTATGCGGCGGGAGTCGAAATGATATAGAGCATGATCATTCTCAGGGCACTGGCGGTTGTCTCAGAGCCAGCCACGAACATGAAGAAGCCTTCAGTCTGGCATTCTCCTTCTGTGAGTCCATGACGACGGAATGAAGCCTTCAATGCACCTGTCAGCTACACAAAAACACCAACTTCAGGGACGATATTTTTGCTACTTACCAGGATACCAGTTGCGGATTCGTCGTCGACGTCACCTTCATATCTCTTGCGAACCTCTTCGTTGGTTATCCTAGATGCAGTTAAGTCAGCTTATGTTCTCCAGTAACGGCGTAAGATCAATGTGGGTCTCTCACTTCATCATGACACCCAGTCCCGTCCGGTCGGTGGGCTTCGGGCCGATTAACCTGATGCCCATCTTTGAAAAGACGATGTTGCGCACCCAGGGCACGTCGCCCAAGACATTCAACACCGGCAAATACTGGTCTATGATGTGGTAAAATCCGTGGATGTCGCGGTCCGCCGCGAGACAACCGAACTCCTTGCCGAGCGCGATGCGGGAGATAACGTCCAGCGTGTACAGGGGGAGCGCCTTGGTCAGATCGAGAGGTGCCATCTTGGACGGGCTCCCCTCTTTGCGGACATACTTGCGGCGGATCAAATCGATGAGGTTTCCGATCTGGTGGTCGACGGCGACTTCGAGTCCAGGGGTTTCACGGCCGGAGTATCCAATGGCGGTCTTCGCCTTCAGCTTGTCGTGCTTGACAGGGTCCACCAGGGTGAACATCGCATCTCTGTCCGGGTGGAAACGGGCTCCATCGTACCAGCTGGATCGCGGATACAAGCTCTTCGTGTTCGTTATACGACGGATCGTCTCGGGATCGTTGATGACGACTTCGTTCGGGCCGACCCGCACCACTGGTCCATACTTCTCTTCCAGGGTCCTATAGACGGCGTCTTGTTTTCCACTATATCCCAGATGACCGAGCCAGAGGTACGAGAACGACGCGAGGGTGGGCCCAGGAATATGACGAAGGCGGTGCCATTGGAGGAAGGTCGTCGTGAGGAAATAGCCGATTGCTAGCGAGCCGAGCAGTTTGCAGACCTGCCCGAGGTCTAGGAGAGTCATGTTGGCTGTGAGTTGCGCGACTTTACCAGACTCAATGGGAAGCTTGAGTCTCTATGAGGGACTTGGGGGAGGGGAAGAAGAACGAGGACGACCCGAGACGGAGACAGCGTTCTCTTAAAAGAAGCAGCTGTCTGCGATCTATGACGCACAGGGCCTATATTGAAGGATACGGAAGGGCTGGGACGCACGATCGTCGATCCCCTCTCCAAGTATCTCGTATCGAATACCTGGCTCATACAAAGAAGGCAGGGTCTTGAACGCAACAACCCTTTGTGATATTTCCCCCCAGAGCCAGTCCCCACGAGCTGCGGCCCGAGTCAGGTCGAAAAAGTGCTGCGCTACTACCTTCCTCCGATCTCGAGTGCTAATCTAGGTACGGAATAGTCACATGCTATCGACTAATAGGTAGTTGCAGACCTGATAAGACCCTGACTCACGCGTTTCGAGCGAATTGTCTTGGAAAGCTCGCGATGAAATGCCTCGAGGCAAGTATAAAAGGTACGAAGTACTCGTCAAGGAGGACTCCAGAGTCAAGCCAAGTGATTCCCCGTTGACTGGAATGTACTCCTATCGGAGCCCGTCTCGAGGGAAAACCCCCCTGAATATCGGGACCGATTTGTCTGTCCGAGTACATTCTACTCGTACGTATGTGCGGAATCGAGCTGGCTTGACGGGAGCCTTGGTTGGACCCCTGGCGTACGGGACATATCATCCAGTGATTCATCGAGTCACAATCATGATTGGCATTGCACAGGAATGTCCATCCTATGATACACAGAAGGGGCGCACGTCGTGTAACTGCGGAATCTTGGGGTACGGGGCACTGCGCAGACGAGAGAGGGAGACTCGAGGGTCTCCGTTGGTTGATCTGCTTTCTACGGCATGCGTGATACCTATCATCAATTCAAGGCTAGGATAAGTTAGGTAGGTAGGCGTTTGGCTTGACAGCTCGTGTGGATCGCCAGGCAAATTTTCGAGACGAAGGAACGCGTGCTTTTTGACAGTTGAAGCTGTGCTCTTGGCATGGTCTAGTCTGGCCCAGATCGAGGGGATGGACTCTCTGTTTACGTAGATACCTAGGTAGTTGGGCTGCCAGCTCGTCAAGTTTACCAAAAGTTCCACGATGCGATGCCGCGCGAGCTTCGTAGGCTCTATCGAGTTTGCCGTGGAGATTTTCATGGCGGCGGTGGCTCCAAATAAGTTGTGCGCGATATTTCCTCAGACTTGCGCCTATCATGTGAGCGTGACTGATTCTGCGTGACTGGTAATAAGTGGCGCTCAGGTTCCTGCGGCATCGACTGCCATCTATTATCGTACTGAGTGTATTATGAACACTCTTAAGGCCAAGAGTAAAAGCGGTTGAAGCTATCTGTGTTCTTTGTGGAGGGAGGAGATTGTCTACGCAGTGAAGAAACTAGGTACGATAGTTGAGTTGCCAAAGAGGTTGTTGGACCCTTCGCTCGGTCAATGACAGTTAAACTACTTGCCTGTTCCGTACACCTCACGGCAAATATACGGTAGATCGTTGACAGACGTGTCATTAACCTTCAACTCAAGCTTCAAGGCTGAATGTCGAGTTGTTGTTGTTTCAAGCGCACGTGCGATGGACTGCTGTTTGGGATCGTTGGTAAGCCTGGGGTGGTGTTGCAGACGAGAAGAACCCTGGATGTTCCAGAGGGCCTATAGCAACTCGTACCTGGTCATAGGAACTTCACGATCCATCCAACGGGAAAATCCTTCTCGGAGCGGAGACCCGTAAACACGTTTCTATTCGTCGTCTTCTTTTTCAGCTGGCTATTTATTCCGCAACTAACTGACTTGCGGAAGGTACCTGGATAGTCAAAGGATCATTACATCACAGGTTGCAGGGGCTGTGTCTGTCCTAAAGTCTTGCGTTTTTTACACTTGGAAGGTTGAAGTGATTGAAACTGCTCACGCTGTTGGCGAGACAACCCAAGCTGTCAAACTGCCGTACATTTGCCTGTTTACTGTAACTGCAAACGACGACAGTAATCCGTCATGTCGGCAGCCGATAGTCATTCACGGTCTTCACTACCTATCATGAGAAGCAACCAATGAATTCGAGCCGCAGAGCGTTCCATCTACGTGGAGGTATACTCGTACCTATCTTGTACTTGGGCGTACGAGTACTGCCCGCCCCCGTTTATCAACCGATGATCGACAGTTTTCCATGACTGGTAACTCACCAACATGCATACAGGTACTGGTACGTCCGATACACCACATAAGCACACAAGAATTCGGCGGCAAACGGGATGACATGATTGTGCTGCGCACAATCGCCCCGTTGATTGGCATCGAACGGTAATCCGTCGATATGGAGCCCGTACCTGCACAGCGCTTCCTCTTCCTCTTGGCCACGTCGTGAACCCTCTCGCTGCTGACAGTCACAACCCTTTTTGGCTGCCCTACATGTTTCACGCTATGTGCCTACCGCGACTGCTAGCGATAGCGTCCGTTCCCGGCGCCCCAGCCGCTGCCGACCACGATGCAGATGGCCCCTAGTCTAACTATTCAGAGCCTTGTCGGACCACGCGGGCGGCTAAATGTCACGGTAGCATACATACTGAGGCAGCACAGCATCACGGAATACCTGTAGTGTTGCATTGCCTATTGGGCATCAATATTACGGTAAAGCATGTCTATGGAAGTGTAGTATCTGAGCGCTTATGGCTGTGCCTCATATTGACGGCATTCGCTCTCTTGATTGATAAACTGGTCTGATGTTGTTGTCGTTCTTGTGACTTTCACCGCGATCAAACCGCAACTCCCGCCGCTGTCCTTGCTCTCCTATTGCTGTCCGACTACCTGCGGAGTTGCCAACTATGCGATTACTCGACACCTCAACCTTCGAGCTTCATCAGTTCCTTGGGGACTGCCCAGAGGACTATGCCATTCTGTCCCACACATGGCTGGATGATGAATGCACTTTTCAAGACATGGCGACGCCAGACGTAACAAAAAAGAAAGGCTGGAATAAAATCAAGTTCTGCTGCGAGCAAGCCGCGAGAGATGGTTATAAATGGGCCTGGGTAGACACGTAAGTGTGCTCTCCTTCGGTTGTGAAGGCTTGACTTACACATCCCATGAAGATGTTGCATAGATAAGAAGAACAACTCCGAGCTTTCCGAGGCCATCAACTCCATGTTTCGATGGTACAAACTCTCGAAAGTATGCTATGCGTACCTTGCCGACGTCACAGATCCAGCTGGAATTGCTTCTAGCCGGTGGTTTACCAGAGGCTGGACCTTGCAAGAACTCATTGCACCCCAACACGTTTGGTTCTATTCCTCGAATTGGACTTACATGGGTTCCAAGTCAGACTTAGCAGATACGATTTATGAGATCACCGGCATTGACAAAATCGTTCTATCGACTGGCGTAGTCAGTCACGTTTCTGTGGCGACGAGAATGTCGTGGGCGGCAAAACGTACTACAACTCTGATCGAGGATATGGCATACTCACTTGTGGGAATCTTTGGGATTTTCATGCCCTTTATTTATGGAGAAGGTGAAAAGGCCTTTTTGAGACTGCAGCAAGCAATCATGGAGGCATCTGATGATCAATCGCTGTTTGCTTGGGGCGCCCCTGAGATATTCGATGACATGGGTGACTTTTCCATACCACAGGAACATCGGATGCAGGGCCTTCTTGCGAGCTCTCCATCAGATTTCCTCTCGAATCACGAGATACTCACGACTAATTTTCAAAAGCGTGCGCCTCCTCTCATTGAACAATACGGCGGTGCCGTGCGGCTTGGGTATCCGATATGCACACAAGGACCCCATGATTTTATTCTCCTAGCTTGCACCACTCGCAGTGCACCGCGTTGGTACATCGGCATCCCTGTGAAAACGTGGAAAGGTTCAACGTACGCTAGGTGTGGATCGTTAGTTCGCATCTCTCGAGAGGATGCGAAAGAAGCTCAGACAAAAATATTGGTCATGAAAGAACCCCAATTTGAACCCGCAGCACCGTTTCCTGGCATCATTCAACTTTTCAGGGCACCGAACAAAACTCGGCCAAGAGAGCAAGATCATTTCATGCTCGACGAGGTGTATTGTTTACCTCATGCCACCTACAGTGCCTCTGAACACTCAATAGCGTTCTCGCCTGAGCGTCACGGGCCACAGGCAACATTTTTCTTTACTCCCGGGCCCGCCCTCGATTCGGAACCAATGTCAGCGACACGTGCGTTTTCTCCGCACGACTTTGCAATCGTCCTGGGCTACTCAGGACGCCCATGGACTATGTATGTTCCCATTCGACCCGACATTTGCGCGGACGCGGATACGGAAACGATTGGGAAAACGACTGATTGCTGCATGGAAAAATCTCAACTGAAAAATTTACTCCTTCAGGGAAATATGGAAGCGTTACCGCCCAGGAAAAGCCAACTTGATGAGCCTATCTCAGTCTGGGCAAAACACGGAACCTCTCGTACCCCTCCAAACTTGAGAGTCGCTGTCAGCCTAGACATAGCGCCAGTCAACCTAATAGAAGATGGGGTGTTTGTCTCCATCGACATCTATGAGGTGTTCGCAGACCAGACAGCGTCAAAGCGAGATACTGATTGTACCATGGATTTGGCCGTCAATGGCCCAACTGAGGAAAGAGACATTTCCCTTCCAAAGTGGATGATAATTGAGGAGTTTGAATGGTTCAAGGTTGCCGAACAGTCCGACAACTCGCGGACCGCTCGCTGTATCCACTATCCAGGCGACGGCGACGATGACCAAAACGAGACTCATCTCCAACGGCAAAGGTCGATTGACGACGATTGTGCTGGTGGTCCGCTGAGCTCTTTCATCACGGAGAATCCAATAGTCACCGCCGGTTATGCGGTGGCAAGCTTTCTTCTATCACCGTATTTGCGTAATCGCAAATGAAAAAGAGTCGTTGCGTCCATGACGGTTAGAGCTGCAGGCAGCCTCCCGAGAACGGCTCATACCTTGTGCTCCTTTCGAGGCAGCAATTTTCTTCTTTAACAGGCTCCTCAAATCATATTGTTGAGATTGGATCGTATACCCATTTTATTTATTTCAGATCATAATGAACACCTCAGAAAGTCGAGGATCTTGATGCCTTCGCCCACATGTTTGGTCGTCCAAGACTGACCGGCGAGAGGCATCTGGCCGTTTGAGGCAGGATGTCAACGCACCCACCCCAGATTGATGAAGTTTTGCGTTTGAACCAAATTCTTTTGTTAAATAAGCGAATCTAATGAGAAATGACAGGCTGTATCGCATGTAATTAGCCACATATATAGAATCTCAGAGGTGCACCTATTACTATGCGCGCGCAGCCATGGTGGCCTTGCCACCATTGTCGATGTGATTTCACTCACATTGTCTCTCACCACATCGCATCAAATCGTTCGTCGTAAGAGACGATCATGTTCTTCATATCAACATGCAAATATCTTGTAAATGGCCGCGTTGCCATCAATGACCGATCCAGCTTCGAGGGCAGGTGGGACAAGTATTCGCATAGAGAGCGAGTCTAACATCCAAGGTGGTATCGTATAGTGGTTAGTATGCCGCGTTGTGGTCAAGCACAAAGTGATTCCGCGTCGACGCCGGTTCGATTCCGGCTACCGCCAACCTTTTTGATTTTTTTGCGCTTTTTTTTTACTAAGCGCCAGCGGATGCAACTCAAGGCTTGTGGATCGGCGCATCTTTTAGCTCGCTCCTCTCTTCGGAGTCATGACACTGAGCACGACATAATCGATTCTGATTACGAGATCTGGAGAGTTGATTGGTGATCATGTCGCCGAATGCCAGCAGCAGCAGCTTTGAGACATTGTCGGATGAGAAATCGGGTTTCTCTGATAAGCTGAATTTTTGCTGAATTCGCGAATTGGTAATGTTCTCAACACCAATTCTCTTGTCGAGAGGCCTAAATGGATGTCGGTCTCTTGATGTCACCATTCTCTCGAGACAAGAATTCGACATGCCGCAATTCCGAGAGCTATTCTTATCCCTTCCCACGCCGTTGGGAGGCGGGAAGGGCGGCCGAGAGACGGCGGGCTATAAAATACTGCGGTAAGCGGTTAGTGTGTGCACGCTGTAGCGCACAATTTGCCCACTAAAGCCTGCACTAGCCTCGCACGCCAGGGGCCGAAGTGGCCTACGGGAAGCTGCTGCTGCCCACTGCTGCTGCTTGCACCCTAGAATGGCCCGGAGTCCAGACGTCAGTCAACCTTATGCTCACGGAAGCAGCGACCGCAGACCTGCCATAGTACGAATAGTAAGCTCGTATGTTCTGTAGTAATTCGCGCTCGTCGAATTCTCATCCATCTTGCCATTCTCACCACTTCTCACACAGCAACCCTCACCGTTCCCTTCTCCCTCCACTAGACCTCCAACCCTCAATGGCACCAGGATTCGTGGTGACACGCACTACGGACCACCTTATCTATCGGACTCAACAGCCTGGGGGATACCTTACCGAATGCAGTATGGGTCGTGTGTATAGGGACCTTGAACGACGAGACCTGATAGGCACATTTATGTAAAACGAACGAGACCCTGTTGTTGACTTGTTCGCCGTCTTATCTTTCTTTTCTTCACCTTGATTTTCTGTTCCTATATCGGCGTGGATTCTTCCAGCATACATAATATCAGCTACTACCGTCTAATCTTTTACCCTCTGACAAGATCCCCTGGACTCTCACTGCTACCTACCCTAATACTATTCCGTACCTCTGTCTGGTTACGAGGAGAACCCGACTCGACGATTAGTGAACATCACGAGAATTAACTTCGAGCAACTCCGGTTAAGTGAAAACGACTCGGAATAATGGCGGACATGGCCCAGGAAGTCGACGCCAAGGCGAGCTCGCTTGACACGGCGAAGGACCTGTTTGCAGGTGCCGTGGGAGGTGTTGCGCAGGTCTTGATCGGTTAGTTTTTCTATTTGCTTGTTGTAAAAGAAGTCGACAGCGAGTACACCGCAAAGTTGTCAGACGCTTTCTTCAGTGGGAAGCGTCACTTTGTACGACGGACAACTTCATGGGTTTCACGTGGGCTTCACGACAGTCTATCTAGGTGACTCGAATAGCCCATATATTCCATGTCATCTTGGCCAAGATGTTACTGTTGCATGGTTCAAGACTGTAAGATGAAAAGACAGCGCTAACGCAATGCCTCCAGGTCAACCCTTCGATATTGTGAAAGTCCGTCTGCAGACAACCACACAATACAGCTCCGCCCTCAATGCTGCCACCACAATCTACAAGAAAGAAGGTCCCCTTGCCTTCTACAAAGGAACATTGACACCGCTCCTCGGAATTGGTGCCTGCGTGTCCATACAATTCGGCGCCTTCGGATATGCGAAGCGATACTTCGAGACGGCGAATGCCGCGAGCTCTCTCAGCGCCGCCCCTAAAGACCTGAGCTACGGCCAGTACTACGCCGCTGGTGCCTTCGCCGGTGTTGCCAACTCGGTCATCTCGGGTCCCATCGAGCACGTACGTATCCGACTGCAAACACAGCCCCACGGCAGCGCGCGCCTGTACGATGGACCTATAGACTGCGTGCGCAAGCTCTGCAAGCAGGGTGGTGGTATCCAGGGTCTCTACCGCGGTGAGGCCGTCACCATTCTCCGTGAGGCCCAGGCCTACGGTATGTGGTTCCTGGCTTTCGAGTGGATGATGAACGCGGATGCGGCGCGCAATGGCCTTGCACGCAATGAGATCCCCGCCTACAAGGTTGCGCTGTACGGTGGTCTTGCCGGCGAGGCCCTCTGGATAGGAAGTTACCCTCTGGACGTCATTAAGAGCAAGATGCAGACCGATGGCTTTGGCAAGACACAACAGTACAAGAGCATGCGGGATTGCTTTGCGCAGACATGGCGCGCTGAGGGCATGCGCGGCTTCTGGAAGGGTGTTGGCCCCACGCTGTTGCGTGCCATGCCCGTCAGTGCCGGAACTTTCGCCGTGGTTGAGGCAACGATGCGGGCGATGAGTTAATCATGAGAGAGGCTAGATACAGGGTTGGGTGGGACATTTCTGGGTTTTCTGCGTGTGGTATAGATACATCTACGGGCGTTGGCGTATGGGAAAAGATGGCCGTCGAGCCCCCTATTATTCGTGGTTTCCGTACAGGAGAGATTCAACATAGAGAGCATGATCACAATGAATGATTATGCATGAATGCAAAAGCTATTAAAAAGTTTAGCTATGTTCTGTCTACCTTGTCTGTATGCTAACCAACTGCAATATCTTCATGCGGTGTTCGGACTCAGGGTCTAGATCTAGCGTCCCAAGTGCTGTTGCCTTCGTCTCGTGTTAACCATGAAGATCTGAATCGATCAAAAACGAATCCCCGCAAAACTCGATTTCCACGGTCAAGTTGAAGTAGTCATATCAGGTACCTCAGTGAAATCGATCAACCCGCCCCTGCACAATCTGTCGCGCAGCCCCCAACTCCAACAACGTAAGGTCCAGCGAGTCCAAAACATCCTGCGCATCAGCATCATCTCCATCGGTAATGATCTCCTTGACAACCGCCATACTCTTCTCACCCTTGTTCGGCAAGCTCAAAAGCTTAGCGCATTGCTGCACGGTCGTGAAAGATCCCGGCAGGAAATCATTGAGCACGGCGCGTAGGGCATCCATGTCGTGCGCGAATTGCAGGGCGCCGAGCTCGGTGAAGGTTTGGCGGAAGGCGATGGTGTTGAGGAGGTCGCGCTGTAAGCGTTCGATGACGGCGCGGACGATGCGGCGGAAGGTGGCTTTGCTGAGGACGTGGGCGGTGTAGTCGAGGTTGCGGCGGAGGATCTGGGAGGGTTAGATTTGAGTTGAGGGTTAAGGGGTTGGGGAAGGGGGAGGTACCTTTAGGGGCTCGTCGAGTTCGGGGGTTATGGAGATTGTGGCGCGGTCGACTGTTTAGTTATTAGTATAGGGAGTAAGGGATGGAAGGGTGGGAGTATATACCGTCGATGTCGTTGCTGAGGGTCGTCCATTGTGGCTCCGTTCGATACGGTCGGAAGACCTTGTCGTGGCATGTGATCAGGGCATTTTCGAGGTATTCCTCTGAAGCTTGGCGCACGGAGGTGTATGCTGCGACGGTCTCGTCGAAGAGGAAGCCCGTGTCCTCGTCGATGCTCTTAGTCGGGGCAACAAAATTAAAAGGATCGTCGACGGGTGCGGGCTCAGCTCGGGATTGGAGATTGTTATATAGTGAGACGAAGAACTACACGTATGTCAGTTAAAATTCAGGGGGGAGTCGGTGCATCGGATTGTGCTGTTCACCTCTTCGCTACTCCAGTCCATCAGTGTCGTTATGATATAATCGGCAGTACAGAGGACCTTGCATAGATCTTCCAGAAACTCCGTTGACGTGAGCATCGAGTCTGTCGGGATACCTCGCAACGGCGCGCCCAGACCGGGGATCGAGGATGAATACGTGTCTACCGAGTTCTTCAGGAACGTGTGGAGCTCGTCGAGGATCTCGATCTGGATATCGATGACGAACCGCATCTTGTGCGAGAACGCGTGCACCCCTTGGTATTGCGCCGTCACGGACTTGAGTAGGTCCATGATGCGCACGGCGCCGAATGTGGGCTTCATCTTCCCCCGTCCGCTGTGCTGGAGGTCGATCTTTCGCGCGTCGGGAGCGTCCAGGATCGCGTGGAAGCGCGCGAGCGCAAAGTCCTTCTCGGCTTGGAGCCAGGCGTTGAAATGTTTCTCTAGGACCTCGTCTGCGAGACCTGTCCAGCCCTCGTGACTTCTGCCTAGATACTCGCTCGATCGAATCGTGTGGTCGAGATCCAGTAGGTGTGACATGACGGTGCTGAGGGCCTGCGGGCTTTCGAGGGCCTCCTGCATCACTAGGGCGACTTTCTCTCTCATCACCGGTAACATCGCCATGACAAGAGAACACGCCGGATCGAGATACACTGAGGTTTCTCCCATGTGAAAGTCGATAAATCGCGAACGCTGAACCGTAAAGAGGTTCTCGCGGAAGAAAACACCCCACTTCTGCATGAGCGCCTTGAACTGCGGAATGCAGAATGTACCGAACGACTGCAATGTGCTCGTCGCATTGTCGCCCATAAACTGGTACCGGAACCATTGCGCAAACGGCTTCGCCATGACCTTGTACGGAAGCAGCGTAACGACATTCTGGCTGCTCTCGCGGCCCTCGAAGGAGGACCACTCAACGGAGACCTGCAGATCGAGGAGCTTCGCGACGGACTCGCGCCACTCGGGATCCATCTCGCTCTCGGAGTCCACGCCCTGGGGCCAATCGCGCTTCTTCAGTATATCTTCGAGTTCCTGCGACAACATGCGCTCCATGTCATCCCACAGATGCGCGACCACCCGCCCCACATGTTCGACGAGGTGTGTCGCAGCGCCATCCGCATCGTCCCGAAACCTTTTGAGTCGCGACTCTAACTTCCGCAACCGCATGTACGGCTTCACAGCCTCCTTGGGATTTCCCGGTATATGAGAAAGCGCCTCGAGGCGCATGGTCTCGACGTCCTGGAGCAGCGCGACGTACTTGTACGCGAGCTCGACCTGATGCAGCTGCTTCATGGGCTTCTGCAGGCGCTCGAGGGCGTTATCGGGAGCGGACGAGTTGAGGAGGACGCGGAAGCGCTCATCGATGCGCGCCTGGAGGGCGGTGAAGTCGGCAATGGAGTCGGAGAGGGTGGACTGACGGTCCTGGGAGGAGGAGCGCGCCTTTTCGAGCTCCTGGACGGCGTTGTCGAGCTGGGTCTCTAGCTGGCTGCGTTGGTTCTCAACGTTCGCGATCAGGATGTCGATGTCGTAGAAGTCCATGCTGAGTTGGAGTTTGTCGTCGAGGTAGTCTTCGAGTCGGATGTCGGGCTCCGTCGAGGACAGCAACGCACGGGACATGCGAGGATTAGTAGGCGGCGCCATTGCTGTGGTGTGTTCAACAAAGCCAGTGTATCGTAGGATCGGATGAATAGAAGGTTCACATTGGCATGTATCTGGTTTTGTGAGATTGGGACAGGGATGTTGTCGAGGGAAGAGAGTGAGTGTGTGAGAGAGAAAAGTGAATGTGAGAATGAATTGGTTCAACGTTTCACTGGTTACACAATGCGTTGTGATGTAGGATCGGCTTCCCTAGGCAGGTACCGTACCCGTGGGGCCTGCCTTATCGCGCTAAGATAGAACACGGGATGCCGTGTCCGCATTATCGCACGGGATGCTCTGCCGGGTAGGTACGTACATGTATCTCTAAATGAAACTCGTTCATACCCATTCGACAGCCGGACTGATCATTTAGTCCTGATAGACCATAATAAATTATTTCAATATGCTGATAATCTGTAGTATAAAGTAAAGTGGTTAGACGGGATGATACGGACACGGAGTCTTCTATATTGAAGCCCACTATTCCCCGATACGGAACGGGACGGAAGTTGTACCTACGACTACGGAGATCAATGACCGTATACGGATTACACCTACCTATTCTGGAACTCCATCGACATCGGCCCGGAAGTCTTCAACGGCTTGTCATCGCATGTTATTTCACTGATTGTCCACGATTCACATCACAAAAAGAAAGGGTTCATGAAGTTCATGTGAGAACTGGATGCCTAGAGTAAGTACATTGAATCGTGAATCTAGGTTACATTTTCCGTTCCGTCAATGGTAAAAGCCACAAGTTTTGAAAACTCAACTCCGAACACCCCGACATGGCCTCATGATCATGAAATCTTTACAGAAGAGACATTCGCCTGCTCCCCAGATAGAACTTGTCATAACCGTCAACTCATAGCTCGTTAGGTATTTGCATAGAAAGAAGATACTTGTCGACAGACTTCCTCATCTGCACCTCCTTATCCTCTTCGACTTCAGGCACCGTGTACTTCTCTTCCAGTTCGTCGTCCGTCATGCGTGGAATACCGGCGTAATCATCGACTATGAGCCGCGCAACATTCATGCCCATCAATGCGCTCGTCTCCATGGTCGATATGAAACTCTCGATTCCGGACGTGTAGTAAATACCATCCCGCAAGACAGGGTCCTGGAATGTGGCGCGAGGTGACAGTTGTGGATAAGGGTGGAATACGGTCGCGTGAAACCATGAGACAGGATCAATAGGGTCATCCACCTCATCATCATCCTCTAGAGTGCTGTCCCGCGTGAACGAGTCCGGAACGTCGACACCGAGAAGGTCAGATAAGAAGTCCGGCGTGACAGCCTCAGGCGAGAAGATCTTGTACACGAATTCACGTTCCTGCGTCTTCGGGTTCGTGACAACGCGCAACAATGTCGCCGAGAAGAAACCGGCTTTACCCGCGCCGCGCTGGCCGGGTAGTGCAGTTTCGTTAGCGCCCAGTGTCGTGAGAACGGAAATCGGGACGTCAGATGCGGGCGGCATCTTGAAGAACTCAGGACTGAACTTGAGAGGGGACGCAAAGAGTGTTACGTGCAGTGTCGCGTACGGAATCGGGTCAATGGGTTGTTCGAGAGCGATCTCGTCCATGGAGATGTTAGCAAACTGGAAGGGTGTCGCAATGACAACATCGTCGAAATCGAGAGATAGCGAGTGCGCCTCGTAGACGTTCTCGCCATCATTCTCCTTAGCCGTCGAAATCCTGTACTTCTTATCGCCCTGGAGGCCGACATCGATGACCTGGGTGTTCAAGAGCAGGTTCGCCTTAGATGCCTCCACCATGTTCGAAAAGATTTGCCAGTTGCCGCCTTTGATGGCTTTGGCACCTTCCGGGGCCATTGCTACCATGGCACCCAGTCCATGGATGAAGTCCAGGTTCGAAGCATAATTGACGCGAGTACCGGCTTGCACAATGTCTCGGGAAAATTGGCCAGCGAGCTGTGTAAATGTTCAGTTAATTTCTTATTGTTGAGGATACAACCCTTGTAGGCGTATCAACTCACATTATTGGCAGCTAGGAATTGCCGTCCGGTTATCGCAGTGATCTTAACAAGGCCCAGATGAAAGGCTCTAGCGGATAATGACCGGAACGGAAAGTAAGGCTCCTCGTAGAGCTTGAGGAACGTAGTGACGGTACTTTGCACGAGCTTGCGGGTATAGTACGGCGCGGTGCCATACTTCCAGAACAGACGAATGAGGTTGACCCAGTTCCAGGAGGCAGAGTCCTGCGTGAAAACGAAGGACTCTCCGTCCCAGATACCTAGCAATCCATCCTCATCGGAGCCGGGATCTTTCGATGTGAGGTTGAAGTCCCGCGTGGCATTTGAGAGGATGTGATTAACATCCACAAAAATGGACGCGCCGACTTCGACGGGCTCAGCGGGATCGTCATAGACGTTGACGGTGAGAGTGCGACCACCGACCCGGTCGGTCCTCTCGAACAACGTCACATTGACGGCAACACCAGCTTCATCGGCAAACTTCCGGAGGTGATAAGCGGCGGATGAGCCAGCAGCTCCGGCCCCTATTAGTATTCTCCCCTGATTAGAAAAACTCTCCCGAGTCAAGACCACACTAGGATCATGATTGACCCGCGACCATCTCACGAAGATGGCGCTGGTGACATGAACATGGAGGGTGACTAACCAATGATAGCGACCTGCTTCACATCGGCAGGACCTTCTAGAGGACTACCTACGACACCTAGAACGCCTCCGAACTGCACACCAGCTGCGTAAATGAAGAGGCTGTGGAGCAACATCGTTCTTCGCGATGGCATGTTCGTCGTTGAGGCTAGTTGGGACGGAGGGCGCGCTTGTGGACCCACCCATAGTGTGATCCGCAGCCTCGGGCCAGCTCAGGTGTATCCATCTAACGGGGACATGCATCTAGAAAGTAACACTCACATGCCTGGATGACACGTGAAAGTCACGAATCACAATCACTTCATCCGCACTCGAAGTTTTATCGTCGAGAAAAAGATTGTTAGGAAGTCTATCGGTTATTCGAGGGGCTCTAAGTTCTCCAAGCTTAACACTTGCTACTATTATCTTGTCGGCAGGCCTGTATCAATATCGGCTGTCGGGTACATGTTTGCTTGTCGGATGTCATCTTGTTGCTTGCGCGTCTTTGCCTGTATATCTAAACTACCGATATCGATGCTCTGCATTCACAGATAGATAACTCTCCAGTGAATAAACCACCAGCCGTTAAAAATTCAAATCAACGCCATCAGTATACGCCACGAGTTTAGGAAACACGCATATATCAGATGGTTGACGGAAAGCCCAGCCTTAGACGCTATAGACTGATCCCGTCCATTGGTTGCCTCTAATGTATTCCAGAGGGAGTACGGCCTAGGGTTACCGTACAAGTCCGGTCCCAACTCCGGGCCGGCCTAGGGAATAAATTGATCGGATACAGTAGTATGGAGAACATCCGCCCGGACAGTTCAACGATGGCTGTAAAAGTGAAAACAACTCCATTTTTTTTTCTGCATGTTGGACGTCGACTGCATTGCTCTCGCTTTCCCATTCACCTATTCCGAACCAGAACTTAACTTTCATTCTGTCAATGTTAACAGTTGAACGTGGCCTCGGCAGCGATAGGGTTCAGTACCACGTATGTGTAGAATTCTAGGTTCTACCTGTATGTCAGAGTCGAAGATCTATAAGAAACGTTAGACTGGCGGAGAACGAATCGATTCCAGATCTTCTCCACGAAATTGATTCCAGCTCTTCTTCGCAAGTTCTGACAGACATCAACTACAAGGATATGTTAACTGTAGACTCGAAACAATCAACAAACAATGGAACGGGGACTCCATTTCGACTTACCTATTCACAACAGACCAAATTCTGCAAGGAGGGAATTGACATCGGCATCGGCATCGACATTCCCATTCCACAGGTTGCCTCCTGAAATATCCCTCATCATCCTCTTTTATGCCTTACCACACCAGATGTTACCTATAGGAAATCTTGATTATTTCCTCGAAAGATCCAATGTTGGCCGTCCTGCTATATTGTCAACTTTGAAGCAATGGAGCGAGGAATATGAGAACAAGACACACGTGCTCACCTTTCATTACGACGGGGCTTTAATACACCGGACATGGTGGAACTGGCATGATGACCCAATATACTTCCCCAGTGTTCACCTCGTGAGTCAGATCCCTAACCTTTTCACATGTGCCATCCACTACTTTTGAGGACTGAAAGCCGCCCAAGACTCGTGCTGTTGGCGTGAGTTTATATCTCCCAGGCGTTGATATGTGCCACAGCGACTGACTTCTGCGTCTTGAAGATGAATCTTTGGGCCCCGTGGTTGGACAGGAACAGTAACGATAGCTTGCTATACCGAGCGACCGTCATCATGAACATACTCGAACTCATCGAAGACAAGTATCGGGGCTGGCTGTGCAGCGAGGTTTTCGTGAAACAAATCAGAGACAGGAGCTTCGACGGGATAAAAGCATTTCTTCTCGTTATGTTGACAGTGTATGAACCTACGGATTTAACGAGTACGTATCCCGTATGATTTCCGGGCAACCACGACACTTCTCTGGGGCGTTTGACTTGAACAGTGGATCGTGTCTCGGAGCTTCCCAAGCTTGTGGATGACCGAGAAACCACATCCACTCGCAGTACGGAGCACTCACTAACTCGCGATCGTGTAGTCTACAAGGATGATGAGCGTGCGGTGGTAGATCTGTATGATGAGAAGTTGCCCAGATATCTCGAGCCGGCGTATACGAGACTGCGCGCAGAAGCAGAATGGAGAATCAACGTTCGATATAAGAACGCGACCGAACTTATCGGGCACCTGAAAATACAATGGGAGGAAGATCTGAAGAGTCTTTTCGAAGAGCAATGTATATACGCCATGTTCCCACAGCGGCCCGGCGCGAAGGAAGCAGGGAGATTCGGATATCACGACCGACTCACGCGTGCTGATCGTGAAAACAGGCAGGTGAGAGCCCTGCTTGCTCGAATGCCTCCGGCCCGTCCAGTCGTCATGTTTGATAGAGAGGTACGTGCCATGCCCCATGGGCTGCTGCGATGTTTGACCTAGACTGCAGGATTTTGCAACGATGCGGATGATTTCATCATTGATGCTCACGTCTTCTGTTTAGTGCGCTGATGAGTCGACAACTCCGTTCGGCGGTAGAAGACCCAAACGCGCCAAAGACGCGGATAGCATCTGGTATAAACGAAAACGAGACGGACTACGTGCCATATCCAACAGGAGGGGCATGTACTTGTCCCTTCGTATGGAGGTCGGTCGAATTACTCTTGCTTGATGGAAAGGGCGAAATCGGGAGAGTGGAAGGCGGAAAGAGTGAAAGTCAAGATGGATCAGACTGCGGCTAGGAGGAATGATACGTGTTGAACAACGGATGAGATTCCATTAGACAATGTTCTGTCTTAATGGCATATTCTTTTCTGGCATATTTTCTGATACATACATATTTTTTGAGCCCCTCGGATCCACTCTTTTCAGCACCACACACTGGGTTGTGTCATTGACGGGTGTTCGTCACCGTGGCCTTGTATCCCGTAGTAACAGCGTGGTTACCTTCTGTATGTCCCAGCGACACTGCCTAACAGAGGTACATTGCTGACCCCAGCTATAGGGGGTGCCAACGCAGGAAAGTACCCCACCAAGGAAGTATCGCCCTCTGGATTGGAACCAAGAAAAAAAAGAGCGACCCACTTTTTGCCTTAGCAGCTCTTCCAGTCCCCAAAGCGTTCCCGTCATTACACATTCCATCCCACCATCAACCGAACAACCACTCCTGTCCTCTACTACTCTTTCGGCGAGAACATCGTCAATAGGAGTTCTCTGAAGCTGCATCTGCGCTAATTCTAATACCATGTCTGCTGCGCAGCTTCTCAACCCCAAAGCCGAGTCCCGGGTTCGTCTCCCAAGCTGTAAACACCGTGTCAACCCCCCTGTTCTCTGCTAATGCTCTCTGGTAGCGGCGGGGTGAAGCTCTCCGGGTGAACATCAACGCCGGCGAGGGTCTACAAGATGTGCTCAAGTCCAACCTAGGTCCCTTGGGTACCATCAAGATGTATGTACCGGTTTCATGTCGTCGGGTCTGCTATGAATGAAACTCACCCATCGACCCCTTTATTCCCTGGCTGGCTGGCTAACAATCTGCGCAAGGCTGGTCGACGGTGCTGGACAGGTTCGAGCCTCTTCATCGCCTCCCAATGAACTCCCGACACACTAACGCGCATACTCAGATCAAACTCACCAAAGATGGCAATGTCCTGCTCCGCGAAATGCAAATTCAGAACCCCACCGCCGTCATGATCGCCCGTGCTGCGACTGCGCAAGATGACATCTGCGGCGACGGCACAACCTCCGTCGTCCTGTTGGTTGGAGAGTTGTTGAAGCAAGCCGATAGATATATCACCGAGGGTCTGCACCCCCGCATCATAACAGATGGTTTCGAGATTGCGAAGAACGAAGCTCTGAAGGTGCGCCTGTCTTGGACGAGTAAGTGTACGTGGCACGACTGCTGACGACCCGGCCCAGTTCCTCGATTCCTTCAAGCTCCCCAAAGAAGTCGACCGAGAGCTTCTCATCTCTGTTGCCCGGACATCACTATCCACGAAATTGAACGCCACTCTTGCTAAGAAGCTCACCCCCGATATCGTCGATGCTGTCCTAGCGATCTACCAGGCGCCCGCGAAGCCCGATCTACACATGGTCGAGATCATGAAGATGCAACACCGGACGGCCTCCGACACACAACTCATCCGCGGTTTAGCCCTGGACCACGGTGCCAGACATCCCGATATGCCCAAGCGCCTTGAAAACGCCTACATCCTCACTCTGAACGTCAGTCTGGAGTACGAGAAGTCCGAGATCAACTCCGGCTTCTTCTACTCTAGCGCCGAGCAGCGTGATAAGTTGGTCGAGAGTGAGCGCCGTTTCGTCGATGCCAAGTTGAAGAAGATCGTTGAGCTCAAGAAGGAGGTTTGCGGCAATGACCCCAAGAAGGGCTTCGTTATTGTGAACCAGAAGGGTATTGACCCTCTGTCCCTGGATGTTTTGGCGAAGAACGGCATTCTTGCCCTCCGCCGAGCTAAGCGGAGAAACATGGAGCGTCTCCAGCTCGTTTGCGGAGGTGTAGCACAGAACAGTGTAGAGGATCTATCTCCCGATATCCTCGGTTGGGCTGGTCTCGTATACGAGCAGCAGCTTGGAGAGGAAAAGTTCACCTTTATTGAGGAGGTGAAGGACCCCAAGTCTGTCACCCTCATGATCAAGGGCCCCAACGCACACACCATCACCCAGATCACAGACGCCGTCAGAGACGGTCTCCGCAGTGTCTACAACATGATTGTGGACAAGTCTGTTGTTCCTGGCGGTGGTGCGTTCCAGGTTGCTTGCGCTGCTCACTTGAAGAGCGACAGCTTCAGAAAGGCAGTTAAGGGTAAGGCCAAGTGGGGTGTCGATGCTTTCGCCGATGCTCTCCTTATTATCCCCAAGACGCTGGCGGCGAACGCTGGCCACGACATCCAAGACTCTCGTAAGTGTCTACCATACTATAGTGAACATGATGAACGCATTATACTGACCATTGCCGCAGTTGCTTCTCTTCAGGACGAGTACGCCGAGGGAAATGTTGTCGGTCTAGATCTGGTCATGGGTGGACCCATGGACCCTACGCTCGAGGGTGTCTACGACTCTTTCAGAGTGCTGCGCAACTGCATCGCTTCTTCGTCGAGCATTGCGTCTAATCTATTGCTCTGCGATGAAATGTTGAAAGCTCGCCAGATGGGTCGTCAAGGAGGCCCGGGTCCGGGAATGGACGGCCCTGAAGAGTAAATAGGTAATTAGCTATTAGGAGCCTACTTTGTACTTATTCTAGGCTGCGAAAGAGACTCGATATAGAGTTGGTCAGACTACAATCGCCAATACCTAATGAAGATGACGAAGTTGTCTGTCACTTTTTTTCGCGAAGTTGCTTGTGAGATTTCATTGTTACTAACGCCCCAAAAGCTGTCAAGAAGAAGCCTGTCTCTTCTACATACAGGCATGGGTAGAGATGTAAGACATCGATTTCTGAGAGAGTCGGCAACTCTGGAAATTCGCTCTTTGTGTCAATCTATATTCTCATCTCCATAACTTGGCTAGGTCGGTTAGCATGACTTAATACTGTACGAGTGATGAAAAAGGGGACAACAACACCCGTGATCTTCTGCTCAACCTGCTCCTAACAGAGACGGTCCGTTCACACATGCCCAAGGTAGATGCCTGATTTGCACCTGAGGCCACCTTCAGAAACGTAAACCACGACCCGACCTTGGGCAAGAACGGCCGTTCCTTCTCTCTGTCCCGTCGCTGCCTACGAGATACATTTCGATCGCACCTTCCAGGAGATATGGACGCTGCCATTGACCAATGACAGCGCCTGTAAAACTCGCTTACTGGGTACTCTTGATTTTCGAGGAAGAGATCCCTTCTGTAACTAATGCTGTCGTCGATCCCCGAGATTTGCGTTCTCGTACCACGAACAACTACCGCGGGACCAACACCACAACAAACGCAAAGCTTAGCGAACAATGCGCGCGACGATGAAGGCCTCAATTCTTGCGCTCGTCGGCCTTTTCGCCACGGGTGTCGTGTCGGATTTCATGATTTACTCGTTCGAGGTCGAGCGCAATGATGGCGGGAGTTGTGAGTTTGCGTGCCTCCTTTTTCATCGCGATGCCCCTGTCGAGGACCTTTTCGACTTGATAACTCTGTTTAATTCGAATGGAAGGTGGATTGGATGCTGATGTCGAGTGTAACAGTGACTGGCTGGCAATTCTTCACGAAGCCCCCTTCGTGCCGCCAAGTCGAGATTGCCGAAGTCACGACCCTGCGCGTGAACGTCGACGGCACCGTCAGCAACCTGCGCGGCATCGAGTGGGAGAATAAGATGGGTCACTGGAGTAAGTCATCCAATTCACTCGCATTCTAGTTCTCTTTCCTTTGAGAACAGATTCCCTGACATTCGTGTAGAGGTCTACAAGCGAAACCCATCCAAGTCCACCTACGTCCTCGAGGACGTCAATGGCCTCCAGCGCGGCTATTGCGAGGCGAACACCTTCAATATCTGGGATTGCGCCTGGGAGGACGGCTATGGCATTGGCAATTCGGTCATTTACTGCCATTCGAAGCTCAACGCCGATGCGGTATATGGCTAAGGTGTATGAGATGGCATGCCTGATCATGGATCGAGCCATGTGCTAGCCTTGAATTGCAGAGCCGGAAGGAATTATTGAGATGGTTCGTACATTGCCGTCGACGGATATTCATCATATGCTGGTATATGTTTCTTTGCGGAAGTATATACTTCGTCGCTTGTACATGATGCAGCTTTTCTGTCCATGCTAATGTGATTAATGGCACTGAAATCCATCCAGTAACATTGACTGCCAGTTTTCGTACTTTTCTCTTCTTGCCCATCTGTCGGATTTGCTGAGGCCAAAGGTTGAGTGATCGTGACGCTTTACATACCCCCTCATAGTAGACGGGGTATCTTGGTGCGTGAGCTTGTCGTTGAAGTACGATGGCATCTGCCGTGACCAGTTCTAGTATGACAGCAAAACCAGAAGTCGTTCTCCGTTGATGCCGATGATTGTATCTGCACCGGCGTATGTGTCCGATGTGCGCTCAGTGATTGTAGCAGTGATACGATCACGACATTAGTCGCAAACAACAATAGATGGACACGATACGTTCATGGTGCTTGATCAAGTCAGGTCTTGTTCTTTTGAAGCCAGACTAGTAACACATAACGGGAAGTACGCTACACTGCGTCCATTACGGTCTGCTGTGAAGGCGGTATCAATGATTGCCGATGAGTCGTGAAATGGTCTCCTCGATGACCGCCACCAGAACAAAAGGAGGTCAGGTGATACAGACTTATTCAATAAATCAACGTAACATCGTGGATTGGCGGCTCGGTTGCAATGACAGGCACATCCCAAGATGTGGTACAGCCAAGCCCAAGCGCGGCATTGGGTTGCTTCTGAACGCGGCAGACGCAGGCTTGGCGGTCTGGACTGGGTTACATGGGACACAACCACTCGTGTGATGGGAATGGCCCAAGCAAGCCAGGCAGGTACGAAGTAAACAGTAAGCCAATGTCCTGCATGGAGATCTGTGTAGAAGATGATAGGCTGCATCGTAGAAGTTAAGATACGACATTGGCAACAACTTTAGGTTGGTTCGTACATTGCCTGGGGAGGCTGATCATCGTGCTGGGACGTTGTGACCAGCCACTTCGAATGGCATCGTTTGGACTAGACTAGCCTGCCTGACCGTTAATTTGATTTCATTCAATAAATATCGTTCTGGACTGTCATCTGACGATAGACTCGCCGTTGAGATTTGGGGTCGAAAAAGGGCGCTGGGCTGTTGACGATGTCTAGATCAATGCAACGTAGTAACTTACCCCGACAAAGGACACAGTCTGGGAACCAGCCAGCCGAGCCAGCCAGCCGAGCCAGCCAGCCGAGCCAGCCAGGCAAGTTCCCCTGCCAATGCTTCTTTGTATTACATTGGATTACCAGGATTCCCCACAGGTTCTTCGAATCAGAACTCAGCCCAGCCTTCTGTTGCTCAAGAAGTGACCAACCATGCTATGCAAGACAGATGCGGTGCAGAAATAAAGTACAACTCGTGTACGAGTAGAGCGTTGACATACGATGGGCATCGTGTAAGGGCGTTGCACAAGCCTCATGAAGAATATAAGGTCGTACTCCGTTGAAGATAGACTTCCCGTCAACACGTGGTGGGGACTGAATACGACATGTAACTGGAAAGTAATGCTGTGCTAGGATGCCACACCATTCGAGCAAGGCTTGGGGTTGAGATTGGCCTGCACTATGGGCAGAAGGGCAGGAGGGTAGTGGCGCGAAGTGGAAATGGGTGCACGATAGACAAGAGGAAAAGAAAACAAACAACCATTGGAGTTCATTGTTCTTGGAAGTTGTTTCACCGTTTTGTTCTGTGAATATTGTTTCACCCGCGCCCGGACTGTTGCTGAATGCATGATAATGCTGCCACTATATGAAGATTGGACGTAGCAGCGTGACGTTGAGATGAAGGCGCGAGATCTCACGAGTTTGACGAATATCCCCCTCGAGCTGGCTTTATCTTTGCTATTATGACGGGCCGGATTGCGCGATGGTTCGCGCTCGCGATTCTCTTGCAATTTGCGCGTCTCTCCTCAGCCGAGAGCGCAACCCTGGACACAAACTGCAATACGTACTCTGGCGTCGTCAAGAGTGATGGGATCACAGAATGGTTAGGCATTCGTTACGCAGAAGCCCCAGTTGGCAATCTGCGATTCGCGCCACCGCAAGACCCCTCTTGTGCTGATAGCCTGCAACTACCAGGCAATATCGTGAGTGGCACCAGGGGTTGGAACAAAGACGTGAAGGCGGAGAACTAGCTGACGGAATTGCTTTGTAGCATGGTAAGCTCTGTCTGCCCACAGGTGGTAGCCCATCAGACAACACAACCTCAGAAGACTGTCTGTTTCTCGATGTGTATGCGCCAAGCAACGCGACAGACGGCACAATGTTGCCTGTATTCTTCTTTATACAAGGAGGAGGATTCAATTCGCTTAGCAATGCAAATTATAATGGAGGGGGCTTGGTGAAAGCAAGCGGATACAATATCGTAGTTGTGACTTTCAACTACCGGGTTGGGCCGTATGGATTCATCACTAACGGAGATGCCATCACCCCAAATAACGGGCTCATGGACCAAAGAAAGGCCCTAGAGTGGATACACGACTATATCTCTTACTTCGGCGGTGATCCAGGCCACGTCGTACTCGGTGGTGATTCAGCAGGCGCGGCAAGTATCAGCCTCCAGATGGCTGCATACGGCGGAGCGGACATGGGTCTTTTCCATGCGGCTGCCGCTGAGTCTGTCTCGTTTGCCACGGTTCTCACAATCGATCAGTCGCAATACCTATATGACAACTTTGTTATCGCAGCCGGGTGCGCCGGTTCGGATTCGCTCGCATGCCTGCGATCCAAGACAGCGGCAGAACTGCAAGCCATAAATAAGGGCAACATATACCCCGGTGCAGCCACGGGTCCCCTATACACATGGAACCCTGTGATTGATGGGAATCTGATCCGAAGCCTGACATACGATGCATTCGCAAATGGACAGTTTGTCAAGATACCCCTGATCGTAGGCGATGACACGAACGAGGGCACCATTTTCGCACCCCGAGATACGTCGACGTTAGGAGCCAGTAACACGTTCTGGAAATCGCAATTTCCGTTTCTCACACTTGAGCAGATAGGCCAGATCAACTCTCTGTACCCAAACCCGAACGAGACAAATTGTCCGAACACAGGCTGTTACTGGCGACAGGCCGCGGACGCGTATGGAGACATGCGATACACATGCCCAGGGATGTATATATCGTCAGCCATGGCCAACTTCGACATGCCCCAGACATACAACTACCGATTCAATGTGGAGGACCCAGACCAGGTGGCACAGGGCTTGGGCGTGCCGCATACAGTCGAACTGAACGCCATCTTCGGTCCCAATTACGTGCCCAACGCACCAGCAAGCTACTTCTCCGGTGGCACGAACGCAGCAGTCGTACCGGTGATCCAGGCGTACTGGACAAGCTTCATCCGTTCGTTCGACCCAAACGCGTACCGGCTCACCGGTTCGTCTTATTGGGATACATGGAGCCCCAGCACACAGAATCGCCTGCTATTTGAAACCGGGGGCGCTACTGTGATGGAAGTGGTCAGTGACGAGATACAGAACAAGTGTAAATATTTCAACGCTATAGGCGCAACAATCCGGCAGTAGGTCGTATATTGAAGTCGGCTGCTTCAAGTTATCAGCCGTTGAATAAGAATTATTCATGATCATGACAGCATCGAAGATGGATGGTTTGACTTTTGCATTCGTCCACGTCCAAAGAAAGCGATACCCCGACACCCGCCAATCAAATAAATCTCTCTTTTACAATAGTACTTTTATATGAATATCCCTTGATACGACAATCAGCGTTGATTTGTTTCGCTATTGATTTGCGACACCGCAACTGCTCAGACGCTTTAATTGTGGGAACCCTTATGGTCGATGATGTAAAAACCAGGTATATCTAAAGAACTTTTGAGCTTCGGTTATCCATGGCGAGTTTCCTTGAGATAACCAACCTCATTATGTTTGCAAGCGTTCGCGGTGTTCTCGGCCGAGGTTTGTCGCCTTTGCAATCAAACGAGTCAAGCAGCAAGCAAGGTCAGGATTTCTTCTTGTTTTCCAACAAGGTACATCTCAACAAGGGAATTCTGATCCAATTTTCGTCAAGCCACAAAGTCTTAAGCTTATCTATGTCCCACATCTTGTTTCTCCTAAATAAGACCAGTTTCACTCCACTGAGTGAACTTGTCGTCACAGTCGCTCACTAAAAACGCTGAGGTGAGGTCGCGAGTCGCGATTTGAGAAGCGAGGTTATGCATCTTGCATGACGTGGCTCATGAACTCTATAATGTGGCTGTGTTAAGTGGCTTGATTGCTTCGTTGGATGGGGATTCTGGACATGTCCCGACGAGCCCAGGGAAGTACATAACACGGTCCAGTCGGCGGTCACCGTCCAGATAATTCACCATGTCGGCCAACGAACAGGGAGATGAAGCGTCTTACGTAGATTACGACGCTTTTCTCGATCCCAACTTCAAGCCATCATCATTTGCTAATACCCTCGTTCTTGCGACCAACAATCCGAGCGATACTCCCCTCGATCTTTCAACACCGCTCTCCAAAGTCCTATTCGATGCTCAAGAGATCGACTCGCATATCCACCAGCTCACGACTCGTTCCGCCGTCCCTTTACTCACTCATACGAAGGAGCAGACGGATGCTAGTAAGAGGATAATACATGAGATCGATAACCAGGTCAAGAGCTTGAACGAGAGCTATAAGCAGCTCGAAAAAGAGGTCATCCAGAAACATGCAGAAGCTGACAAGGTGCGCCTTGTTGCCTCAAGGCTATGGGAAACTTTGAAACTCGGTAGATCTGTTGGTCGATGTCTCCAGCTTGGTCGGCAACTCGAGGTTCAGCATGGCGAGATATCCAGCGGAAGCGGTGTCAATAAGAAGGAGGATCACAGAGCTCTCGTGCGATGTGCCTACACAATCCTCTCCTTGAGGGAAATCACTGAGAAAAGGGGACCTGGAGAAGAAGGGCATGGCTTAGAGAGCATCGATGCTATTAGAAGCCTACAGGACCATGTTGTCGGGCCAATTGAGCGTTCTATAAGGACTACTTCCGAGCAAATCGTCCGCGAGTTCTCCATCGGTTCCGCTTCCGGCACGACGACGTTTGCGCAAAGTGAGGAAGCCAGGGCAAGGGTAGTATCAGCAGCCACCACACTGTATCTGATATCACCGACAATCGGCGTGAAACCCGAAAAATGGACGCCACAGTTGCTTGTGCAAGCTCTCGAAGTGTACATACGGAATGCGCTACAAAGCTCGATAGCCTCGCTCGCCAGATCACTTGCGACACTCCCGTCTCTCGATCGGACTTTGGCTGAGGTCTCGGCGCGATGCCAGAACGTCATATCACTTGAAATAATACTCGAGGCAACAAAGGCACCATCGCACCCACTTCTACCAGCGCAGAAACAAATGGCCGAGAAGGCGAATCTCTTGCAACCCCTTCTCTCCTATCTTGAGACCGGTTCTCTCGCTTCATACTTCTGGAGATCCACAGCGGGAAGCCTTGCAACCAGAGTGCAAGAGATCGTGAACCGAGGTGGCGTATCGGCTCGGACATTGAAGACGAATCGAAATGCAGTGGGGGATGCCATTCGCGAATGCGTTATCCGGGGTAGTCAGCCACCCAGCACCGTAGCACCAACGAAAGCTCGTGGAGCAAAGGGTGACCGCGAGGGAAGTGGAGAATGGGACAGGGAAGTGGCTGTCATGGTAGGGAGCGTCGTTAATAACCTCGGGCGATGAACATTGGCGCCAGTGTAGCCCGCGAGGACGGGCTGTGCTACCGCATCACCCCTCGAATATCTTTGGCAAGAGTCATCGATCACTCCGCGCGTCCAATAGAACCCGTGACCAAATTGTACCACGTCCCGAAGACGAGCAACGTCACACTGTGTAATAAAAGGGGTTCGACAAGCAGTCAATGCGCGTACTAGCCGATTCTCAACCCCGCGAAATGACTATGTATCCGATCCGTTCGGGGCCTTGTCGTCTTGGTTTCCCTGGGACTAGATAGCCGTATGCCTCGAATCGAGATAATTTAGGGGTTCCTATGCCGGGTCTGTACTAGCTGGTACGGGATCGCCACCTTCGTGAAGCTCCAGCTCAAGTACGAAATATTAGAGCTGAAGCTTGCAAGCTTGCGGGTGTGGAGAACTGGCCCATCGTTCGTCTTCGCCTTGCTTTCGGCGCTAGCTAAAGACCCGTCTACCCAGTCGTGAATCATATGGTCTTCCACTGGTATACTCACCTAATCCCTTTCCAGTAGCAAGTGGACACGATGACATGGCACAGATTTCCAGTCTCGACCGCTGAAAATCCCAACTGATTCAGGTCAGTCATCTACATAGTACCTACTAATCCAGACCTACATGGGTATAAGTATGTACTTATATCCAGTCCTCAACACGAAGAACACCTTGAATCCCACAATACCTCCCTCACATGTCTTTATTCCACACGCGCATGCTTAATAGACGGTGATCATACCGACACTCCATCCGCTTTAATACTACGTCATCAGCTCCGGTATGTTCAGACACGTCTTCGAAGCGCGACTTTATTTCCCCTCATTGGCCATCGTGAATACGAAACAAGACAAGTGTCCATGCTAACGAGAGTTACGATCTAAATGCAAACGCCGTAGCTCGGCCAGCGCCCCGGAACACTCAACCCTAGTGGACAATGATAGCGATGCATGCTGCTGGCCAGGCTGTCGAATGCATGTGACAAAGTTGAGCAAGACGGCAGTTCAGAGGCTACTACTACCCATTTCAGCTGTGAAGCTAACTAGGCGTGGCTGGAGGGGATGATATCACCATGGCCGTCGAAGTATGTCAGAACGGGCTCTAGTGTCGAGCCCTTCACGCATACACACATCATACATACACTAAAAGAAGAGCACGGCGGCCATCCTACTTGATCACTAATTACGTCTTTCCACACAACCCGAGGTATTTAGACGTGTACCTAGCTCACTTAGGTACGGAATGCAATAGGTAGTGCCTGGCGTGGTGAATCCTACCCGTAATACGATAGACAATCACTGCCTCTTAACCCCCCTGATTTTCACACCTTGCGGATACATACATTACTGATTTTCGCGATCTCTTCTGACGAGGTTGCGCTTTTCCCTCCCCTTCAACCGCTTCACTGAGCGCTCCCCTTGTTCTCATAAAAATGACCAACACCAAGTCAGGGACGCGACCGCGTTCACTGTGCTGAAGCATAACAGCTTTAATTCACTCTACCTTCAATTCCGTTTCCGCTCCGTTTCATACTTCTGCATTTCTTTTTCTGTTTGTTTATTTCTTTTTCAACTGCCTGACTATCGAGTTGTGAAGAGAATAGAGTTGCTCTTATTCGTATTTTCGGTTGACTCAGCAACTAAACAAGCAAACATGGCAGAATCCGATCCGCGCGAGGAAGCTGGGACGGACTCCGGTCGTATCCCTCTCTCTCCGTTGTCCCTTCCTCCCTTGAACTTTACCGAGGGTCCCTCTGGAAGCAGCTCCCCAGATCTTCTTCCTCACAGAAGACTCGCGAATATCGCCATTCCCGTCACTCCCGACATCCACCAAGCTACTTATCAAACTCCAGTTTCGCAATTCTCCAACGACGCGGAAGGTGTGTGTTATTTTACGCTTGACACGAGCAGACGCAATCATTCTGCCGAAGCCGGCGACATAGCAGCTGAGGTGCCCGACGGAGCCGGGCTAGTCAAGGGCGCTATGTCTCGTAACGAGCAGCCGGGTCTGGCTGGCGAGAGCCGCAGAGAGTCGCTAGCCGACATCGCATCTGCGTCGCCGGAGTTAGGACTCACTGGTAATGTCTTATCAGTCACGTTCACAGCTCCCTACTCTATCAAGTATCACACAAATGGCGAATGGGTATGTCGAAAGCCATGCTACTCATCAATCAGTTTGAGAGCTAACGCGATGATCTAGGAACTTGGAAACCGGCATGGTCTATCGGCTTTGTTCGATGCCTTTGGCTACCTTTCTTCTAATGACACTCCCTGGAACCACTCAATTGTCGCGTGGACCGGCGAGATAGAGTCCTCTACTGAAAACGCGGCCTCGCCCACAGTGCCCAAGGATTCATCGGCTGTCCCTGAGTTGAATCATCTATCAGCGCCCATCTCTGTAGATGGCGACCCGCCGCCAACTCCGCCGCACGTCGATGATCTTTGGATCCCGCGCGAACATCAGAAGAGCCTGGAGCACATTCTCACACAGGATAAGCGTCTGAGTGTTCTCCCTGTTTGGTTGTGTGATGGAAATGAGCTGGATGAAGAAGGCATTACTCTGAGCGACCAAGGACGATGGAGACGCTATGCCGAGCAGTCGTTGTATCCTCTGTTCCACTATAAGCAGCAGGAACCGAGCGACGGCCGGGCAGAACGCATAGAATGGACTAACTACTACCGAGCTAACCTCCAGTTTGCGAACAAGATCGTCGAGATTTACAAGCCGGGCGATATTGTTGTCATCCACGACTACTATCTCATGCTGCTCCCCAGCATGCTGCGCCAGCGAATGCCAAACATGTATATCTCGTTCTTCCTGCATTGCCCATTCCCCAGCAGTGAATTCTTGCGATGTCTACCGCGACGCAAAGAGGTATTGGAGGGTCTCATGGGATCCAACTTGATTGGATTCCAGTCCTACAGTTATTCGCGCCATTTCACCAGCTGCTGCACCCGTATCCTAGATTTCCCATCAGATGCGACCGGTATCGACGCCTTCGGAGCTCGCGTTGACGTAGGAGTTTACCCGATCGGCATCGACACTCAACGGGTAGAGAAACTCGCATACTCGAAGGAGGCATCTGAGAAATACGTCGCGCTGAAGGAGATGTACAAGGACAAGAAGATCATCGTGGGTCGAGACCGGCTGGATAGCGTCCGCGGAGTGACTCAAAAACTCATGGCATTCGAACGATTCCTGGAGATCTACCCGGAGTGGAGAGAAAAGGTGGTCCTGATCCAAGTCACTTCGCCAACAAATATGAAGGAAGGCAAGGAGAATGCGGAGAACAAGGTCGCCAGCAGGGTCAATGAGCTGGTCATGAGAATCAACGGCACGTTTGGCAGTTTGGGCTTCGCTCCGGTTCAGCACTACCCGCAATACTTGGCACCGGACGAGTACTTTGCGCTCCTCAGAGCGGCTGATATCGGATTGATTACGTCTGTGCGAGACGGCATGAATACTACCAGTCTCGAGTATGTCGTATGTCAGCGCGACAACCACGGACCTTTGATCCTTTCCGAATTCAGCGGAACGGCAGGAAGTCTCCGAGACGCAATCCACATCAACCCATGGGATCTTACGAGCGTCGCGAAGGAAATAAATAATGCGCTGATCATGTTGCCCGAGAAACGCGAAATCATGCGCTCGAATCTATACGCTCACGTCACGACACAATCGGTACAGAGCTGGATCAGTAAATTCCTACGAAGAATGATCGCCACTTTGACTGCGCACCGGAATGAGATTGTAACGCCGGTACTTGACGGCGGTATCTTACTGCAACGCTACCGAGAGGCGCGCAAGCGTCTGTTCTTGTTCGATTACGATGGAACGCTTACGCCCATAGTCAGAGACCCGCAAGCGGCCATCCCATCGGAGCAAGTCATTCAGACCCTCAAGGCGCTAGCTGGAGATCACCACAACGCGGTCTGGATTATTTCTGGTAGAGATCAAGAATTCCTCCAGCAGCATCTAGGCCATATCAAGGAGCTAGGCTTCAGTGCCGAGCATGGCAGCTTCATTCGGTATCCGGAGATGACGGAATGGGAAAACTTGGCTGAGAAGCTTGATTTATCCTGGCGCGATGAGGTTATGGAGATCTTTGAGAAGCACACCAATCGTACTCCAGGTTTGTTTTCCCTCATGTCTCTGTTTGATAATCGGGTTCTTATACTTACAATCTACAGGAGCATTTGTCGAACGCAAGCGCTGTGCACTAACCTGGCATTACCGCCAAGCCGACCCGGAGCTCGGTGCGCACACATCACTCGCAGCTCTCGACGAGCTCAGATCAACAGTTGCGCAGAAATGGGACGTCGAAATCATGAGTGGTAAGGCCAATCTTGAGGTACGACCGACACAGCTCAACAAGGGCGAGATCGCAAAGCAACTCGTCCACCTCTACACCGCAGACGAATCCAAAACCAAAGGCAAGCTTGATTTTGTCGCCTGCTATGGTGATGACTTTACCGATGAAGACATGTTCCGCTCCCTGAATGCGCTTAGTGGCGATCAGCTTGCCGATGATCACGTCTTTACCGTCTCCGTTGGCGCGAAGAATAAGCCAACGCTGGCGAAATGGCATGTCCTGCAGCCCCAGGACGTCTTGGAGTGCACAGGCTTGCTGGTTGGCTTGGGCATGAGTGGTCTGCCGACAGATAAGATGAGCCAAGTCAACTTGGCGACTGTTGCGGCTGTGGAGGGAATTGTGCCGAAGTAATCCGACGTTCTAACTATACTTGACGATTTTCACGGCTCGATGTAGTAAAGGGATCATGGTGTTGAGTTACGCTGGGAGAAACAATCACTCTCTAGTCATATACAGTGCTGGCTATGGAATTTATTTGGAGGCGAATTTGGCTCTGGGACATTGGGCCTGTAGATGGGCATGATATTTTTTTGGAAGAGTGGAACTACACGTTGCCTCTAGGTAGTTTTTAGTGAAGAAAAGTACTTCATAATGTTTTCTAATCAACCATTGCGGATGATATGTTCTGAGTGAATGCTTCCATGGCGAGAGCCCTTTGATCAGTTTTGATCCTCGCTGGACGTTATCTATGCACAGGTATGGCAGAATGACAAACCCATTCACATCTACGTGATCTACTTAACAGCTCTGTCCCCAAAAAGGGGTGGTGTACCGTATTAACCATAACGGTATTTTCCTTCGCCATGAAGCTATAATCACGTATTTTGATCGTAACCCCATGTCCTGTGCAGTTAGGTAGGTCAGGTAGTCACGGGAAGAAAAGGGGGTCGTGCCTTCCTCTCTCCTGACCTGTCCATGTTTACTCACAAATCAACACAACGCGAGACGTGAACCAAGCAGCACTGCAATCGTTAAGGTAAATCGCGTAAGTAATATGTTAAGACGGAAGTTGCAACTACTATCGTTGACACAAAAAAGGGGAAGTCCCGACCTGCACCTCAGGCCCCTTCCCCTCGGTTAAAACCCGGATTTTTCGAGTGCCTTCCACAATGGATTGCACACCCTGAGGCAGGAACGCGAGTTTGTATCTACGTACCTGCCATGCCTACTGTATATTCCACGTATGTAGACCGGGCAACTCAGGCAGGTGGACCTCACGTACCTGCCCCGGAGGGCGACTACACGAGTGAAAAGGCCCGTGCTCGACGCGACGAGAGCAATGCATTGGCATACGCACCCTCTGGGCTATAGAAGGACGAGAGGTGGTGGACCAATTCTTCCTTTCTTTCCTCTCCCTCACAACATTCGTCACAGAACGAGACACGTCCAGGTAAGACCGCCACCCGCACCCAAGCACCCGAACACCACGCACCTCAGAGAACCACGACCTGGTCTATGGTCTGTATTGTCTTTGCTTCTTCACATCGTCGCACTCTTCTTGTCATCGACGTGCTTTTCATCGTCGCCCTTCTTCACATCTTTACGCCTCTTCCCATCGCCGCCCTTCCTCGTCCTTCACATCTTCACTCTCCTTCACCTCGACCTTCCTCTACCTTGCGCATACCTAGCTGACCTGTACACCCTCAGTACCGACATTCATATCGTGTGCTACTTGCTTCGCATAGCTTCGCTCTACCTCAGTGAACGTTCTTGAATGTAAGTGTCCATCTTCACGACATCGCCCTTCCTCCCCCAACATCCTAACCAATCACCCATCACAGACCTTTTGACGATGTCAACCCCATCCACGCCGGATAACGGCAACGGTGCCCATCGCCCACTCGATATGAACTCCCCAACTGTTAAGATCGAGCCCAGCTCCCCGACTACGGGCGATTCCATCGGAATGGCTAGCATCAATGTACCAGGTACCTTGCCCGATGCCCAGCGTCCCCTCAAATTGGGATCCACGATCAAGGTTGAGTCCAGCTCCCCGACTACGGGCGATTCCATCGGCATGGCTAGCATGGATTTGCAAGGAACCATGTCCGGTGCCCCGACTACGGACAATTGCGTCGGTATCGCCAGCACAGACGCGAAAGGTACCTTGTCCACCACCTCAGAAAACTGCCAGTCCAACAACGGACAGCAATTCCCCAGCGCCAACGAGCTGGATCTTACCTTCGCCGAAATTGCGCCATGGGAGCGTCTCCAGGGCCGATGCAAGAACCCTTCTGATGACGACGTGGGATTTGCATCCATGAAGAGCCCGCTGGCCGAGCCGGCTGGTACGCCGAGCGCACTCCGCCGACCTTCGATTGCGGGGTTTTTGCCGGACTCTCCAGACAGCAAGGACGGCGCTGCATTGGCCGCAGCGCCCTCTCCAGCCCAAGCTCCGGACACGCCCCACTCTCGCCCTGAGACAACTTTCGTTATCCCGGCGTATATCGTAGCGGCCAAGGAGCGGTTAATGATAAAAACCCCTCCTCGAAAGCCGGAGGAGCCTCCACGAAAATGGGAGGGGGAGGAATTGGAATCTCTCTTCGTCCGAACGCCCACCCCCATTCCGGAGCCGACTGTAAAAGTCGAAAGAGAGGATTCGTTCTCTGTAAAAAGCCAGACTCCTGTTCCGGAGCCGACTGTAAAAGTCGAAAGTGAGGAGTCCCTCTGTGGACGAACCCCGACTCCGGAGCCGGCCCCGGCGAAGCGATCTAAGATTCCACGACGCTCTGCCATGGCCTTCAACGCTGAGAGCGCCATGGGTCGCGCTATATCGCGCCCTAAGCGTGAAGCAGCAGCTGCTGCTTCTCCTCGTCACCACAGGGTGACACGCAGCAGAGCCAAGGCAAGATCGCCACCAGACTCCCGTCGCACCGCGCTTACTGGCGGTCGATTCAAGCGTGGAGCAGCAGCGGCTGCTTCCCTTCCACGTCAGAGGGTAACTCGTAGCATGGGGAGACTAATGTCGCCTCCAGCCTCCGGAGCTCCAAATGCATCAACTCGCGGTCGCAAGGCCGCTGCGACGTCGGCCAATCGTGCCCATGATGGTGCGAGCACCCGCACCTCTGTATCTCGCGGCCGCACGGCCACGAGATCCCCCCCGAAGACCCAAACTACATCGGGCACCACCTCTGGCGGCCGTCTCGGACTGAAAATTAAAATTTCTCCTTTCTGGAGAGCGCGGTTCCGAAACCGCAAAGCCGCGGCTGCTGCCAAAAAGGTCGATGCTGGTCAGAAGAAGACCGACACCGGCTCTGGCCGTTATGGACCGCTCTCTCCCTTGAGGGCCAACCGCGGAGAATCGGCCCCCTCGTTTCCGACCCGCGAAATTCGCAAGCCCACCTCTGGCGGCGTTCAGGCAACATCGCCTGACAAGCCCCGTCGAGGCCAAAGCAACCCGACTCCTCGCGGCCGCGAGGCCACTGTTATGTCGCCCACACGGGCACGCGCTGCTCGCAGACCTGCTTCCCGTGGCCTCCCAGCGGCATACTCCCCCCCGCAAACCCGTGCTAAATCGGGTAAGTCTAAGACTGACTCTGGCGCCATTGCACCTCTCAAGGCGCGCCGCGGACAACCCTTCTCCGCGAATCGTAGCCGCGGAGCTGCTGCTACTGGCACTCCTGCCCAGCCACGTAGAGCTGTCCCGGCAGCGGCCGCTTTGACACCCGCGACTGCCACCGGCAGTACTAGGGTAGTCACCCCTAAAACCCCCGCAGCTCCTGGCAAGCAAAAGAAGGCTGCCAGGGCCCAGGACTTTGTCACTCCGGCTGCGCCCACAACGACCCCGACCAAGCGCCCGGTTACTCGTTCTGTCGCTGCCAGAAGCACCACTACCGCTTCTGAAGCCTTGACTAAGACTCTTGCTGGTGCCGGCCGTCGTCCGACTACTCGTTCTACCACCAACGGAGCTACTCCCGCTACCGATACCAGCAAAGACCGCGCCGCGGCCCGTAAGACCCGAAAGTAATCGGTTCTTACTCCACCAGCACGGCAGAGTGAATCATTCCTCAGACAATGCGATCAGGTGATTGACCTTGCAGAGACAAGTTTTGGTATCAGAGCAAGACTCGGGACAATTGACTAGGTAGCCTAGGAATACTCGTAACTGGAAAGCCACTTGAGTAACCTGTGATAAATGGGCTAAATACATACTCGATCTGCTGTAATCTCGGCCATTCTCTATTAATAGTTCAATAGTACTCGTAGGAGAACGTAAGGCATGAGGCGTCTAGCATGCGCCTTTGTAAAAGAGAACGATCGCAAAAGCCTGCCGGCAAGATCGTGCGACTTAACAACCCCGACTAGTAATAGGGCCAGTCGAAGGCCTGACGTACGACGTCGCGTGGCAAAATGGAGCCCGAGGAGAAACCTGCGAACTTGATCAGTCATACTGGTAAGTCTGTGTGTGTGCCGGACAGTAATGTGTTCTTTCTCGTATCTAGAAAAATTCCTCAGCCCTAAAGACGAAAAAACGTATGGATCGCCGCTATCGATGCTTCCCGCCGTGGGGAAGTGGATGGGCGGTACTGTAATCACGTTGAATGAATCTCATGCGTCTCGACATATGATGTGTTGATCTTCCCTGACCGCCACGTGCGGTGGCAAATAACAGCCGATGCCAAGGACCCAATCGGGCTGTGTGTTTGCCAGAACTGTCGGGCCTGAGGCATGCATGTAACCTGCGCCCACGTTGATATGTGGAATTATATTGACTGCTAGCAGATACTATTACCTGCTGGGAAGACGGGGTGCAGGTGGGCGTCGTCCTCTCCTTCTGAATGGGCGGAAAGTGTAGGCGACAATATAACAGGCGTGCGTAATGCTTGGTGGCAGTGTTCCATGAAACCGGCACGAATCGGTGCTATTCTAAGACGCCGCAAAAGGAGACTGGCTGACGGCGGGTACCTGATCCTCCAGTAATAGATCGACGACCATCATTCGATTGAGTACGGACGGGAGAGTTAACTGCGGCTTATTAGGTAGCCTCTCAATCTCGTACCTTGGACTTGGTCCTACTGTAGTACTCGACTTGTGGACGATTTGCACGGGATGCGGCAGTTCATACGAGTACTCTGGTAGATAATATGCGCCATTTGCAACAATTGGCCGAGGTCTGTTTGGAGGAGGCACAGCAGGGCAGACTATTCGATGCTGACGGGACATCGAAGGCCCTGATCCATGGCACCGTTGTTCGAAGACATATCTGGGATGGCGTTGATCCTCGGTACGGCTGGATTGTGTTGTGCAACACAGCTCTATCATCCAATGAAATACCCCCCGTCGGTCGTGGTGTTCAGGGACACATCATCCAGACAACGGGCGAGTCTGGTTTGGACCGGGGTAGCCACGTGGTTCTCCCGCGTCAGCTGTACTTCGTACTCCGCCTATAACTATTGTACCGTATTACTCTCGAACAGAAGTCCCAGGTCGCACCGTAGTGCAAGGGTGAGTCGTTTGATGGACCGCTTCAGTTGAAGGCAAGTAGCCGTCAATGATACCCATGTATGCAAGGTTCATCGTATCAGGTGGCAGGAGATTTTGCTCTCCTGTTTCTCATTAGGCCTCACGGTTAAATGGATGAAGTCTGATGGACCAGATAGGCAACCCGAAGGGGATGTACGGGGCAGAAACCGAGGTACGAGTAAGTATGTGCGGCTCAGACGTAGCATCAGCGGAGATGCTGATTATTGGTTCCCGAGAATATAGGTGATCCGTACAACTCGTAGGCAGGTAACCACCAGACATGATGCACGCTGCCGTTCTGATATTGACGGCTTAGAAGGATTGTCGAACAACGGCATCCATTTTCATTCCCGTTACTGACCAACCTCTCGCAGATCACAAAATGGCGCAGTAGTAGGCTCCTGGGACTGGAGTAGGCATTACACAGCTTGCTGTAAAAGCGCCACCACGACGCTGCCGGCACCTATCATAGAGAAACGGCTGGCAGTGAAAGTGCCGGATAAAGGCATCAGAGTCTGCACTTGTGTCCATGCAATCAGATGAGCCAAGTGCAAAAGGACGGAGGCGACAAGGTCATGGCCTTGATGGATAGTCCTGGGAAGCTCACGAGGAGGGCCCAGATTGGCACACGGAAGTTCCCACGGTCTGGATGATGAGCTCGAGCGTTTCGACAGAGACGGGTGCATATGCGGTAAGATACTAGGCTCTTTCCATGCCAACCTCCCATTGAAGAATGCCCATGCCTCGGTATCATAACATAGAATGCGTAGATTGTCCAGCTACGTAACATGTGGTGCACGGCGACGATCAGTCTCGCTGGACCAGCATGTGTCCTCGCATGATGATGCTCGAGGCACGAACATATTCTGAGAAAGATCTGAAGATCGTCATCACCAGCCAAGAAGATAGCCGTGTCAATAGCGTATTATCTTGTAAATTAAAGAGTAAACTGATAACGAGAATAGAAGAAGTCGCGGATTATGGAATATGCAGAGTGTCCTTTTCGGCGATGATGGCAATGTGTTTAGGAAATGCCCGGGGCCGTCAGCAGCCCGTTCGAGACGAGAGCGAAGGGTGCAGGCGGTGGTGCGAGCGATGGGCTTATCGGGGGAACGGGCGAGGAAGGTTTCCTGGCAGCTTTGCTTCACCTTCACACTGTCTTGCGTGTGCTCACCACACTGTGGCTAGTGCACGCATTACTGACTATACTCCGTTAGGTGCATACATAACCTGATCCATCCGTCGGCAAGTACGGATTACGGATCACAGGTTAATCCGTAGGTACTCCGTACGAATTGAGTTTCCGTACTTGGGGGAATTTGGAATGGGCAAGAGCCGCGCGATTAAATCCGTAACATAGCGTTATGGATCGTCCCGTTTTCTCTCCTTAGCTTCCACCGTGACTTCCTCTCTACTTTTTCCGCATACGGCCCAATGTGAAATCCGGAAGGTAGGGACTTCCGGTGTACGGCGTGCACGAGCGAAGACCGCCCGGCCAGCCCGTAGCGGAATAACCCACACTAATAAAAAAAAAGTCAACTGACCCCATTTGCGGTGGAGTATAGAGCATCGAGGGATTGTGAGCAGCGGTTTTAATGTGCGGTTAGTGACGTGAATCAATACCTATTCCGTTCGGGTTCCTACAGTAGTCTGCCCTCCAGCGGGTGCAGGCGGATGCGCGATTCTGGGCCTGTGGCACGGCACATGTACGAGTGGTAAACGGCGATGAGATATTAAATTGCATCCTACCTAGCAGGAAAGTCCTGATCAGCAGTTCGGCCAACGGCTAATTCAACACAGCCATTGTAGGGTGCTTTAGCCGTACCCGATCTGACGCATCGAGTCGTGGCGAGAGCGATAGGCACTGCGTCTTTTACATAGGCAGTTGTATATCCAGCCTAAACTCCTCTGACCAGCGACGTCTCTGCTAGGATGACCAGTTGCCTGTGTGCCGATTGTTAATTTCCGTGCTTTCTACTAGATTGAATCTGGAATAGCGGTGAAATCGCATCTGACATCGAGTGTTGCTCGCCACGGCCATCTCAGCTACCTACCTACCTAGTGCTGGTGATGGACCTGCTGGACCTAGGTAGTAATATGTATCTATTATATGTGCATGCCTACCTAAGGTACCATTGCGGCCCGCGGCGGGGGGAGATCATCCAGGGTTGCTACGAGTAGAAGACCGCGTCTTTGTTGGTCATATAGATAGGCAATCCCCGGTCAGGCGGCGTCTTTTTTACATAGGTAAATAAGTATGTAGAGTGTGTGTAAAGTACATACCCATTCCCTGATTCTAGAATCTACCCATGCACTCGGGCACTAACGATCTCGCCAGGAAGGCAACACAGATGCGTAAATATAGGCAGAGTGAATGCAATGAATATGAGATATATCTCCTAAAAAAAGGAGAGAAAGCGAGGCTACAGTAGGTAGATCGGTGATAAGACTCCCGCCTCTTCGCATCTCGCATCTGGTCCTCTCCACGATGCCGTATTCGTACGATAGTGGTAGTATCGCCCCGGGTACCCAACGATTACGGAGTATGTACGGACATAAGAAGGAGGCAGGGATGAAGGTGGCTATCCTGGGTAGTGCGTGCCCCGTATTCCCTAGATAGGAATTGTATGTGCAGTTTAGCAGTTAGTGTGATAGATGCGGTTGATCGTCAAAGACCTTCAGCTAAGGACAAGGTATACCTAGTTCTAGCATGTCCATCTCCCGTCACCAGCTAATGAGCGGAACTGCTCACTAATACCTACCACCTACTTGCATACCTACTACGAAGTAGCAATGCCTCCTGCCACTTGTCTACTATAGGTAAAACTGGAACAACGTTTCAGCGAAAAGTCGAGCACTCGTGGAGACGTGAGGGAATAATGTTGGATCGAATCGCAGATACCTACGAAGTAGGTTCCGAATTGTTTACAGAAATCGGGATGGACCGGGTGTCGCTGTCCAGGCAACGGGACGTTTCGTTCGGCTCCATCATTGCCCAATTAATCCATTAGTTTTTGTCTTTCTAGAAACAGTAAACTCCCCTCTGTGAGCATGAAGAGTTGTAAGCCATTTTCTCGGCTGAAACTCGTCTATGCTCGTGGTGGAGTTTTGCATGTCTTGTCAAACTGACTGCGAGTCGAGTCCGGGAGTGCGGTCGTGGAACGCGGAATGCTACCGCTTATTCGGACGAATTTGTGATAGTAACTGGGACATCGTGCGAGGTCAACAACCTGTCACCTTGTAATATTCTCCGTAGGGCTGGGCCGAATGGAATGAGCACGGTACTTCTCGTTACACTGCTACTATGCATGTCGGTACATCATAAGTCGGTTCCAGATACACATCGAGACATTTTTTGATCTTCCCCAGGTTCTGCTCACCGCAAGAGAGATGTGTCCCGTGAAACGAAAGGCGTTGAGCTGCAGAATGATATCCATGCCAAAGGCAATCCAACGCGCATTATTATAATGTAAGTAGTAGGTAGTCAAGTAGGTAGGTAGGTAGTAATACATCCAGAATCTGGGCCGGCCGCAAGCAAGAAGAAAAGAAAAAGAAACGAGTGTAATGATTCATCCAGCCATCGTCGTAACCCCGCCATGCCGCCCATATGCAACTAATCAAATCCAAGATATGTCTTCAGAGTATGGTATTCCGTATGTCCCGTCAGTGTCGTCAAAGTATGTAGGTGCCTTTTCAAAAGAGTCGCATGTAATAATATTCGTTTGTCTCTATCCGTGATGCTGCTGTTTGGTTAGCACTTTGACCGAGACTTGAAAGTTGGGGACATCTCCAGGTCAGGTAGTCTATCTGCCTGGCGAGTTATCTACATACTGTCATCAGAGCTGCCGGTAATCACGCATGCATAAGAGGCGGCGCTCCTTACGAGCGATCACCGCTTCTTCGAGCACCGCTAGTACCAGAGATGGACAATACAGCCGAGAGTTCGTCGACCCGAGCCTGGAGTCTCTGCGCGTGATTATCTGGGGAAATGCCGTGGATTAAGCGGTGAGTGGCATGCTCGTCACATGCCTCCGTGGCACCCCGGATTCGATATTCTCGCATAGCAGCTTGCTCAGCTGGTGTACTGTTGGACTTGTGCCTATAGCAATCTCATCAGCATTTTAGTGACATGATTGAAGAATATGTAAGATGCATACTGATTAGATGAGTGACCAGCATGGTATAAGGCAGTTGATGAATTCGAGTTACTACCCATTTTGATTTGGATATGGTAGCTTCGATATGCCCAGAGAAGAATGTGTAAGAGAGTCTGATTGCTATGGCAACGCTTCAACCTAAATAGCATGAAGCTCTGTGGTATAAGCGACGGCAAAGGGAAGTAACCAAGTGGATAGAAGATGTCAAGAGACTTGTGTAGTTAGAGCGGGTTGACAAGAGTTGAGTGTGAAACAAGAACTCTAGCATCGAGCGGATGGACGTTTATTTAAGCACGATTGCTCATGCCGCTTCAAGACACTACTTCATCACCCCCGTCAAGTACGTAAGGCGACCAAATTGAAGTTGACCTTTCACCTGTGGCTTCGGAACAACAGACCCAACCAAGGGAAGACTTCTTGCCCAGGTACAAGTCCCTGAACCTGAAACTTGACGACCGATATCGAACCCCAGATTGGTGAGTCATGCCTATTGGACGTTGAAGGGCACAATAGGACGCCTGTGAGCATCCATTCCGCAGTTGGGTATGCGAGTCTGGACCTCTGTCCACAATCCGTAATGGTACGCGAACCGACGCGTACCTAGACAAGGCAAGCATTGGTCTGCCTTGCCCAGATGCCTTTCTCTGAGTTGAAGAAGGCACATATCGGTGCCGGTCTGATGACTGCTGAGTTTCATTAGCAGATTAGGTCGAGCTCGAGGGTCTTTTGCAGGGCGAGGAGGGAAGGTGGGGCAGGGAATAGGTAGTTGTGAACGTCTAGAAGGTCGATAACCCAGGTATGTTGAACCGATCCTCTAGGCCATGCTTGTCTGCCAAGGCTCTGTATAACGGCATATGTTGGCACTAGATGCGTATCTGAACTCCTCTGAGCTTCCATCTAGTAATCCGTAACTCGCTCAACCCGGACTCATTTAACTCGAGGCACTAGCCTTGCCGTGGTGGGACCCTCGGGGCGTAAGCGCAAGCAAGCGCACCCATCAAGAGACAGGTCAGGAGATCAACATGTATTACCTGGGTATGTAGGTATCTGTATCCCGTAGAGAAGAGAAGATTTTTTTTTTTAAAAAAAAAGAGAAACAGGCCTCAACAATGACAAACGAAAATAGGTACCTACCTATCATCCATGTAGGTAAATCATAAACAAACAAGGGGTCCGAAATACCGGAATGCTGCACTTAACCAGAATTGTGTAACAATATGTGGGAGATGCAGTATTAGCTCAATCGTTCGGATTACATGCCTGGTACTAACTACTAAAGGTAAGTAATACTAGGTATGGACAGGGCCGGTAGTGCAGGTATATGACAGATCACCACCTACCTACACCAAACAAGCCTGGGAAGAGAGGATTGCGGGTTGTAGTGGCGCCGCAGTTCTAGGTAAGAACAAAAGCGGACGTTTTCGGTTATCGGGTGACAAGTTTTGCAACGTATTCATGGCGAGGCCTTGCTCAGCGGGCAAGTACCTAATGTAACACAGGAAAAATCCGTGTGGACGGAATGGTAGGTAGGTGCTCGTACCTACACATCGTAACAGAAATCTTGGCCGTGGGGGCGATGGAGCAAGTGCGGATGCAGGTCCCCCAGGCATAAGACCCATAAGGAGCCCGCTACGGAGCAGGTAAGTGTCCGCACTCTTGATGCAAGGGTTCAGGCCTGCGTACACTAGGCCTGCTCGATGTTTTGACGACGTCAACAAGCAACTTGAGCGCAGGCTTCATGAAACAATAGTATGCAGTAATGTGCACTCCTTCGCGTACCTAGGAGCAGATAATGATGGGCCACCACATGATTGGCGAATGGTGACTGCGAGTTACTGCGAGCGCCGAAGCAGAGCCTCATCATGTGAATTGCCTCAGGTGTTGGTTGACCCACAACAGCAGCGTCGGTGTGTCTCGACTCTGACAGACTACCGGTACATACCTCAGACCCTAGGTAAGGTACTCGTATGTATCGTATTCCGTACCTAAGTACTCGCGGTTATCGGGATTTGCCTGTTCAACCCGAGCCAGACACTCATCTGTTGCCAGGGCAGTGATCAGCACTAGAATCTCTATTGGCCAGATGTACGGTTTACCAGGGCAAGGTGGAGGCTTGCCTTCGTCTTTTTACCATCTCTTGTTTCTTCAATCACATTATCTTAGAAGCCAATGCATTATTTCCGTACGGAATATCCGTATATTGGCAACTGTTGTGGGATGTTAGCTTACTTTTCAAACTCGTAGCTGGTTGTCGCTAACTACCCAAGTGTGGAGAGCACGACTCTAGCCTCCGGTTGTTTTGTCACCAAGGTGGCTATGTCATGGTGTTCACGGGTGCATAGCAGGAATGCAGGTGCTGCGAGCTTCAATTGGTTACCATGTTACGGCATGATGTACCTACTTGAAGTACTTATTACCCCGAGTAGTGTATCTTCTAGTTGCCAACGACATCGCCTATCAACTCTGGACCGCGAGAAAAGTGGAAAGAGGATTATGCGGACTGATGTATAGTGAATAGTCTCACAGCGGATTCGATGGGGGCTGCTATCAGGTCCGTCGAATGAGAAAAAGCACAACGTCCTTGAAATCATCAGGATGAATTCATAGAAATCCAGCTGTAGATTTGCAACCCGAACTTGAGCCTGACAACTCACAAGAACCACTGCGCGGCAATAAATTTTCGAGTCGCAGCAAAGAGGCGTTCACGAGGTTCACTTGTTCCAGGACCGGTGTCTGAATTTTGTCAAGAGATATTCGCGGAGCTTTTTCCCTTCCGGCATATGATGCTCGTTGATCTGTCGTATGTAGTCGATAGTTTGATCATGGGGTTTCCTCTTTTATTTCGCTCGAATAATTGGGCTGATGCGATCGACTAGATTCCGGGACCAAACATGCTATCGAGTCTCGCACCCATGATTCGAAGTGGAATGATATTGTAGCTTGCTTCAAGATAGTATCGAGATAGTGATAGCTAGGGGGTGATTGTCCTTGTGCGTCAAATCGCGAACAAGAACCTGTGACACTGTTCCTGGCCTTCATCTCATAAGAAATATGCATTTGGCAGGTAGAGAAAGCGAGTCCGTGAAGCCTGCATAGGAATTCAAGTGCTTGCCTAAAGATGGAAGACCACACAGGTTGCATAGTTGACAGCAGATAGGTAGTCGAAGATCTGGCGACCTGGCGGTATAGAGACCTAACCGATTTGACGGAATATACCAGTTGACTAACCATCACGCTTCCCGGATGAGCGCTTGAAGACATATCCCATCAGCGACTTGACTGAAGTGTTCCGCACCTAGCAGAGAATGAGGCCAGGTTAGGGCAGGGATCAGGACATGCCATGGGCAAAACTGACCAGGGAGACGATGCGAGAGTCTCCCTAACATGTTTTCATTTCATCGCCACCAGTCTGGTCTCGAAAACCAGGACGATTCGAAACCGTTATCAATATTTTCATCGCAGACTCTCTCAATATGACGAGCGGACACTCATCCGAGATGGTCCACCATTAGTGATGGGAGCGTAGCCCATCAATTCGTACTGAACATCGCCGTGCGCGACTTGAGGACGACCTGCAGTGTTGAGGAGTTGGGTCTCAAGATACGCAATGTATTTTTGTCCGACACAACTCATCTCATCGCGTATCACTGCTGTCGGCTCCCACTGCTTCTCGTAGCCTAGAAAGTCGGGATTCTATCCAAACTTTCTGCCACGCTTCAACTTTGCCGCCCAAGATAATGCATGTTGTAGGCTCAAGAAGAAGGGAACCTCGAGCGATAAGAGCGCCTCTTTTTAGGAGAATCTTCTCGCCTATATTGAGGGACCCAATGCCAATTCTGTCGATACGCTTCAACTCGAACCCGTACAACTTCTGCCCCTTACAGTCTTGCAACACAAGCCGATGGGTGGTATTTTTGGCGACGGCGTTGGCAGTGACAGCAGAGCGGTTGGGACCACCGGTGGACGATTGCGTAGCGAACCCGTCAACGACGCGTTCATCCTCCTCGTTACTAGTTGCAAGCCGAATGATTTCACGGCCTCTTGTCTGCTCTCCTCTTGCAATTGCCTCGAGCTCCTCGACCTGCTGCCACTTACTCTTGGACAAGTTATCAATATCGAGCACCTGTACTAAAATATCACAATTAAGCTTGATTTCTCTGACCTCCGGATTGCAGCAATCTGGTGCGAATACAGGCGGTGGCGAGTCAAAGAGAGCAGGATTCGTCAGGTCAGTGGCCAAGAAACGTGTCTTCACAGTAGCGACAAGGGCTTGGAGAGGGGGCAACGGGGTTCGATTGGGCATAGCAGTCTGTATCCATGCTAGGGACGGGGGAGGCAGCCCCTGACTGCGGATACCGGAACGAATCTGTGCCGTCACGTCCATTGTACGTAAACTAGATGTATGAAGGCGTGATGGCAGCCCGTACGGAGTCAAGGTCAACCGCCTGGAGTGAAATGACGAAGAGTGAAAACATGAACGGTCTGTCGTCGAGCTGTGAGTTTATTTTGACCAGAAGAGTCTTTGCCATTACGTAACGATCGCGTCTAAAGCTAGAGCCACAGTGGCTAGAGCCACAGTGGCTAGTGACACGATCAATACATAATGATTGTGGAGCACGACGCTGTTACGTTAGTGAAAGCGTTCCGTATTCCGTACGTCATTAATAACTGTACAGGTTACGGATTACCGGTAGTAATCCGTATTCAATCGGTAATGGGTAACATGGAGTCACATGCCGTACACGTGTGTTCCGTAACACGTAACACCGTTAGCTTACCTTTACGGAGTACGGATTATGTTGAGTGTTAACGTTTACCGACCAGACTTACATGCAGGACGGCAACTTACCGTCTTCGTCATTAACATCATCCTTCCTGCTTCTTGAATTGATTACCTGTTCATTTCCAGTTCACCTCCTTTCACCCGTCAGTCTTTTTTGTTCTGCCTCACTTTCATACATCCAACTCGTAATACTCGCAATGTCTACTATCGCCAGCCCTCGGGAGCCAAGACGGCCCAATTCTCTAATAACACCCATCTCATCCACACGCCCCAGCATCGACAGCGCAAGATCGCCGATATCTCCCAACCCGCCCAGCTCATTATCTGCACCGAATCCCAATCCGAGACGGAATCGCGCTGCTTTGCGCGAGTACTATAACATACGGAAGTCTCCCGCTGCTGGCACTGCCACGCCGCCTCAGGTCGAAATCACAGACGCTCTGAGCGATGCCGGGTTTCATGAGCACTCGGAAGTGCCCCCGAGCGAGATGGACAAGGAGAACTTCGATGCAGATGCATTTGTGAAAAAGGCGCTGGCGGAGAACGGGATGCAGGACTTGTTGCGCCTATACGCCCGCGTGCTGGGTGAAACGCGAGCTCTGGACGCCGAGAAGAAGGCTTTGGTCTACGATAATTACAGTAAATTGATCGCGGCTACAGAGACGATACGGAAGGTCAGTTATATTCCCCGGGTCTCTAATCCCGACATGGGGGATAGCCATCTTCTCTACTGGCGGTGCTGACACGTGGATCAGATGCGCACGAATATGGACCCTTTAAATCCGATGGCCTCTACACTGGATCCCGCAATCGCAAAAATATACAATCAAGCCTCCGAAATACGAGACACACTGCGGAAATCGGTACCGGAACCCACGGAGGCCAGGAAAGCCGAGGAAGAAGCTCGCCAGAGAAGACGCCGAACACGACAACTAGCTATCGAAGTCCTCGATATGCCCGATAAGTTGCGTGCACTTGTTGCCGAAGGCCGAGTGGACGATGCGAAAGAGGCTTGGAAACTTCCCAGACAGTTGCTACTCGTATGGAAAGAGCAGGGTTTTGGAGGCAGCGATGTCGATCAATGCCTAGAAGACGGCGACGCGGCCATCCTCGGCCAACCGAGCAAAGGCAAATGGCGAGAGCTTCACGCTACCAAAGCCGGCGCGTGAGGCAATCTGCGCCGATGACGTTCAACTTTTCTCAAGTGTACCAGACAACTGATACCACGAACCAGCGATAAACACTCAGAGCTGGTGCCGGTATCTATGTTCGCATTCTGCTGCTACAGCTGAGATTTACGCCCTCATGCCTCAGATCATAAGAAAAACTGGATTAACACCTCCATTATACCGTGACTAACTAGCTATTGGTAAGCACAGCATCTGTCTGGAAATGATGTACTGTGTCCTCCGATCAAAGGTTCGACACGTCGATGATATCGAACGGGTCCCGATCCGAGTTACTCGTCAGTACAAGCGCATTCTCGTAACCAGTCTCATTAAGCAGCGTCTCGAGCTTCGGCTTAAGCCGCTCCTCCAGGAATTTGCGTTCGGAGTTACTGTGGAAACAGGTAACGACGATCTGACCCTTCTGCGTGTGGTGGAGCGCATAGTGGTGGGCCATCTCACCAGTCACAATCACCTGTGCGTCGGCGTTCTTCAAAACATCGGCACCGGAGCCAGCACAGACGGCAATCTTGGTAATCTGCTGGGTTTTGGTAAGATCCTTCAAGGCCGGGGGAAGGGCGACCATGAGGTACTGTTGGCCACCAATACCAGCCGAGAGGCGCTTCAGTAGAGTCTGAAGTGTGATGTTCTCGCTCAGTTCGAATACACGACCGTAGCCGACGTCTTGGCCCTTAAGGCTCTCGGGCAGCGGCCGAGTGATGGGCTCGGGAACGGTTCTCTTGACTTCCTTGTCGCCAGCGATCAAGATGTCACATAGCCAATCATTCAGACCTCCGACTGCGGCATCTACGGCCGTATGAGGGCAGTACACTGAAATGCCAGCAGCGACCAATCTGAGGAGTGAGGTCTGCATTGGGTCCTTCGTGGTTAAGGACTTCAGCGGTCTGAAGATGACAGGGTCTATTATCATACATATTAGTACTGTTTAGACAAAATATCATGGAGATTAGTTCCCTTACGGTAGCTGACAATGACATTAGCCCCCTTTTCAATCGCCTCGTCCACAACACCCTTGGTCAAATCGTTAGTGAGAAGCACTGTTGGCTGAGCCCCTTCTTTCGCCGGGAACGAAGGGGCCTGGTCCAGGAGCACTGAATAACTGTCAATTCAAAGCCTCTTTGCAATATGAGAGAGGACACTTTGCTTACAGCCTGTGTTGTCCCATGCCTTATCCGCTAGCTCTTCGGGGTACCTTCATTCAAAATGTCAGTAAAAAAACAACCAACTCATAATCATACCCTGTAACCATAAAACAAATTCAAAACCACGTAAACCGAAATGAAATCTTTCACCACATACAACTTCCTCATAGCCTGAACAACGGCATCGTTGAAAGCCGGAACACAAGCAGCCATCGTGACAACGTTTCTGTAACCCCGCGGTGCCGATTGAAATCCCACTAATCGTCGTGTCGCGGAATGAGAAGAAGACAGAGATCGAGTCACGGGAGGAAGTTTGTTGAAGAGCGAGGATATGGATCTCCGGAGAGGAGGAGTTGTGAACATCGCGGGTTCAGGTGTAAGGTTACTTTCAACTCGTATACGGAAGAGTTAACTGGCCAACCAGACGCCGTTATCGCGAGCGAGTTTCAGCCACCGCGGACCCCACTTTCATCACAGATCCGTACAGCACCGAGTCGATCCTATGACGGACGGGTGTGCGTACGACCAGGTACGTGGAAATCACATGAATGACGCAGAAATCACTTGACCACTCTATCAGAACCAATACCTATTTCATTGAACCATGCTGTTCAACATGGGGAAAGAAAGAGCAATCAATCGAAGATGTAACACCACCACGTATAAAACCACCGTTAATAACCCGTCCGTCTCCTGGTCCGTTAGCGTCCCTCAGATCTCGATAACATCGAAATCGATAATAAAACGTAATTACTAAGCTTACATCACTCATCACCGCGGGGCATTCATTCTCCCTACAATCCATCCATCCCACCATTGCGACATCGCACAGCACAATCAACTGCAAGCCAAGGAAAGCAGATCCGAACCCAAACTTTTTCCCGTCCGTTCTTTAAAAAAGCAAAAAAGAAGCGAAGAAAAGCCCCTTAGGAAGGAAAACCAGAAAGCAAGAATGGCTGCAACTACTTCCATAACCGAGGCCTCGCTCAAGACGGCGCTCACCGAGCGTCTCCAGGCCGTCCATGTCGAGGTCACTGATATGTCTGGTATATTCACCTTCCCTTCTCCCGTCCCCTTTCCCTTTCGTCCCTTCCCATTACTCGCTCCCTTTCCCTTCCATTCTCTCCTTTCCCTCCCCATTATTCCCCCCACCCCATACTCACTCCCTCCCAAATACACAAGACTAACAATCAAACCCCAGGCGGCTGCGGCCAATCCTTCACCTCCCTCATCGTCTCCCCCGTCTTCGCCGGCCAAACCAGCCTGAAGCGCCACCGCGCCGTCAACGCCGCCCTCAAGGACGAGATCGCCGCCATCCACGCCTGGAGCGCCAAGTGCCAGACGCCCGAGGAGTGGGCGCGCAGTGGCGGCGGCGTTGCCGCCGTCACGCCACCGCTAGACGGGACTGTGGGCGGGAAGGTGGATGGTGTTAGTGCTTGATTTGTTTTCGATTGAGTGCTTGGTTTTCTTTGCGGGTTGTTTGTATGTGCGTGGTTGTGCGTGTGATGGAGGAGAAAGAAACTGTATGACTGGCTTGACGATGAGCTGAGCTGGAGAGATAATGATCGCATAGCGAGCGCATGGGAGAAAATCTCAAGGATGAGGTTTCAGGGGTTGCTTTTTACGGGGAAAAAACTAAATGCATGCCGCAATTGCGCGCGCCTACAAGCTTTACGGGTGCATCACAAGGAAACAAAAAAGTTGGAACAACGGCTTTGCTCCCAACTACGGTTTCCAATACTTGTTGTATTTATAGTAGAGTCAGAATGAGGGCTGGTAGCCTTCTTTCGATTGAGCTTCTTATCAGCAAAGCTACATGATGAGCACGTCATATTCATTGAAAAAAGGATGATGTCTTCTTTTTCTTATTCAGTCCCCGCATGTGAAGGGAATTGCCCCTCATGTTCGTGCCAATGACTCTGTCCGTCATCCTGCCTGTCTCGGTTCCATAAGACCGTCACCCCTGGATGGCCTGATTCATGTCATGACACCGCATTATCGTCCGCTCTCGGGAATTAATTCGTACATCGACTAGAACAGACCCAGAAGATCCTCGTTTGCGTTCTTCTTCTGGCCCTGATCGCCAAGCTGCATCGAAGCCGGGGGAGGCTGGCTCGATCCTCCCAAATCCAATCCAGCAAATCCATTCATTATATCATTAGAGCTGCCAGCCATCAAACCACTATTCCGGTTTGACGCCGGCGCTGGGGTGTCAAACAACCCCATCATGTCAGCCATACTGCTGGACGGGCCGGTAGGGCTGATGGGACTGGTTAGACCGTCAGCCGTTGCATTCGCCGAGTTCTGGTCCTGGGAAGCTGGTGCAGCGCCATCGAAATCGATATCCAGCAGGTTCTCGATATTGCTTTGCGCTGTTGTGCCGTTCTGACCAGCTGCGACCGAAGCGGCAATGGGGTTTTCAGCAGCATTTTGTCGCTGTTCCTGAATGGCAGCGCGTTGGATTTCATCGGCGCCGAAGCGGCCCTTACCGACGAATGACTCCGGAGGCTTGTGGTATACTGAAGCCAGAGTAGACAACTCGGCAAGGAGTTGCTCTAGCAAAGCTGGAGGTAAGCTGGTCATAGTAGTAGAAATAGCTGGCTTCTTAGACAGAATGATACTCTAAAGTGATGTAAGTTTGAGCTCCCTTTTCATTGCGGATAGAGATTTCCATACCTTGGCAACATCCAAGTCTCCAGACAGGAGACGCCAGTAACTATATGCGCGGTCTCGAATATCAGGGTTGTCGTTCTGAGAAGTTGCTGAGTGCAATACCGTCTGTACCATCTGTTGGTTGTTGCTCGGCTTCTTCAGGAACAACTTGACAACCGCTGTCAAGATCTGCAACTGTGTCTGAGTGAACTCCTCCATGAAACCCTCGACGAAGTGTCCCATCAGCTCAGTAGCATTGCTGATCTTCTCTCCGAATTCACCAACAATCCATATCAAGGCTCCGCGCGCATCTGGTTCATCGAGCTCGTCAATCTGCTCACAGAGAGTAGGGATGACACCCTCGTAGCCCGGGTACTTGCGCAGGATGTCCTTGATCACTACGACGACCTCCTGTACAACGTAGTTGACCTTGGTGGCAATAAGATCGAGCAGGGCATCGACGCACTTGGGAGCCGAGCTCTCGATCTTGATGGCGACTTGACCAATGGCCTTCACTGCCCTACGGACGAAATCCACGTCAACTTCCAAGGCGTACTCCTTCAGCTCAGCCAATAATTGTTCGTAGTTCTTCTCGTTCGCTATCCTAACCATAATCTCGAGCTTTTCCAGCTTAACATACGGCGGGTCGTTGTATTTGCAGAAGAACACACGGAGTTCTTTGCTGAGGATATCAGGGTTCGCTTGCAAAAGGAGATCGATGTTTCGGAGAGCAACGTATTGGACTTCAGGGGCCGAAGCAACAAGCGTGACTGTTCCCGTCAGTACGGTGATTTAGCCAACTGAGCGAACTCGTCTTACCTAAAGGAGGTGCCATCTTCTTCAGATACTGCCGCACAAGATCAGGGTTGATGAGCTTCATATGACTGAAGACAACCTTGACAGCGGCGAGAACGACACTCGGGTTAACGTGTTGGAACTGAGGTGCCACTCTCTCGCAAATATGTTCGGATTCCTTGACTTCGCGGGGAGGGTAGTTGGCAAGCGTTGTAAGAATGGTGACGCGTCCCCATTCAGTGCACTCGTTCAACGCCATCAGCAGCTTCTTCAGTGTTTGAGGCGTTATAACCAATGCCCTCGTTTCGGGGGCTGTTTCGGCGATCTCGGCCAACGCCTGCACTGAGTTTGCGACAACCATCGGATTCGAGTCCCCGATAAGTTCCTGTAACGTCTCGAGGAAGCCGTTCTCGATACACATGGTCGGGTTTAGGTCAAAGAGCTTGGCCACGCAGATCGCCGCCGTCTTCCGTACATACGGCGATTCATCTCGTAATGTTTTGCGCAGCGGTTCCTCCATGTAATCTACCATTTTGTCCACTCTAATACAGCCCATTGTTCGGATAGCGAGTGCTCGTATGAGTGGATTTGGATCTTCGGAGTCCTGCACGAACGTGTTGACGGCAAGAATACATAAATCAGGATGTGACTTTGCGTAGTTCCTGCCCCTCCCGTCAGCTCAGACGCAAACGGACCGCGCACGCCTAAGCGCGTCGTCTTTTGCGAAGGCATGAAGAACTCACATCAAGTATAAATAGACGAGTTTCTTCTGGTCCAGGTCGCCGGTCGCAATGTTCTTCAGGACGTCGGGGAATAGCTGGGAGACGTCCTTGCCCAGAGTCATCGCCATGATAGTCTTCTGAATGCTCTCCTTCCGCTCCCAGGCGTACTGAGATACAAGTCCAGCTCGTAGTTCGAACGTCTCACCCTTCCGTGGCGGCGCAAAGGCGCCTCTAATACGATTGACCGCCATGGTGAAGGATTATCGCGATGTGTATATGATATGAGAAGAGAGCACGCAACTCGGCAATCAAAGCAGAAAGGGGTTGTTGAGTCAGATCAGATGTGGAGCGGCGGGCTTCGAGAGAATCAGGGGGCCCTTTCAGAGGGCTTAACGTGAGGACATCCGATTCCCGATCGTAAAGAACTGATGATTAGTAGTTGGGTTCGTGAAGGTGGTTGCAATTAGGTATGGCGGGGATATCGTAAAGTGGGAATAGGAAGCGATCACGGAAAGGTATGGGCGTAGTCGAGGAGATAATGAGCTAAAGAGTGAGGACGGTGCTCATGCCGCCCTGCTTCATTGACGGCCCTCACTGGACAACGTGGACCTTCCCAGCGTTCGGAGATTATGTCTTGGCAGCTCTTTACAGCTGTCGATCGCATCGAGTGACGTGCCTGCGTACTCCGGTATGTACTGTAGGGTCGGTTAGGTAATCAGGGTCCGCTATAAAGGGATTCCCCTTCTGTACTGCTACGTACGTACACTTAACTTAATACAACAACACTCCCGATCCCACTCTACGTATTTCAATTGGTGAAGAGCTGCATTTTCCGAACGTTTTATCTGCTTCCGGTTTTCCCATCGCGGTGGTTTTCGAGTATTCGGCAATCCAGAGAGTCAGAAAGTTGTTTTTGTTCAGATTTTCCCCGAGAGGGACAGATTGAAGGCACCAAGAGAGGTTGAAGGAATGGGTAGTGGTCATGGTAGACCACCATTCTACCTAAGTGTGCTCAAGGAATGTGTTCAAGTGTGGAACGGACGAAGCCTATCGACTAAGTGATTGAGGGTCAGTGAATTGTTTCTTCGAGAGAAACTACGAAGCCTTTATTTTCATCGAAACGGATTTGTTTATCGAGGAGAATCATCTTTCGACAACGATTACGAGTATGGCGTGGTTCGAAGCACGCAGTCGGCGATGCGTCGACTCCGCTTTTGATGGCGACACCTTTTCTTTGGATGAAGAACAGTACGAAATCTCCATACAAAGTGTTTTACGAAAGTGCCTATAACGATGTCGGCGACTGCGCTATTACCAATTTACGTCAATTGTTGTGTGTTCCCCAGCGCAGATACGAGCCTGGGTTATCAATCAAGATTTTTCGGAAAATCGCCGACAAGAAAAAGTGGGAGGCACCTTCCTTTACAACGAGAATCCCGCACCTGCCACTGTTGTCACTAATGAAGGAATCTGCTCAATCAATTACATCACTTGTTACACCTCAGAAACTGTTTTTCCCCACCAGGAACGTCACCACTTTCACTGTTCCTCTCTCTGCTGTTACGTCGTCTGGTCTGTCAATCGGGGTTTTTTCTCACGGTTTGTGTGTTTGCTTGCGCGGTGCTCCAGCAAAGGGAGTTGGCCGATTGTAGGGTCGGTTAGGTAATCAGGGTCCGCTATAAAGGGATTCCCCTTCTGTACTGCTACGTACGTACACTTAACTTAATACAACAACACTCCCGATCCCACTCTACGTATTTCAGTACCGATACCGATAACCTGACGGTTGGGTTCTTATCGATGTCGCCACGCTCCCCACCTTCAGCAGCCACAGATAAGGCTGAAGCGGGACCCTGAATGTTCCATGCCCGCAACGTTGTACGTAATAAGTACCGAAATACCGTACAGTACGGATTCTTTGACGTAAATCCGTTATTCGTAAGTGACAGCCCAAACTCCGGAACTCTTATCCGGAGATAGTTCTTGACATACTCATGAGCTCATCCTTAAAACCACGAGGTACGACCAGTGTTAAACATCGCCGTTGAACCGGTGATATTTTGTAATCCCATATTGTTGAGTTTTTTTGAGTCCAGTGGTGGTAAGCTGTCGAAGGTCCTTATCCGCCTCAAGTTCTACGAAAGCTCGAGCTCGATCCACCCACTCACTTGTAAAAGTGCCAAACATCATCAAAGATGGTGCGCTCTTCCAACCTTCTAGCCAAGGGCTTCATATAGGAATCATACACTCATTCAAGTCAACAAACAGGCAAACTTCCCAAATCTTCGACGGCTGTTCATCGATGCCAGATCCGATGATGAGGAAAGAGAGGTGTCACGAAGGGCTGTACGTATCAATCGTGTCATTGAACATTATCCCCTTTTTTCATCACTACAGAGAGCTAACTATCATTGTCTTAGTTTTACAATGCTGTGCTGTTCATGGGGTCGGTCGCCGTCTTTGGCTTGATAGCTCAGCGCATGAATGCCATTAAATAGGTAGCTCGACTTGATATCAAACGAAACATCTCCTCAAGGGAATCCAGGTCTTGGTCCCACCAAACCCGTTCAGATCATCTGCATTACCTCCCCCCTTAATCCGACTCACTGTCACTTCCTAGAAAGGCGAGATCGACCCTGCGCTTAGATCTGCGCGCACTAGACGACGTAGGTCCAGCCTTGTCATCATCGCCGTTCGTCTTCGCCTTTCCTTCATCATCATCTTCGTCAGAGTCATCTGCGCTTGATAGCTCCTTCAGCGGTCTGCGTGCCGCCTTGCTACGTGATGCACGTCCACCAGTGAATTCGTGACCCCAACTCTCGTTCATCTTACTTACGGACTCTAACTCACCCAGCAACTCACGTCGTTCTTTAATCTGGCGAGCCTTGGCTTCGGAGAAGCGGCCGTCCATGCCCACGTCGCGGAGCATATCTCTCAGGTGTCGGATTTTCGCCTTGTTGTCAGAGTCGTACTTCTTGAGTTCAACAGCCCAAAGCTTGCGAATTCCGCACTTGACGAGTTGTGCTTGCAGTTTCTTGATTTCTGCTTCATCTGGGCTCACTTCCTTGGAGCCAGACGCCTTGGTCTTGGGTTCTCTTTTTGCTTGCTTGCCCTTCCGTTTTGGTGGAGGAGTCTCGTCCAATAGAGATGACAGCGACGAGGACGAGTCGTTTGCCTTGTCTTCAACCTGCTCATCAATCCGCTTCGAAGCTTCAGGGGCCTCTGTCTTCTTCACGTCTGCATCTGCATCTGCATCTGCATCAGTCTTCTTCCCGTTCTCGTCATCCGAGTCGATCTTTGCGCGCTTCGCGTTTGCCTTCTTAGTTGGCATTGGTGATGACGGGCGCTTCTTCGACGATGTGGCGTTGCTTTGGTTTCCCGCCTTTTTAGACGGGCCTCCACTCTTCTTGGCGGGTTTTGACTCTTCTTCAGAGTCGCTCAATGCGCTCAGCTCGGATTCGGATTCAGATTCAGATCCCGATTCATCAGCCTTAGACTTTCGCGATGCTGAAGATTTCGACGACTTCGTAGGCTTCGCCTTGGGCTCTGGTTCAGATTCATCTTCAGACATGTCTAAGTCGCTCAAATCTGACTCTGATGCCTGCTTCTGCTTGGCGGCCTTCTTAGTCGGCGCCTTCTTCACCGGCGCCTTCTTCACTGGCGCCTTCTTCTTCGTCTCTACTTTGTCCTCACTATCTGATTCACTTAGTTCACTCAGATCTGACTCGGAAGACTCTACGGTCTCCTTAGACTTTCTGGCGTTTCCAGCAGGAGCGGCCTTTCCCTTTCGCTGGCGCTTCACCGCTGGGGCCGAACGTGACTCTTCGTCATCGTCGTCGTCAGAAGAAGATGATCGTTTCACACCATTCTTCTGTTCTTCCTCTGGCTCTGACTTCTCACCCGATTCAGAGTCATTCCCCCAGAGTTTGTTCTGCGCATGATTGGTTAATTGAGACGGCACACACAAAAAAGAGAGGGGGATTCAATGACGTAGCCGGCGTACCATAGTATTCATGATCGTAGTCTTACTGCGCTGCTGCCAGCTTTCCTTGGAAAAGAATCCATTTTCGAGATTCATCTTTTCTTCGGTGTAGCGCCGGACTTGGTTGACAGTTATGAACTCGGAGTCCTCGGCGAAAAGGTGGCGCGTAGCGCTCTCGAGACCCTCCTGCATGGCCGCCACGGTCGGCGGCATGATGGGCAGAAGTGAGTGGCGATGGAAAAAGGTGACAACGAATCAATAGAACTGATATAAAGGGTCGGAAACTCCTGCGCGGATTGAAGTGAATGGATGAATAAGGAATGCGAGTTCGTCAATTACGGGTTTCCGGGGACGCGTCGAATGCGCAGACTGTGAGTGTGTTGCTGAGCCGGACGGTCGCGTTACCCGCTGGGTGGTGGTGGTGGGTGTATCCGGGGTCGAAATGGTTCCAAGTTCCAACCGTTCTTGCGACCTGAGAAAGATGTGGGCCGTCTTGGCGCCGATCGGTACCCGAAGAGTTGGCACCTGTGTGCATCTGTCGGCCTCCTCGTTGGCAATGAAGGCGATTGTTCGGAGGTACCTAGGTAACCTAACTGTACTTGAGCGACCTCCGCGAGGACCCTTTGTGCACCACTCCGGCAGCTTGTCTGTCCGCTTTGTTCTCCCAGCTTCAACTTCGAGTCTTGAACAAGGTACGAAGTACTTATTTACTACCTAAGAGGTAGACGAGACTACATATTTCGAAGACCAAACCATTGGCATATACTATGATAAATGTAAATTTTACTACGGAATACTTATATCGCGTACGGATTGCATGTCGTATACTGCCTCATGCTGCAACAAGGAGGGCAACGACAAGCCATCAATAACAACTCCGAGGTATTGAATCGTTTCATACGTTCGGAGGTATCCCCAACTAATAAGTCGGGTGAGGATACAAACTAGGTAGGTAGTATCAGACAATCACAGCACCCCTTTTGAACACCCATATCGAAACTCGCGGACCTGCTTTGACGCCTCCGACATCCAGGGGCTCCAAGTCTATTCTCCTAGGGTTTTGCTGGTGTTACTGGTTTGAGCCGTTTAGACTGAGGTGAAAACAATATTCCGTACTAAGTGATACACAGTCAACCTCAAGCCGATGAAACCAGCTTGGAATTATATCGCAAATCATTGTCAAAATTATGCGCAGGACGTGTCATTCAGACGATGGGTCGTCCGTTCGGTCGGTTGCCCCATCGTTCATAACTGCATGCTGCGAATGTGTCCTTAGGATCGCGAGGGTTGGCATGGCTAGGTAGAATTTGGTGCCATAATTGGAACGGACTCTCGGAGATAGGTAAGTCGCCGGAACCAAGTGGATTCTTTCTAGGTTTTATTATATTTGTGCAAAACGATTTGTCTCTGTTGCATAGCGGAGGTGAATGGATGTAGCGACGACCGGACGGCGACTGGTCATCGCTATTGATTGAAGCAATGAGATGGCGATGGGGCGCCGACCGGATAACGATGATCGAAGCGACCGGTCGCCGATTAATCGTGTCGACCGGAACTTCTTGGATCGGAAGATCTAACCCTCATGGGCTCCGATCGCTTGTATTGAGATCGACTCATGCCTTCCACCGAACGTATAACCAACACATTGTCCGGATCGCCAAAATTGGGGGCTCCGATCGATCGTTTCGAGTCAAGCTTGTTTTGAATGGTGTAGTGGTCTCTTATTTATAACAAGAGCCGTCGCTTGAGTGAATGAATCAGAATGGTGGTTATGACCTTTCGAGCGTAATGAATTGTTGTGATTGATTATAGTTGTCAGTATTTCATGGGAAGATCAGAGAGTGGGAAATACCACATAGAGAACCGTTTGGACCGAGAAGAAACATCATCTGATTCAACCTCTCCATTGAACCAACGCAATGAAGCGTCTCTTTCTATGACACCTCTATCTATAGTAGTAGAGAATCGTAATTACATGTATTATCTCGTCTCCGGGTAAAATGCTATCATGAAGCCATCGTGCGTCGTATCAGTGCTAGCCAAGCAAAGCGGGATCTACCGATCGTAAGCTAATTCAATGTAGTATGTAGTCTGTAGTCGCCATATATCCGACAGATAGGGGTATTGAGTCGGGCATTAGAAATGGACGATGAGCTTCCATCCAGTTGACACACCCCTGGCCACAACAAAGGCAACCATAGCCGCCACATATAAGACACCGGCGAATATGATGAGTCCGTGGTACGAGCCCTCGTTCAGTTGTAGGATGGCGCCGGCAATAGGTACGCCGGTCAGCACACCAAAACTCGCAAGGAAGAAGGCCGTGCCGCTTCGTTTGCCGTAATCTTCGGTCCGACATACCTGACCGATGCAGACAGGTGTGAGACTGATGGCCGCGCCGGACCAGAAGCCGAAGAGAGGGGCGAATGCAATGTCCTGCGCTCTGTTCTCGCCAGCGGTATACCATAGAGCCAGAATCGTAGCCACGCACGCGAGCGCCGTCGTGCACATCACGTTGAAGGATCCAAAGCGGTCGGCTATGTAACCCGGGAGCGCACGACCTGGCACCGCACCGGCGTTGAGTAAGACGTTCAGGAGATACGCTGTCGAACGGTCCAACCCCGCATGGACGGCGAAGGAGCAAATGTACGTATATGGGATGAAGACGGCAAACTCGATCAAGAAAGTAGCCAAGGCGGTAGTAGCGAAGGGTGGTTCGGCCAAGGCCTTCAGATCGATAGAAGCTCCAGCCTTTTTGTTCGGCGGTAGTCTTTTTTTAAGGAGGCAGCATGCTGCTATGCCATTCACCAAGCACACTAGCGCGACGATGCGTAGAGCCCATTCAAAGCCGAGACGGGGAGCTGTGTACAGGATGATGAGGGGGAATACGACACCCCCTATGCCGCCGGCCGTACATGCTACTCCGGTAGCGAGGGCGCGTTTCCTGTAGAACCAGTGGCCTACGGCTGCAATGCTCGGGTTGAAAAGAAGTGATGAGGAAATGCCGCCTAGTACGCCAAAAGAGAGCAGATATTGGTAGTATTCTAGAAGATATTAGCTTCTTCTTGACGTTCTATGGGGAAGTCGCCAGGAATACCTACCGTTCGAAAGACTGAAGAAGATTAGAGACAGTGTGATGCCAATGCTACCCGGAATCACGAGCCATTGAACGGGATATGTATCAAAAATCGGACCTGGAGATCGGCTGATATCAGATAAAGAGGTCCCATGATTACTATTCGAAGATGGGATTACTCACCGATCTGGGCACCGGTGAAGTAGAGGAAGAAGGCGTATGTGCTGAAGACCCAGCCGACTGTGGACTCGGGTTGACCCTTTAGCTGATTCTCGGAGAGCCAGGCTTGTAAGATAGCCAATGTGTTCAGTATTCCCATGGAGGGAATCATGGCGCACCAAGCACCCACTACCACGAGCCATGCTTCTGATCCGCCCTCCGGGTACGTGATCCCCTCTTCGCCCTCAATTCCGGCGTTTTCAGCAACATCGCCGGTTGGGAGGGTGTCCTCTGAGCTTCTCCACCGAAGCCTATTGAACATCTGCATGTTTTCTGATGGTGTTTATCTTGTTCCTTCGTCTAAGGGAAGATTTGGACAACGGCACAAGTGAAAGAAGGGGAGAAAAAGCGAGCGTAGTGTTTTTTTTCCTGGTTTGAAAGCATTTACCTCCTCGAACAAACGTTTTCGGATTTTATTTTACACAAGGTGAGAATTTTTCGTGTTCAAGAAACCCACGCCATTCGGAAGCGTCTGATCCGGGGTGAAGTTGACAAGAGCACGGAGCATATAAACGCTCATTTGGCGGGAAGTGGCGTGGGAGGTGAAGGGAAAGACTTCCCGGTTAACTCTTGTCATTCCCGTCAGATTTGTACGCGATACTAAAAGGAAAGTGAATCGGTCTGAATCGGTCTGACAGAGACTTTGACGGTCCTGCAATGAAGTGTCTCAAAGAATCAAGGTTCGACGGGGCGACTGGACAAAGACTTCAGGGAGAGTTGTTTGTCGATTTATCACAATGAAAAGCCGTATAAGAGGTTCTTATGAACGCGAGTTGGAGCTTGCCATTGGATGAATTTCAACTCGCCAGAAAACGTGAAGCGAGAGTCGTCCTGGATTCAGGTACCCGCGGCATACAAGGAGGGTACTAGCGAAACCAATCTTCACGAGTCATGAGCCGTCAAAAAGATTGCCAGACTGGCACGGGCCGAAGCGTTCCTCAGCTGGAGTGTACACCGAAACTTCCTTGAAGGCGTTCACCTGCAGTCCGAAACATCCAATAAGACCGTTGAGGCGAGAGATGCCCCTTGTGTGACGGTAGGACACGATTACGAAAAGGTAACAAGACAACGCATCTTATTAAGATGTAAACAACGATGTTCCCTCTCGTATTCGGAACGGGGGTTGTTTGCGTGAAGAAAGATTCTGTAAATTCCGTGCACCTACATAACAATTACATCATGAATCAACTCCTGGACTTAAATCGCAGGGAGATGGATATCCAGACATACACATGCAGCTTATTCATGGTGATCAGCATGATGAAATGATGAGAGAGGCTTGACCGCTCGGACATGGTGAGATGTGAGATGTGGTTGTGAGTCCGTCTATGGTAATGGTAATCGATGAGACGTGCCTTGTATAACACACGTGGCAGCGTGTATGATGAGATTCGGCAATTCATACGGAATATAAGAGCCTGAATGCCTGTCCGTCTTCTGGAAGCAGGTTACCTACCTAACTGACCTACGACCAACGCATTCATGGCTGGAGATGAGGCAATGCGGCCATTGACATCTTTGAGACATCGCCCTGAGTCGATTCACAGAAGAGCGACGAATCCGTCCAACAAGCAAGGATTGACCTGTAGAATGCGGGTGCCGGCAGAAGTGAAGCTGATATAAGGAGCAAAAAAATAATTCGTATGAGCCGCCGAACCAATTGGAAAAAAAACCAGGATCAACAGATGTTGATCTTGAATGGGCTTGGCCGGGGATTGAACCCGGGACCTCTCGCAACTTGTGAACTTTGGGTGAACCCTAAGCGAGAATCATACCGCTAGACCACCAAGCCAATTTGTGGTTGTTGTATGATTATCGTCATTCCGAATAGCCTCATGAATGGAGTCGCAGGAGTTAGCGCGTAGCAAAAAAGGGCCGATTATTTTTGGCGCCGTGGAAACGCAAAAACGACGGACGGTAACCATCGGCGCCGATAAGCTCGCTTGCAAGGGTATGCTGGCCAGGGACCCGGTATGGCGGGGCCGGGTTCCGTTTGCGCTCCATCGCATTGTTCAGTTCTTCTGTCGCGGAGATTCGGCGCAACTTCAATTGAAGTCCATTGACAGGACTCACTCTCGGTCGATTTCCGGATTCACACGGCCAAGTTCCGAATGAAGATTCCGGGTCGGAACAAAGCAGTCGAGCGGGATTCGTTTGTAGGGATGCTCCTTGAGAAAGTCGCCGCATGAATAAGCCGAACGTGGTGCTGCATAACAATGAAACGCATCGTGGCTAGCTGATGTGAATGGTGGAAGTCATTGCCGCGAAACTCAGAGCACGATCCCGAAGCGCAGTGGGCAGTTGAATAACATACTGATTTCAAGGTGACCAAGCTGACCTGAACATTGTCACGATCTGAGCCTCGGCATTGTGCTTCAGTCACATTCACATTGTATGCGGCTATAGCTGGGTCAACGGTCAACATCACAATATGATTCACACTTACGCCTAGAGTCGTTAACATCGGCTCATAAACGCACGCGTTATCAATGGTGACCGGAAATATGGTATGCTCGTGACTCTTGTCGTCAAGGTTATAATCCGTAAGTAAACCGCCATAGTCTTCTGGAAGTCGAGCTCATGATGTTGACCATCACCATGCCAAACGTTTGAGGGATTCCCAGGCGAAAGGTACAGCTTCGTCGAACATGATCCTAACTTCATACCGATTCATCGTAGAGAAACTGTGTGAATGTGTTCTGACGACTCCGCAAATGACCAGTGCGGTAGAATAGGCTCAATACTTGAAAGAAAAAGAAAGAAGGATAAGAAAGGCAGTCTTTCAGGAGAGGCAGCGAAATCAAGCGTTGGGCATGTCAGATGTTAACTGTCTCTGGGGAGCGGGGTTGATCGACCGGGTGCCACCGAGTCCGCGCATGTTTGCGGATGAGAATCCACAGCATCTTCAAGTCAGGTCCTATTATCTTGTCATCGAACAGTCACCGTGATAGAGGCCATCTCTTCTAATGGAGCGTTTTTGTAAAGATTTTGGGCAGTAACTGGGAGAGTGACTCGACCAGCATCCTCTTGACTCAAGGGTGTTCATCACGCGAAGGGCCAGTCGGTCAACAAGAGGTAAGAGTTTGCGTCAGCTCTTTCATGGTGATAGTTGATCACTTGAGGGTGATATATTTTCAGACTTTAAAGGCGTATATCAAATATGGATTGCACCGACGAACAACAACTTGGATCTCGCCTAACGGAGACACTGGAGTATGAATCCCGTAAGAGGAAGCAATTCAATGACGAACTGCTTGAGTTGGGCTCCAGCATGTCTCAGGCATCCATTCACTATCTTATCTTATCTTATCTTATCGGGGCTGTTAGTGAACTCGGACTTCCTAACAAGACTTCGCCGGGCCACCGGGTCACCGCGTTCACCGATTCAAGCAACAAAGTACAACCGAGGGTCGCATCATGTACTCGTGACGTATGTCGGTAGTTGGCTTCTAGCACGATTCCAGCAGTCGCAGCGCATAAAGACCGGAGAACAGCAGGTCAAAGTTACCATCTGAACGTGGCTAGGGAAGTACGAGGGACCTCGAGCTGTTGCGGGGTTTACTTGGTGGTCGTTCTTTCGGACTTTGGATCTCCCCCTAAAGGTGCTACTTTAGGGATTTGGATCCCCTAGCACGGGAGACAACGTGAACGGCCTACGTGTACAAAACATACCGAATACTATTGCCCTACCTCTTTCGGCCTGAGACCAACAGTCAATACGATACCTCATATTAACGATGAGCAAGGCTTCGATCTCACCTAATCCCAGGGGATCGCTGGTCCCCCGTATCCGTCCAAGATGCTTACCACGCTCTCACGTAAATAAAAATAGAAAAAAAGTGACAAGATAGTACCTTCTTTATTCCGTACGGGCATCCTTGCCCTCGTTTCCTCGTGGCTTCCCTCGTCCGTCCCAACTCCCCGGTCCTCAGACTACTACTCGGATTGACCCACCGACATCGCCGGCTTTCCTGGCGCAAAATTTCGTCTCCGTTTACGACTCATTCCATTAGCAGTGGTTGAATGAACGGTGAAAGGTGAAGAGTACATTGATACATCCATCCAGCGTTGGAGCTGCAACAAACTGCGTGTTCCGTCTGTGGACCTGACCATCTTTTCTTCCACCAACATCTCATCGATCCCAGTCACACTCCTACATAGACTCCCAAACATCTTCACTCATTAAAACGTTTACCTCATATTCGAGTCATCATGGTGCTGGAGAACCCCAACCTCATCTACAACGGCCCGCCCATGCCATGGCTGGCTCGGCAGCCCGTCCCCCTCTTCCTTATGCATGATGGCGGCGGTACCACCTTCAGCTACCACTGCCTCTATCCCATCGGCCGTACTGTTTACGGTATCGAGAATGCCAAGCTGCACCAGGGCGGCTACTGGGAGAGCGGGATCCCCGGTATGGCGACTCATTACCTCGAGCTCCTCGAGAAAGTCATGCCGAACGGCGGAGAGATCCTCTTAGGCGGTAAGTTCTCTCAACCAGGTTTCACGATGAAGGGAACCTGTCTGAGACATTCTCATGTCCCATATCACAGAATACTAATCGTATCTACAGGCTGGTCCCTAGGCGGTCTCCTCTCACTAGAAATGGCCTGGCAACTCGCCAACCGGCCCGCAGACTCACCACGGCCCAAATTCACCGTGCTCGGCATGATCTTCATCGACAGCGTCTACGTGGGCCGCATGAACGAGGTGCGCGCGATGCCGCCGCCCAACGCGACGCCCATCGTCAAGACGCCCGAGGAGATGGCCGCCATGCCGCTGCGCGAGAAAGTCGGCATCAACATGACGCACGCGCGCATGATGGTGAATAAGTGGGACATGCCCGACTGGACGGGACGCGAGGGCGAGATCCCGCCGACGATTTTGCTAAGAGCGAAGGAGGCGGTGCAGGAGGAAGGGAAGAAGTTTGTGGATTATGCGCGCGAGTTCCGGTTGTTGGGGTGGGAGGCGTATCATGGGGCGTCTTGGATTAAGGAGGTTGTCGATGTGGATGGGCATCATTTTAATATCTTTGAGGATAAACATGTGAGTTCCTTTTCGACGATGAAGATGAGAATTGCTGACTGATGATGAACAGCTCAAGGTTGTCACGGCGAAGATTGCGGCTGCGGCGGATGAACTCGATGGGCAGGACTCGTAGAAGAGTAGCAGCTGTCTCTGATTGTTTGTCGTTTAATCGCGCCCAATGCAGGGTCGGTCGACCGCATGACTTGATCGTGTAGAAGCCATGGTTGGGGAGACCTATCACGTAACACGATCGATAGGACATCGCGGTCATATTGGATGGCGGGGTGGTATTCTTTAGTTCATACCCAATGAGCGGAACTGCATAGACCATGAGGTACATACATAGACTGGGGAAACGGTATATGTGCTACGATGTTCCTTGTCCAGGGTTATAGATTTCTGTCAATGGGAATAGGAGTTACTGGTAAATGCCGAGGTTTGCATGTCTCACCACATATTGGCTCGGCTTTCCTTACGAGATTCCTACATAATACTAATTCTACCTCAACCAAGTCTATACGAATCACACAGACTGTCATCTGTTGACCCCGTGATCAATGTTTGCCGGCCGATCAACACGGGGGGGGGATTCGGAAAAAGCTCAGACCATCACCACGGACGGAGGTTCGTGTCACGAGATACGATGTCAAGGGATGAGTGTTTTTCGCTGAACCCGCTCTGAGGCCCCGGCGACTAGCGGCTGTAGCAGTGTTACAGTCCGAGGAACGCCACGAGCGCTATCATGAGACATGACTTAGACTCGGTCGCGGTTCTGCGGACGGAGGCGCTAGGGGTGCGTCTCGTCTGATCAGTTTTGAGATGAAATTCAGGAGATAGGGTCCTTGTGGGATGACCCCGAGTTGGGACGACCGGCCCAGTGGACTGGGATAGGTACCGTTCTGCAATGTGTCGACCCGAACCCAAGGTGATTGAGTGTGGGGGGAATACGGGGTGTAGTACAGAAAGAGAGGAGTAGGGATGAATTCATATCGAAGCCAACTTCGATTCAGTGAATATCGCATGAGCCAAAGAACTAATCCCGAATCCCGACAACGACGAAGTATGTAAATCCAAATCCCCCATATCCCATCTCTATCCCGCATACCGAAACCGGCCCTGCCATCACCCGGGAACCCTTCGAGTCCGCCGCATGAACTCCGCCCCGCATATGCACCTTTCCGCTGAAGATGGCGTGGTGTTTGCGGGGAGAGCGCAATGCGCGCACACACTTTTTTAAGGGGACCGTTCTTCATGCGAGTCTCCCGAATGCAGTTTCTGCATACACATCAAGATGGCTAGATCTTGATAGATCAAGCTAGGGATCTCCCGAGACACTTGTGTTTGATACGTTAGATGCGATGTTAGTTCATGCGCTAGGTTTCACGATCTGGCTTTTGTGATGTGATGCGGCATAGTACATTTCCGGGGTGAGATGTCGTTCTTGAGATGCCGTTCATGCCAGTCAAGTGGATGTTTGCTATGAAGCGCTTTGCCGTGTGAGTAAAGCGATACAGATCAACCCCTATCGACCGGGTTCTCGGGTCGTCTTCTCCAAATGGCGCATATGCGCCTTCGTATTCACAGATCATTTGATAACGCAGACTCGGCTGTCTGACAAGCATAGATGAAGCTGAGTGAGATGTCGACGGTCTGCACTTTCCAATCCTTGTGCGATAAAGTACCAAGCATGTGAAGACCTGTATCTGGTGTTAAACTGCGACGTGATAGGATGAACTGGGGTGAGCGAACACAAGCATGGATAAGCTACTGGACGAGAGCACATGTTAGCATTCTTCAAGACTTCACGGAAGCAACTGGACTCATTGAATGTCAGGGTCGTGGATCATTAAGATTCAGCCGGTTAATATATACAACGAACAGCCGCAACCGCATGCGGCGCTACTATGCCCGGGCTTCTCTCTTTTTTTTGTTTTGTTTTGTTTTGTTTCCTCTCAATAGTCATGTCTGAACATGGGTATCCGTAAATGTGTTGATAACAATGGACCGTAATGATACAATTGTCGTCGTGGGGGTGAATTAGGTGCAGGTTGATTATAAGCGGCAGCTCCAGGCTTGAGCAATAAGGGGTAAGAAGTGCTGGTTCCCCAGGAGAAAGCAGGTGAAAGATATATATGATTCCAGCCTAGCTTATAGGGGTATCCATGCGAAGGCGGCTTTTTTCTTTGTTGGCTAGCTTGTGGTTTTTATACAGAGAGCCAAGTTCGTCGCTTTTCAAAATAAAGATATGTCGTCATGCCTCATCATCGTTATTGTATCGCGGCGCGTCCCGAGCTCTAACGGCGGCGGGAACTCAGGGATCCAAACCCTGCGATCGAGGAGAATCTCTGTAGGCGCTTGGATTGCGACGCGGATGCGGGTTGCGCCGCTTGATCCGGCGATCCGGAGACAGGAGGCGCTTCCATACTGCGACCTCTCTCCTTGTAGGATGGCGTCGAAGAAGACGAGCTGTTCGTCGAGGAGCCCGTCACGTTCGGTGTCTGGTATACGTATTCACCGTCTACGTACATCGCATTGCTGACGAAGGTGGCGCGTCGATGGCGGTTGAGGGTGTATCGCTTTTCAAGGCGGTACAGCTCCAGCTTCGATTGTAGCTTCTCGATGAAACCCATGGCGACGGCTAAGTGATTGCGCAAGGTGGTTCGCAGTAGAATGAATGCCGGAATTAAGGACGTTCGATGGCTTCTAGGCTCCGTGGAAACAAGAACGTTTGGCTACGTCAACGTCGTCTTCGAGGGAAGTGAGCGAGCTTTAAGATGAATTGAGGACACGCGATAAATCCTAGGTATTTCTGGATGGTGGTCTTATCCAAAAGGTTGGTTGGTTGACTACGTGGGGAACGGCGCAGTTATAATTGGCAGAACCTCACAAAGATCAAGTCAGGAGATTACGGGTGCCGATCAGCAATATCTAGTGCCGCCGCGTCTTAAGTACTCGTGAAGGAATGGCAGGACAGACTCCGGGAAGACAGACGCTGGGTCAGAAGAAAAAGAGTGTGTGTGTGTGTGCAGGAAGCAATAAACGAGCGGACTGTTGGTCGACGGGCCAATGAGAGAGGCCAGCGACGAGAAGAAAAGACAAGGGAGTGATTATTTCTGGCTGGGGAACGGGGAACAGGGAAGGTCGCTTAGGATGGACATGGGAACTGAAGCGAAGAAGCGACAAGAGACAAGAGAGACGTCCCCAAAACAGGGCAACGATACGGTAAACGACCCGTTCCAGCGAACGTTACGGGCCAGAACCTGCCTGGTTCGCCTTCTTAGCGCCATGAGGATTAAACACGAAGCCGGAAAGTGCCAGAGCCATTCGATCGCACGGGGATGAAACTGGGACGACTGTGGGTGGTGGAGTGAGAAGTTCCGGAACGCTGCTCGTTGCGGTTTAGCCCGGCGCACTTGCATGCGTCTTCTTGGCCCGATGAAGTCTAGCCTCATGTGTTCCTAGTCATGATCCCATTTTTCACAGACGCCGCGTGGTAATTCGCAATTTCATGACCTCAACGGGCGTTCCTGGCCTAAACTAGCGTACCTTGGCTCCAAACACTACGCTAGCCCGGTGCAGTTAGGCAGCTGGATGTTAACCATGGAACGGGCTTAGCCTCGGTCTTGGCTGTGGGATAAGACCTGAACTCCGTCCAAGCGAAGCTGGGAAGTCCACGCCGGCCTCTCGTCCTCTCGTACCTGCGCTGTGACATACAAAGACACACGGAAGCAAAGCAAACCGTGACCATGGGGGTAATCACAGTCGTCACGGCACCAGACTCACGGCAGGTGCAAACCCCCAAACCCCCACACTTTTAACTCACAGTCCCGAACACAACTCCCGTTATCGGAGAGGGTAAACCTTCACGCTAATGATAACGTCTTCCGTTCGGAATACGGACGGGAATCCCTGAAGCCCTGGTGGCAGGTAGTAATGCTACCCAGTGCACAGAATCTTGATAAATCCTACCTACCTCACACCTAACGTACCTATCATCGCGACATTTTCGGTCACGATCTGCCAAGTACATACATCCCTACGAGTACTCGTACCAGTTGCAACACCCACGCAGCAAGTCAGACCAATATTTGTTTTCGTGTACCGTGGCACAAAGACAGGGTGCACAGTGGATCATCCTCGATCGAGCCAGTCCCGTTTCTTCCTTCTTATTGAATTGTGCTTCCATCGGGTTACAAGCCCTAGCTGGCTACTGGAGGGCCAACGACTCCGAGTTTCTGGATCTTCCCAGCAAGCGTAATGGACGTCGTATACGCCTTTCTAATCTTTCCTTCCGCCTCACCTAGGCCCTCATGCTCGCGATTCCACTCAAGAATCTCGTTAACAATGCCCTCGAGTGTTGTCATTACACCCTTATATCCCAAGCCACCATCGCTCACCGGCTTGCTCGCTTCGGCATTGGATCCGACCAAGTGCGTTGTGATAGAAAAGAGACCGGGCTTGAGGTGCTGCACGTCACCTTGTGGCGGCGGTAACATCTTCCCGATGGACGACAGGGGAAAAGGTAGGAATGGTAGTTCGGAATATATCTCGACGACGTAGGAGAGTAGCAGCATGACAACGGGTGGTAAAGATAGTGTTGTGAAAGGATGCTTCGATAACACCCTAATCGCTAAGTATAGGTCCCCGTATGAGATTGGTGGATTGGGATCCGTTATTACGAATGGTCGTCCTGATTGCGACAATGCCGACGCCCCCAAGAGCGCCGCTTCGTGGTACAGGTGGGCGATTGCGACATTGGCCCCGTGTACGAAGCTTTGCACGATATGATCGACCCAGCTGTGGTGGTGAAGGCGCAGTCAGCTTCTGCAGCTCCGATATGAATATCTTCGTATACAATGGTGTCCAATCACTTAATCACCAACCAATAAACAACTCGATATTGAAAGAAGAGAACTCACGTTGGCATCACCGCCCGACTCAAAGGGTCTCCAACCGTATTATCGGTTGGGTTTCCATATACACCATTTGCGGGTCGAATAGTTCCTGTTCTGAAGCCCTCCTGATCAGCGTCACACACCAAACGTTCAGCGCAAGCTTTGCTCGCAGGGTAATTCCCAAAATACCCCTCACGTTTTCGAAGAGGCTGGTCGAAATCTCGTGTGTCGAGAACCTGAAAGAAGTCCTTCGGCTCCCTCGCCCATGGAGCTGCCCACACGCCTACGGGCCGAATGGCAATGCTCCCCGAGGAGGTGGCGCTGAAAACAGAGGCGCCAGCTGCTTTTGCGGCAGCTATGAGGTTGGCGGTACCCCTCACGTTCACAGACTCCGGAAATCCGTACGAGTGAGCTGAGCGATCCGACGCCAGGATTACCGCTGCACTATGAAATACCGTAAGTGGCAGCTTGGCTGCTGATTTTGGCCATGGGCGCGCGAATGCCCTGTCTACAGAATCGCGAGATGTGATGTCCGTCTCCGCGAAGTCTATGGCCATGACCTCTTTGGTTTGCATGTCGTTGCGCTCTGTCCGACGTATGTCTATGATGCGAATGTGCTTGGGCGGCGTGCCCCGTGCTAGAAGCTGCAACACGATATAGCCACCGACGAGGCCTGACAGAATATATCAGCATAACCTAGTCACATGAAGAGTCCAAGGGGGATGGTGGCATTGAGTGTTGTCTGATCTGTGCTAATTATGCAGAACCCATGACTCTCTCATCATCAGACACGGAAAGGGGCATCATCAAGCACATTGGTGCTTAGGCGATCGCTCGCTTTCCCCTTACGCTTGTCTCAATATGAACCTGACTTCATGTGGAAGAAGTAAAGACTATTATCAGGACTTACCGGAACCTCCGGTAACTATGTACCGGCGATCCAGCTTCGGCGGTAACTCATTTGTGTAATCGATCGGATGCTTCTGAAGCTTCTCGTATGTCTCCTTGAGAAGAGTTGGCGTCCAGCGAGCCCCGACTAGCTGTCTCACTGCTTCGGGTGTTCCGCTCAGTTGCTGGTTGACGCGGACCAGGTATGCGACGATCAGGAACGCAACCGCGGCGAAGACTGGTAGCATCCAATCTCCGCCGTTGAACATCGCGAGCGGTCGATCGGTTCTCGGTAACGACTCGTACCTCTTTCGACGGGGTGGAATTCGCAGTTAAGGCCTGGAATTGCCTGCGCTCCCATTCCGTGATACTGCTTAGTGTACACTAAGCGCCTCCCTTGTTTGAGGCAAGACAGTGTTTAAGAAACACGACTGGATAGGTACTTGCACGACGATCCTCGAATGTGGAGTTGTCTTATTTTGCTCCCTTTCTTCACCAACACACATTCGCACCCTAGCCGACATGATATTGTTCGTGCTGGGTATGATCTTACCAACAGTTACTGTTCGATATTATTTTGCCCAGTTGGCACTTTAAACTTCATCGACTGACTTTGACCAGGTACCCCAGCTTCAAAGAGAATGTAATCCGAATGAATTCAGATGTACCTCATCTTGACCGGGGGGTCGTATGCACGTAAAAGGATTTCATTGATCTGAGGGATTTCCTTTGTGGAGGAATTATAAGCCGGATTACAAATGTACGACGTCTCCTCGAAGAGCTGTTCTGGCATGATGTAATCTGAGAGTGCTGACTCCTTAACAGTTACGGTCACGGGATTTCAGTCAAGATCTCCAACGTCGACCCTACAACATAATCCTCGTCGATATGCAATTACCATCTCGACCAGATACTTGCGCTGTCTATATCTGTATCTGTACAAGTTGGATACATCCTGCCAAACTACCTAACCTTCTGAAGCTCATGACGTCCTGACCTCATCACATGTTTCTTGCTCTACATAAGAGCTCTTCAATGTGAGCCGTCAATAATCGAATAACGACGTAATGGACGACTTTGAGAACTTTAATATCGTCTTTCCGTGGCCAAGATCGTCATTGCCAACGTCACAAGACATCTTTTCAAAGCGCGGCATCCACCGAAGCGGCACTGATGAAAATTGACTACGCGAATTCATTAGCTCAGGGGTGCGGTTTTGGTTTTGATGCTATTCAGGCGTGTACACGTGATCAGTACAACCCACCATGACCACGCGATCATTACGAACCCCGTTATCTTATGCTATGGTCGCCTACCTCGAATGTGACAAGACTCGTTATTATTTCCAAATAATTCTTATTGGCTTAGGGTTCAATTGATTATAGGTTTCCCTCAAGAATTGGTGTCGTCGACGCCAATGTAGTGGAGAGTACGGACATTTAATCCTACTCCTTACTACTGCCCCTTTATCTGGGGGCAAGGTCGTGCGTGGAGTGATCATCAATACCTACTTCATTCATACCCTTATGTTATGGCAGCATATGCTAACAGGTGAAGTTTAGAATTTACAATGTCGCATTATTACCCCCACCATCTTTTGGTGCGTGGCGCGAAAATCCAGGGTTCTGTCGCCGCGGCGACGTGGTGTTTTGACTTTTATGACCGGGTGCGCAAAACACCAAAGGCGATCCGAAATGCGCACATCTAGCGTTCGAAATACCTTCAATCCACTCTGGCCAGCAAGCACAGACACCATAGGGGTGCGCGACCTGGCGGTGGCTGACTCATCTAGATCGTGCTCCCAATTTCGAGGGTGCGTGTAGAGAGCCATATAATTATAGATATGAAGGGATCATGCATAGCAGTTCTTCACTTGCGAGACTGATCATTTGGCGCAATGGTAAGATCCCCCGGAGCTTAACATTGTCCATATTCGACATGATCGGGCCCAGGTGTCGGGGTTCGGATGGCGGGTACTGCAATTCTTTTTTTTGGTTTTTCTTTTTGCTCTTCGAGGTCTGTGCTCACTGCTGACAGGTGTAGAGAGCCATATAATTATAAATTAGAAGGGGACATGCATAGCAGTTCTTCACTTGCGAGACTGATCATTTGGCGCAATGGTAAGATCCCCCGGAGCTTACATTGTCCCATGTCCGACATGATCAGGCCCAGGTGTCGGGGTTCGGATGGCGGGTACTGCAATATTCTTTTTTTTTACGCGCTGCGCAAGAATGCCGAGGCTGGCACCAGGTGCCTCGGCGGGAGGCAGGAGGAGGAAGGTGCCAGGCAGGTGTCGGGAAGGTGCGATTCGCACGGGGTGCGCAAGCGACTTGGAGGGCAGACAGATGGAACACGGTACGGAGAGAGAGAGAGAGAGAGAGACACCTACAACGTCGATTTAACGACCGTTCGTCTCCTCAATATCTGGAGGAAGTTATAGGAGATATTGGGGAAATCAAGTGGGTAAGGTAGGGGAAAGGGGGCTCGGCAATATTTTGCAGAACGACGACAAGGAATGTGATGAGCTGCTCCTGATAGCTAAAATATGCCGGTTCGAGTGCATTCATCGTTCCCGTGTATTGCGATTTACGATTGGAAGGGTAAAAGGAGAATACCCACGTCACACGACTTCTAAGCGCCCTTGGATTTACATATACATGCGCATGATTCGGAAGCAGTATGACATCGGCTAGGCGACGCGTCGAAGAAAACGCCCAAGTGAGGAGAAATCGAAGCTAGAGCTTGCCGCTATCTTTCTTGTATTACAATCACGATCCGACGATGCGGGTATCTCCGCTCAGATCTCAGATCCGTCCCGCTTGCCGGTGCCGCACGATCCGTTGCATGCATGCGGGCGGCCGGCAAGGTGCATCCATCCGTTCCACATAAAAACCGTCAAAAACCCCAACATAAAGCCATCGATAATTTCACAGTTCTCAGTCAATCCACCATCACCCATATTGTCAGTCAGAAAACTTGAATCTTCACGATGTACTTCCCCCTCCTCGCTTTCCCCCTCGCCCTGGGCGTCCTAGTCTCCGCCCAATCCTTCAACGACATCCCCGCCTGCGCGCGCCAATGCATCTACGAAGCCGTCGCCGTCGTAACGCCATGTAGCCAGGACGAAGAAAAGTGTATCTGTATGTTCACTCCTCTCTCTTTCCATCCCCCCTCAAAGTCCAGACCGGATCGCCGCATAAACAATTGATCTCGGGTCAGAATAAGGCAACAAAAGCTAACACCCTTCAGGCTATAACCGCTACACCATCACCAACCGAGCCCTCCCCTGTATCCTCGACGATTGCGGCGAGAGGGTCGCTTTTGATGAGGTGCTGCCGAAGTTTGAGGCTGCTTGTCAGGATTACGATTATTGGTCTGGTAAGTTAGCTTTTGAACGTGATGAGGACTTTGGTTAATATTGAGCGTAGGGGACATCTAAGGATGCAGCGGTAGGATAAGGGGGAAGGAGGACGGTGGGAGTCAAAGTCAAGGTGGTGATGGGCGAGGGCTGAGGTGATATTTTACTTCGTCTACACGGTAATACTATCACGGCAATATCAATTGACATCGAGATTGGGTTGTTTTGTTCATGAATTTCATGGTGTTGTTTGGTTTCCCTCAAGTGCGACTGTTGTCCCGCATCTTATTGACTGCAGATCAAACTCGTTTGCTTCGTTCAGATCATGTACAGAATGTACAAGTGAGGCGAGCGATAGCCAACACGTTATACCAGGGCCCTTAACCTATGGCAAGATGCCTCAAAAGAAAGCAGAAATTCGGCGGAGATTTTCTTTCACAGCTAGCGCCCATAGTCTGACCGAGACGCCTAGAAATCCCGAAAGTCGCAGGATTCCAGACAATACTAACTTCGAAGGTATCAATCAGTCCTAGCTGTCAATTTTCTGAAAGCCGGATTCTTGTACACAGCCAACAGGTAAATTCTGAGCGATGCGCCAAGAAGTCAATTAGCTTGAGCCCCTAAGTGCGATCGATATGTGGCCTACTTACCTTTCGTTTGTACCTCGTATCCATCCATTGCAAATGTCCATTCACACCATCGTCTCTTCCTCAAGGGTATGAGAATCTTAAGAAGTACCAGCTAGAGAACATCGGTTCCTCCTCTTTTTCTCACCCAGTAGAGTAAACCGGACAGTTTTTCGACATATCATCGTTACAAGTAGATGCGATTTCCGATTCTGCGGGATTCGGGGCGTTAGAGAGAGCCTCCACGCACTCTACCCTACACCTCCTTGCCCTCTTGTTCGCGTTCGTGTTCAGATGCGGGATAGGAGAACCTATATAATATTCTCATCAGCATCAAGATCCATAGTAGAATTGATGACACTTTCTTACCTCTTATCAAATTCACAACCCCGACAAGGCTCACATGGCTCCGAGCACTTCTTCCTACAACGACCATGTGCACATTCCTTCTCACATGGAGCCTGGCACGGCTCACAGCACGTCTCGGGGTGGCAAATGTTTGAACAAGGATGCGCGCATTCGGTATGAATCCGGCCACACTGGACTTCACATGGTGGGTGCTTCGCGTAAGATATCTTCCTATCGATTCTCTCGCGACAGTCGCCACACTTTCCCATGCATTCATGGCCGCATGGGAGAGAATGGGTGTCCTGGACCTCGCACTTGAACAAGTCTTCGGTAACATCTACTGCGCACTCCACCTCGACCGTGTGACCACAACCCGGAATGATCTTCTTGACAATTGTACGACAGACGTAAATTTCTGTCTGGTAGAACTCACCGCACTTGGGGTTAATCGCCATATGCCTGCAGGGCAGTCTTTTACACCTTTCAAGCTGGACGGTGCAGGCGGGATCACACGGTTCACCGCAAAATTTGGGACAAGGATGCTTGCAGAACATGTTCGGTATCGGGCAGGGTGCTAGACACTTGACTTTCTCGTGAAGGTCGATCGAGTGGCAAAGGCCTGGACAGGCATGCCCACACGCGAGTTTGAAATCGCAGGGGGCATCACAAACTTCCCCTTGTGCCATCTTCTTGATATCGGACAGACCTGCCTGGATGACTTTGTCCTTGTGGCGAGGACACTGCAAGGGCAGTCTAGGGTGTAAGTTGTCTTGCCCTTTCAGCATTCTGACAACATCCGACCATATGGGAAGGACGGAGAACAGTTTCGTGTGTTCAAAGATGTACAACCCATGTCTGGCGCGCGAGAGCATGGTGTTGATGCGGCCGGACGACCTGACGAATCCCCATCCCCAACGATCCCTGGGTGGACTTCGAACAAGCGATATCAACACCACGTCGGCAGATTGTCCCCGGAACTTATCAACCGTAGACAAAACTATGCAGCTCTTGGGTGATTCCTGCTGTTCGCTTTTGTGATTGCCATGGTCGAACTTCACCTTCTGTCCCTCATGATCGTCAGGGTCCTGATCTTCCATGACGATCTCGAAGGAACTTTCTAGCCGCGTCTTGAGCGCCGACAATTGTGTCATATAAGGGGACAATATGACAATCTTCTTATGCGCATATACGCCTTGGCGAGCAAGATAGTTAACCAAGAAAACAATCATGTCTAATTTCAGGGAGTTGACGTGTTGGTAGTGGTGCTGATCCTGGTTGTGGCTCATCCAGAACAGTCGTTGGCGCATGCCGGCCACATCAGGGAGATCCGGCGTGGAGAGGGCGTCATGAATATTAGCGTAACTGGAGCTGATCTTACGAATCACGGCCGATAGGTGCGGATGCATTCGGTATTACTGCGTAGTCAAGGTCGAAGACGACAGGGATTTCTCGCCATTTTCGGGATCCCTCACCAATCTCTCCATCAGTGACACATCGAGCGCACTATCTAAGACTATGCCGCTTGATCGAGTCACAGACGGCTCATGAGGACCAGTACGTGGCCCCAACTGGTGCAGGTCCCCAATCAGGACCACCTGCTTCAGTGATGGCAGGAGACAGACCAGGAGGTGACCCTCCGGAACTTCTCCTGCGTCGTCACAGAGCAGGAATTTGGGGACTACTCGTTTAAGTAAGTCCAAATTGGCCGCGAGACCTGCCGCCGTCACTGCAATAATGTCACAGTTTTCCAAGACACGCTGGGAGATCTGCCGATGCGTCATGTTCCAATCTGCCATTATATCTTGCAGCTTTTTCTTGAGCTCCAGGATTGTCCTAATGTGAGCCTCGACATGTTCTGGCTCGCAAGCTCGTGCCTGGCTTATTGCCGACACGAGCTCATGCCCAATGTCATTGAACGGACATTGGTTTGACCCCAGAGTGAGCGCCTCCTGGTCGGTTGGTCTAGCCAGGTTGGCCAGATCGGCCTTCTTGCCAATGCACATGACACTGGCAAAGCCGCCGACGCTCAGGCGGCCTTTAAAGCGGTCGAGGGAGCGAGTATCGTTCATGACACACAGAAGGGGGCCAAGGCCCGTTTGTTCTTTGTTATCGACAAGAACTCTCACGATTGCCTGTACATGACATGTGTTTTAGCCCAGTCACGAAGTCCGCTGGAGGTGGAGGTCTACTCACGTCTGTAACATGACCCTTACCAGTGCCAGGATGGTCTTCAATTACGTGAAACGATTGGCACAGCGCGGCCAGGCACGCAACGGCTTGCTCATAGCCCAGAGTCGACATTTCCGACAAATCCTCAGCAGATAATTCCTCGTATGGAGAAAGCCAGAAATCACTCCCAGCTTTTGTAATTGACTTGAGGTTCAGTCGGATATGAGGAGGCCTGTTCCAGAGGTAAGGCTTACGGGCGACATCATTGGGATCAACTGGTCCGGGGACCAAAATGTCCTCGAACGGATATCCCCCGTTCTATAAGTTCTTTGTAACCCACGCAGGATCAATTTCATCTCGTGTAGGGGAACTTGATTAAATGCCTTTGCATGAAAGGTGTCGCCGGACCGGAACGCTCGAATCACTGTAAAAGAAAAAACCAAGTCAGCATCTCGAATGCCATGCACGATGTGGATTCCTCGAGAGCACTTGCAGGGCTTACGGCTCCCTGATAACCTGCGCACAGGGCAAAACCCAGTGACAGGGTCCAAAGAATTACTTGTAGGCATCGATGTAAACTTACTGTGCGCCAATTCGAAGTCTGCATCTTTGGCCAGCCGGATCTTCAGGCTACCCTGGTGTTTTCCCGCGCCGTTGCTTGGCTTCGAGACCACTCGATTGTGCGCATCGACAACACCAAACAGTGCCATCTGCGGTTGCATCAGGCATATGAGAGTTCCAGCGGTAACGATAGGGTTCTCCTGGGTGGCTTCATCGGCATCCAGCGCAAACATGAACCCATCGTCTCGACTGATCGCGATCTCCTTAATGCGGCAATCATGGAATGTTGTCGTGTTTTCGTGGCCCGGATTCAATGCTGGACGGCCAGAGGGACTTTCCAGCGCCAGAAGGTCCCTCTTTAATACATTCTTGATTCCATCCCAAACTTTCCCGCGGAGAAGTCTGAAATGGCGGTCCATGAGTCCCTGGACGCCTGAAAAGTCCCAGTCTGCTGGGTCGCTGGCCGGCCGGTAGCCAGGCCGGTTGGCCATGATTTCCCCAAACCCCGGTATGATCTTAATATTGTCGCATAGAATTTTGCGGTTTGCAAAGAATTTGTGCGCTGGGGGATCCTTTCTAGGGATTGGCTTCTGGACATGACGATGCATCGTTGTCGGTGGTGGTTTGTCATGAGTAAACTGACAGAACTTGCCGTTACGGCAGTTGCCTGCCAGATAGTAACGACAGATCGACTCTGGCATGCTGAGTATTCGAGGGCTGGTAATAATACCAATGTGTTGCGGTGATATGAGAGGGGGGTATTAAGAGTTGAACATAAAGACATGCGACGAGAGAATTTTGCGACTGAAGAATAGATGACGGGTCAACTTCTGGGTAAGAGTATTATATCTTGGATAAAAGTAGCGTTAGAGAGTCCCTATGTAGGTAGTTTAAGGTAGGAAGTAGGGAATACCAAATGGTTGATGAGTGAAGAAGAGAAGGTGGAGGAGGAAAAATGGGTGGAGGAAAAGAAAGGTAGGTACGGACAGTTACGAAGGCCGAAGACAGTGTATTAGCGCCGTTAATCCATTAATTGACTGAGACACCAATGGAATCCCCGATAGAACCAGAATGGGTACGGCAAGAGCGTTTGTTAGTGAGGTGAGTGGCAGGGTGGCAGGAGAGGGCAAGAGGTACCGGGGCTAGGTAGTGGACCGCACACATCATTGGTAGTGGAAGGAGGCAAACTGTTTGAGGCTCGCAGCTGCTGCGCTCCTTCCGTAAACCAACTCACCGCAGGAGATCACTGCTAGAGCTGCTACCCAATAATGCAGCCTCTACCGGCGTACTTAAGGGGCAGCTTCCCCACGTGCAGGTAATGCTTCGGTAGCTCGTCTTGGGCCGACGCCCACCCACCACTTGCACGTTCTGAAGCGTACCTTGAAGGCCAACTCAGTCGCAGTTGCCTCTCTCTATGTTCTTAAAAAGACCACGGAGTGTTTATGTCTGGGGTTTCCTAGCCAACGGAAATTGGTTTGGGTTAGACGAGTTGAGCACCTTCCGAGAACTCATATTCCAATCACATTATCACGTACAAGCAAGTGCGTCCAGATTCAGACCAGCCAGCAAACAAAGGCATGAATTAATACCGAAACTGGTGAGTGGCCGATTCAATATCTCTGCCATGTTAACGTCTTGCAAGTTGAGTAACTCCATCAACATTTACGCCATATCCATTAAGCTTTTCATTCCAGCATCTCTCCGCCAACAACGTTGTTCCTCCGATTTTGATCTCTGAAAGTGTGATAGCCAGCATGCCACGATAAGATTCGCCGTTGTGCCAAGCAGCAGAGCAGACGCACTCGAGCCAAGGACGGATCTCGAGCAAGCGACTTCCGATATGATGTCAATCCGTACAGGCAGGAAAGAGTGCTGCGACTAGGTACGTGACGAACGAGAGCCGTGGAAGAAAGTGCCGGAACAGTAGAAATGGTGAATGGATTCATCGAACCTTAAGGAAGGCGAGACTGCTGTCATTACCCATATCATGCGCTGGTATCACCCGATCTTTGTTTGCTCCTGCCCCAGCTCGCACATTGACGCCTCGATTCATGATACTTGGAAGGCACACTCACGATATACTCCGAAACGGTCAGTCACACACGACAAGAGGGAAAGCGTGAAGAATGAGACAGAAGTAACCTACGTCACGATCCTTTGAAGCATAAAACGTCTCAGAAGATGATGGCCCCCAGTTCGATCCGACTTTTCTTCTTCAACAATCATGCCGACTATATATACATTGCCTCTCGCGCGATGGATATTGTCCTCGTGGACGTCCGAAACGGTCACCATCCTGCCGGGCCATTGCCTGATTATGAGCTGCTGGTCGGAATATACGGTCTATGCACCTCGTGCAAGTCTGGTAGATTGCACCTCGCCGTAAGACCGGAAACCAACATCGTCGTCCAGCACCACTTTTCGTGGTCTGGCAGGTCTGGCAAGTCTTCTGGAATTCCGCCCGCACATCTTTGGTGGGGTAAGTCAAGTCTTTTGCGAAGTTATGATGAGCTCCTATTGCACGTGTTTGAAGGTCTATTAATAGTCGCTGACTTCCAGGAGAAACGTGTTAATACCCTTAGACCTCACCAGCACTCACGGTAATGGGGTTTTCCACCAAAATACCAGCAATGGAGTTGAGGGTACATTGGAGATCGCCAACAACCTTTCACTATGGGTCGGTCAGCTCGACGCGAAAAACCCTGGGGTGGGGGGTTGGGGCTACTTCTTCTCTCTGGAGTCACAACATCAACTCAATCCTCACTCTGGCTCCTTCGCCGAGTTTCACGAGGTCCTTTTGTTACGCGGTGGCCCTGGTACGGGATCACAGGTAACGGATACAACTAGTGGCGTACGTAGGGGTCCAGGTAACATCTCTGTTGTAGCCTGCAGAACTAATATCTATCTGGGGGAAAGGGGGGTTCTTATATGCGCGTACCGACTACCTCCTAACAGTACTCCCCCCCTCAGACCCTATTCGTCCCGAATAGGCCGTACAGAATGTAACAAGAATAGGAATAGGAAAGAATTCCAGAAACCCTGAGCAGGAATTAGTGATTAAGTGAAGAAAATAACAGGAAACATGTATTATGTCGGGAGCTCGCCCAACTTAGGGCGGAGGTGGAGTTTTCTTGCCTGCTTAAGTAGCGGCGAGTGGTTTCTCTCCAGTTCATCGCAAAGGCGCCTGAATGGTACGCCATTGAGAATCCCATCCCTCAACCGGGCGTTATCCTCCTCCGACCAACCTCGCATTCCCCATCTCAATTTGCAAGCTCTGATTCCGTAACCAGTGGCAGTGGAGATATCCTGCCACGAACGCATCTCTCGTCTCATCTTGTGTAATGTCTGCACCTTTGCATCAGACCATGCCGTTGGTTTGACGGGACCGCCCTCTGCAGCCCTGCCATTGTAACGTTCCTGACAACTCTTAACTGGTCGACCAAGAATGCACGCAACGTCAGTCCACGGTGTGGAATCCTCCACCATTTCAAAAAGCGTACGCTCCTCCTCCGGAGTCCATTTGTGGGTTCGATTCCACTGAAATTGGCATACTTTTTTCGGCTCGTTAAGTTCGATCGCGATATCCTCCCACGACTTGCCCGCGGTGAACATTTGCACTAATTTCGCATTCTTTGTCTCTGACCATACTGCGTAAGGCATGTCAGCAGTAGATCGTATGTGCCGCCATCGTTCTTGACATGTGCTCATAGGGAGTTTTAATTTTGCTGCTATACGATGCCATGCATCACCAGCCGCTCTTGAGGTTTCCAGGATGTCGTCCTCCTTCTGGGTCCATTGGTGCCCCTTTGGCCGCTTATCAGACAACGTTTTCGGGTGGACTTCCGAGGGAGTGAAGCCTTGATGAGCGAAGGCGTCTTTGAAGGTTCCCCTTTCTCTGGCTAGCAGAGATCTACCACCGAGAGGTGGCTTATCGTTTCGTTTGTTCACTAATGGCGTGTTCTTATTGACCAATATATCCTTTTCCGCGCCCTTTGCAGGCCGTGGTGTAGGTGGTTCTATATTGGGTGCCGGCGTTCGTTGTGGCTGAGATATACTTTGTTTGGGCAGGCGGCGTTGTTTCCGGTGGTTTGCAGAAGGCATTGGTGATGGCAAGGGGGCCTCGACGACGTCGTGAGTAGGTTGATAGGGCCCATTCTGTTCGTATTTTCTGATCAGATCATTGCGGTGACTGAAATCTAACTCCGGTTGCCAGACCGGTTTCTTATCCTTCCATTTTACCAAGTATTCTGTACCCCCTGACAGGGTCGCTCTGTCGCCCATTATACCCTCAAAATGCCATTGAAATTGCGGATTTTTTCGTGGTAGACGAGTAGATCCGATCAATCTGCCATAGCGCTTCCCATCATTGTTGATCTCGCCTTGCCCAGGAAAAGGCTCAGATGTTTTTCGTAACTGCGAGTGATGGAATACCGGAAAGAAAGGAAATTTGTCTGGGACGTCGAGGAGACAATCTCGATCATATGTCTTTTTGATGCGAAAAGGCCCGATCCACCTGTTGTTTAGTTTTGTTGACAGTTCTGCATGAAGCTGAGGCAAGAATTCGGTACTAGGTCTTTGATCGCAAGTTGCGTATATGTCTACGGCTAAGGCCAGGACACAGCTCACGTCTTAACCAGTCGACAGATACGATGCCGGACGCCCCTTCGTCACGGAGGTTGGGCCACATCGCGTGAGGCACGGACACGTCGTCGTGTCTCACGAGACATGCATCCGCGGAAGGCCTGACGCCCTGTTGCCCCATATATGATCCTTGCTGAGTGTGAAGGATAGGTGGGAGATAACCGCCTGTGCCCGCAGGGAGTCAGGCCCGGAGGAGCCGTGGAGGTCATGGCTCTCATCACGAGGTGATGCATGTCGGCTCAACCGCCGTGGCTCTTTGTGATGATGACCTGTTACGGGGCTCTCACCCTCTACGGCAGCTCGTTCCAGAGGCTTACAGGTATCATCACTACTATGGGGCGTCCTGCCGAATCACCCGTCCCCCGAGGGACGCTGCCGACATCGCACTATACGTTCGGGCTTCGGGCTTTGTACAAGCCAATAAGAAGGCCTACAGTTATCGTTAGGTCCCCGAAGGACCCTTCTAGGCTCAGGACAAATCCCGAGTCTCACGCCACTAAGACGTCATCAATAATCTCTTGAGGACTCTCACTTTCCCAGCCTCCGTGGGCTGCGCACCATACTAATAGTTTTTCGGAAATGCCCTAAGCGGGGCAGAGCACTCTCCCACGTGCCCCACTCCTAAGTGGGGTCGGTGGGTATATGGGAAAGCAGAGTTCAAAGCCCAAGAACACACACTCCCACCGTGGTGACTCACGAACCAAACAACGAAACCAAACGCCCTGAGACATTAGCTATTCCGGTGGTCGGAATTAGCCAAATAACAAGCCCGAATACACTATAACGATATTACATTAGGCCCTTCGAAGGCCGGAGGAGAGGATTATAAATAGGGTCGCAAGCCCGGGAAGATAGAGCAGGAAGAAGGAGTAGAAGCATAGCGACCCTTGCGACCATAATCAATTATAAGCTGAATTGAACTACGTTTCCGCGCCTCACTACTATTGACCTTTATCCCGTGCAGTCCGTTACTAGACTATCGTCACGCCTCGTTTTACAGGTTAGGTCTTTAGTTATATACGACCCGCGTCACATATAATTGATTACCCTCGCAAGAAGCTCGTCGCTTTTACAAGCCTATCAAATGTCTGCCAACCACTCCAACCTCATCACTTTTACTGCTCCCAACACCCCAACGGAGCCCTCCGTCATCATGTCGGAACACTCGCCACAGCCAGACGACAACAATGCCGTCGTAGTCTATGACCCCGTGTCTTTTGACACCATCATGACGGATGCTCCACAGCTGACTGGATCTCGCACCATAACCAACCCGCCCACCTGGACTGCTGAGATTAACCGTCAGCTTATGGCATCTCATGAAGCCATAATCGCTTATGCTCGACACTTGTCAGACGACAACCGCGGAGCAATAGTGCAGCTACATGAGCAATATGACCGACTCTGCTCAGCGTATACTGCCGCCATGACTATGTATCGCATGAACATGGCCAATACGGAAGGCGTGATTGCCCAATTCCGACAGGAATGCAGTGACTCAAGCAACGCCTTTGCTAAAGAAATATATGGAGCAATTGCTCGGTTCTCTGAGGACAGTCAGGCCAGAGACCAGGCCATCACCCAGCTGTTGAAAGCTACGACGCAGCAGCAGGAGGACATTGTCAGTCTACAGCAGGACATGGGCCGACAGCAACAGTTCCAGACAGAAGTTTCTGCTTGGGCCACTCAGAAGGAGTCCCAAATCACTGAGCTATTGGCCAGAGAAGTCATCAGCCCACAGGAAATGACGGATCAGATGCATCGCCAGTTACAAGATATCCGAGGTTATACAGACGATGTCATCAATGAGGTACGAGCGCAGATTCAATCCAACCGCGCGGCCGACAACCAGTCCATCATGGAATCCATTCGACGCCGGGCAGCATCTCGTAGCGCGCCCCGTCCCACTGTGGAAAGTATTGCTAGTTCACACAGCCCCCATCAGCAGCAGACTGCATCTCCCATACAGCTGCCAATTCGTCAAACAACCCGAGCCCCCCATATGCATGGACGTCCATCGTCCGACAGTCATGTCGAAGATACTGAATTT
>JAJFDI010000038.1:0-274896 GCA_028637685.1 Xylariaceae sp. X3-2
GATTTTGCCTGGTTTTGGGAATAGCCTCCTGCACCCCTGGTCAGCCAATCAGACTACTTGAATAGCGCCCACTGAATATTGCAGGAGATTACGGTACTTGTCTTCCAAATAACCCCCCGCTCCGAAGAAAAAAAAATTAAAGAAGACATCTTGTCTCTGCCAAAATTATCAATTAATTCTTACACAACTTGCGCATCCAACCTTTCTGCAAACAGTACCAATCCGATCCGGCATAGGTAGCGACCGACCAACCTCCTCTTGGCTGGACCATCAATGAAGCTACGGTAGTAATCACGGCTGCTCTAGAGATAGTGAGAGGATCTCTAGAAGCCTTCCCCTCAGTATCCCACGCGCGCGCGCATCCGACCGAAACCCCTTCGCCGATCCTTTCGCCGCATCGTCGACGACACCCAAGCCGCCATGTTGGTGGTGAGTCATTCGCAAGCCCTACGATCAGCGAACCTGGTCCGCCTGAGTTTGTACTGACCCGGTCGCATTGTGCGTGACAGACTAAGAATTCCGCAGAGCTCTGCACTCTGCTGGTCAACGAAATATATGGACAACTTCCCTCGGTATGTCTTTTTCTGCCCAGCCATCCGCTGTCCCTCCTTAGTCTCGCGTCCCGACCTTGCGCTCACAACTACACACTTTGCAGCGTATAATTGCCGCTCTTCTGTCAAGAGGTAGATCGAACGTGAGGGACCTTGCCCAGCATACCTCTCTAAACCCTAAGCAGGTCCGCCATGGCCTCGCCCTCGTTATACAACACAGCCTAGTCTTCTACCAAACCGATCACGAAACCTCCATCACTACATATGAAGCAAACCCCCGTGCTGCTTATCACCTCGTCCGCATCGGAAAGGTTCTCGACACCATTGAGACCAAGTATGGATCCATGGCAAAGAACATCGTCAACGACCTTATGATGCTTGGTCAGGTTGAGATAGGCCAACTCGTTCGGTACCACCTTTCGAAGCATACCCGCGAAACAGCCGCGATCAATGGAAAGCAAGAGCATGATCGCGACTACGATGATGAAAACGATCTCGAAAACGAAGACCTTGACGAGACTTTCAGTCACGATGGCGATGACGCACACTTGGCAAACGGAGCCGATGTGGGCCACGACGCAGCTGACGACGCGAAGCCCATTGAGGCCGAAGAAGTTTACGGAACTCTCGCACAATTAATTGCTGCCGGCGTCCTTGAATCAGTAGTTCCTTCGATGTTTGAGTCCCCGCAAGACCTCAGGGCGAGTGTAGAGCAGGAATGTACCAAGGAGTTTCCAAATGGTATCCGAGGTGCCAAGGTTATTTCCGAGTTTGACATGATGGTCAAGGCGCAGATCAAGACGATTGGGGCAGAGCGCGCAACTTTGAAGAGGAAACTACAGGAGAGCGCTCTATACGAGCCAAGCAATATCAAGCGCCGAAAGCTGGCGAACGGTGCCATGTCCAGTGGATTTGCAGGAGACAGTGGTGCCTCCATTCTACAAGAGGAAGTAAGTACTACTTAGTCCGGATCAGAGCATTTGGAACTTTACTAACATCTTTACCGAACTCCACGACCGCCGTCAGACTGAACCTCGAAAAGTGCCTCGTCGATCTTCGGAACCGAAAACTCATCGACCACGCTGAAGATTTCGTTGGTGAGACCACGGCGCAAGTCTTCTCGGCGCTTCTGTCTGCTCTGTGCAGAAAAGTATATCGGTGTCAGCACGACCTGCACACCATAATAACCGAAGAAGAAGAGGAGGCATTCTTCTCGGGTGTTCGCGCTACCACCGAAGAAGTCCTCGACCACCTTGGTCCCGGCGTTGATGTATTCACCGGTATAGGAGCCGCAGCTGAAACCGATATCGACGTACGGTTTGCCGAGCGGATTCGGAAATATCCGCCTCAGATCCAGGGGTCGCATGTTCAGGGGCTCGATGAGGGCGACGAGGTCATGGGGTCTGATGATGAGGAATATGACCAGAGCGGAGAGCGCCCAAGGGGCGCGCATATTAATGGAAAAAGCCGCGGTTCGGCTGCCCAGGACGGAGAAGAGTTGTCGAGCCAGACGTCTCGCGCTGAGCAACTATATCAATTGCGCCAGCATCTGCTCATCCTTTGCGAGGCAAAACAGCAGTTTGTCCGCCACTGTGGCCAAAATCAGTGGACCGTTGACTTTGCCCCTCTCGTTCAGCAGCTCAAGTATGCCGAGCTGGACACGATAATAGAGGACAGCTTCGGACGCCAAGGTCTGAGGCTTACTCGAATCCTCAGAGAGAAGGGCAAGCTTGACGAAAAGACGCTCCCGGCCATGGCACTCATGAGGAAACCAGACGTGCATGTCAAGATGGCAGAAATGGAGATGGCCGGCTTCCTGGAAGTCCAAGAAGTGCCGCGCGACAATAATCGCGCGGCCAATCGCACCATGTTCTTCTGGTTCTTCGACGAGCCCAGGACGCTCAAGCGCGTTCTGGACAACACCTATAAGTCCATGGTACGATGCATGGAGCGTCTTGAAGTAGAGCGCGCCAAGAAGAAGAACATTTTGCACTATGCATATAGAAGGGACGTCCAAGGCAAGGAGGAGGAATTGCTCCGAGGCGATGTATATAACGAGTACTTGGAGTTCGTTGAGACTGAGAAGAAACTTCTCAGTCAAGTTTCAAGGCTCGATGACCTCGTTTCCATCCTCCAAGACTTCTAAGCTTGGCATTAGAAGTCGGAGCGAGGTCCGAGGGCGGTGTTGTTGGTTCGGCGATCTAAAGGGTAATCGAAAAGATTGTTTACTCTGCATAGCATGGCGGCGTTAGGCTGGATGACCGACCAAACGCCTATTGATCGGCGTTGTATAAATAAAGAAAGAAATAAGTACGAAATAGGCTGGCCACACAAGTGTCATAGTGAGCCATGCTGTTTTCCAACCTACCGGGAAGTGACTACGATATATACGTAGCCTGTTGCGATCGATCAAGTCGTGGTTGATGGTGGTTCCTCAACCGGTGAACGGATGGCGGCATGTACACTATTCAACCGATTGTATGGACAATAAATCTGTACAAAACAAGTATTCCGTGCCATTGCTGCACATTATTCCCTCAGTCTTTGCATCAAAGGACTTCGTAATTGCCTCAAGTGTACTCGATACCGGTACCTAGAAGAGGTGTTTTAGATAGTCGCACATTGGCTCTGCCTGTGTGCGCTCCATCACGGGCAGAGTCTCCGAGACCACCAAGGTGGAATGGAATCACTGACAGAATGTCTTACATAATGGCAATACGTGGGGCAATTGGAGAAAATCGTGGGCAGACAATGGATTATCATCCGCCGGGCACCTGATTGGCCCGAGCAGGGCCGCTGACTGGGGCAGCTTGCGCGCTAAAGCGGTAGGTACGTCCCAGCACGGGCATGCTTCTCCAACAGCTCGAGAAAATTATCAGTGCTATCATCCGCGAGCTGATTTGAATTTTTGCTTTGCAACCCATCCTCGACTCACGAAATTCGCGCTTCCATCCGTCCAGCTCGCTCCTTGTTGCCCTCCCGCGTACGAGTAGCGATCCTGTTGTTTACATTCCCTTAATCCCGTAATAGAATTATCACAGCCGTAGCTGTCGCACACACATAGACAAAATGTCGCCGCCTGTCGCAAGTGGAAGTTCCAAGGAGTCGAACGTTGCTCGACTCCTGGGATCCGGTATGCATCACGAGGAATACACGTCGGACCGAGCCTCTTGCTAATTCTCTTGTGCTAGGCTGTGCCGGTATCTCCGAATTGGCTGTCTTCCATCCTGTGCGTAGCGACGAACTCTCGAGGCTCAGCCGTCGACTAATATGGTCCAAAAGGTCGACACTATCGCAAAGCGTCTCATGAGCAACCAGACAAGAGTATGCACTGCCAAATCCCTGCGCGGCGTTGACCCGCCCCTGTTGCGATGAAGAGTACCGTTGCTAAGGTTATATTGTGTGAAGATCCAAAACAGCGCCCAGTTGAACACCGTCATATTCAAGGACATGGCCTCTGCGCCGTTCGGAAAGAAGTTCTTCTCTCTCTTCCCTGGTCTAGGATATGCCGCTGGTTACAAGGTACGCCGAAGCATCGACAATAATCGGGTGAACCGCCGTGTCTAACCTTCGACGAACAGGTTTCCCAGCGTATCTACAAGTACGGTGGTCAGCCCATTGCGCGCGACTACCTGACCACCCACTTCGGCAAGGACTTCGAGAACGCCTTTGGCAAGAAGACCGGCAAGGCCATCCTGCACTCGACGGCCGGAAGGTAAATGACGTCAAAAGCGACAATGGTCTTGTGCGCATCGCTGACACGGTTTAGTTTGATCGGTATTGGTGAGATCGTTCTCCTACCGCTCGATGTCCTCAAGATCAAGCGCCAGACAAACCCCGACGCCTTCCGTGGTCGTGGTATCTTCAAGATCATTGCCGATGAGGGATTCGGTCTTTACAGAGGTTGGGGCTGGACCGCTGCGCGAAACGCCCCTGGATCTTTCGCTGTATGTTTGCTTGCTTTGTTAGTGAAGGGTTTGCAACTAACATGATACAGCTTTTCGGTGGTTCCGCCTTCACTAAGGAGTTCGTCTTCGGTCTTAGCGACTACAACAAGGCCACCTGGTTCCAGAACTTCGTTGCCTCCATTGGTGGTGCCTCCGCCTCCCTCGTCGTCTCCGCCCCCTTGGACGTCATCAAGACCCGCATTCAGAACCGAAACTTCGAGAACCCTGAGAGTGGTTTCCGGATTCTTTCTAACATGGCCAAGAACGAGGGCTTTGGCAGTTTCTTCAAGGGACTGGTTCCCAAGGTACGTCCGGCTTTGCAAACACAAACACTCTCTATTTATCTGAGACCGGCAATGCTAACAAACTCGTGTAGCTGCTCATGACTGGACCTAAGCTTGTCTTCTCCTTCTGGCTCGCCCAGACCCTCATCCCTGCCTTCGACAAGATGATCAAATAAATGGATTTAATCACCCATTAGAAAAGAAGAAAGATCTGGCTCGGCTAGAAGAGAAAGAAAAAAGAAAAGAAAAAGTATATAACTGCTAAACAACAGGATCAGGGGATTTAGAAGGGAGCATTTGTACATTATATAATGAGGAAAAGCCGGCGTTTGTAGGGAAAAAGAAACGGTCACAGTCCACCCCAAACATTTGATGATGGACAAACTTGTGTGCTGGACGGCTAGAATATCACGAAATACTCGACTCACTCAAGACATTGAAATAGAAGACGATTTATGATCATATATGCATTTATTCTTTACTAATGACCAGTCATAGGGGAAGACGTATGACGTGTGAGACGACCCCGCCACCAACAGAGCTAAAAATGCCTTCTCTTTCCATCTAGAGAATTCGTCAGATTCTCCTCCCTCTTTTCTCCCTCGTCCCATTCTTAAACGCCGTAGCTCCTCCTGATGGCCTGTTTGGCTGCGCGTAGGAAAAGGTGTCAGGACTCTGGGCTTTGTATAACAGAGCACGAAGCCAGGACTCAAGTCCGCATTGCTAGAACTAGCGGAGCGATCTGAACAATCAGACGACCGAGCATATCTCGTCGACGCTATCATTGAGCCCACTTCCCCTGTGTCGTCGACTCCTGAACAACGTCACCTCGGAAACACGCCCCGCAGACAATTGGCAACACTGAGCGCCTGGTTCTGTATATCCTCAGAACCGACAAGTAAGTACTAACACTCATGCGCCCCGGAGCTTGGCCTCGCTTGAAATGTCCCCAATCACGTTGTTAATGCTCTTTTGTCTAGCCACTACGAGTGTGGAACTTGCCACACTCATTACGAGACCGAACAGGATGCCAGACAGCACGTTGTCGTGCACATCCGGGTAACAGGGCGGTGAAAAGAGAGGTTGCTCCTCCAGTGCCCCTACCTGCTAGGAGAGATTCAATAAGGGTATGTACCTATTCATCTTCTTCCCGACCATCCTGCCGAACTTAAGCTTGCTTTTGTTTGGAAACACTTACTTCGGTACGGCCAGCTTACAAATCGCTAGACTAACTCGGCACTCTCCTCTATTAACACAGCGTCTGTGCCTATATTATAGGTTGTAGGATACCTGTCTTGGTATTCTTTGTCGATTGAAGGGCCGATACAATCAGTGATATTATATATATATATATATACGGATTATACCTGCGTCGATGCACAATTCAGAAGTCGGTGCCAATGGCAATGGAGGTGTGAAGGTTGCTGCTTGTCTCATCATCAAGCACTGTATAGGTGAGCCATTATGCTGCTGCCCCTTGGATAGATTTCCCAAACGGTCGTGGAAGCGTCGTTCTTGACTGTCGGTACATCGAGAAGTCTCGCGAGCCGCAGGTATTGTTCTATGACTGCGTATGATCATCGATCGGTTCTACTGACCTTCTGCGTTCTTCGACGGAAACAGATCTCGCCCGTCTGCTTCATAAAGGTCTTCGAAAACGGCACATGAACAAGCTGTTTCCAATTGTGCGCCGACAATGGATTGCAGATGACACTTGTAAGCTGAAGCGGATATCCTTTTTACTTCGGTCTTCACGGGTTGTATATAATAGGCTGACCAGATACAGCAGAGAAGCTGGCCAAGTTCTAACGGCGTGGCGCTCTTTACGAAGCGTATGAGATGCTCGCAGTTCTGTTTCAGGGCAATTGATACCAATGCTACTGGACGCCGAGGAGTTCACCGGCGCCCGACGCCCGTCGTATTCTGGATAACGGCACAGAATGGTTCGATCAGGCTGATCAACAGGGTATATGTACTCAAGTTGGTGTGCCTGTGTTTGTTATGGTTGCCTTCGAGGCTATCCTGGTCAGGACGTACTGTTCTCCGTGTGATATGTGAAGGACATCGAGGTTGGACGACTTGGCCGGATTTTCTGGTAAGTACTCACCATACGAGTTCAGGCGACTGCTTCTAATCGTACACAGAATTCGAGTCCTGCGGACTTGGCAGGCCAACAAGAAGGGCTATCGATGCGCTCTTGGAGAGTACCATGAATTAGCGGGTAATGTAAGGTGAACCTTAAGCTGAGCTCCTCCGTTCCATGAGTTTTCTAACCGGATTGTTTGCAGCGGCCTTTTTCCTTTGTCATGGTATAAAACTTTACCTTCCCTCCATTATTGTGAGGGTGGGAGTTGTGCGTGAGTAGATGGAGTTGGCAGCTTTGGAAAAATCTATGCCACCGAAGAGTTCTACATTCGAGAGTCGACAGGCAAATATCATGTCCAACAAGAAGGCCATGACGATATCATGCGTTCTTTCCAGATGGAGGTCTATAAAGTCAAGGAGATGATGACTTACAGTGGGTTCTGCTGGTGGAAGTCATTCAAGACTGACACGACGTCAAGATCTTTGACATTCTTCCCAACCTTCAGTCCGGTTTCGGGACATTGAGAGCAAGCCAACGAGAAAACGTCAAGCTTCTCTTATATATTAATACTAAACAACCATCAGAGTGAAGAGGAAAGAGTTAGGCGGAATCCTCTACACGTCAAATTCACGCGTTTGATATGGATTACTCTGTTCTCAAATAGCTAGGCATCATACCTAGATTGGACGCCTCTCTTTGTGTACCATAAACCATGGAGCGGAGTATCATCTGCCGGGGTGCCAGAGTACACTCGCAGACGTGTCCGTGTTGACAGACGGAAAGCGGAGACAAAGTTTGGTACACTCAGAGCAATCCACCTTTCCAAGAATCTTCCCAAGTACAGCCCCTGGTATCATGGTCATCGGCCAGGAGCTCCAATCGTCCGACTCAAAAGACACGACTTCCAAGAGGGGACCGTTGGATTCAACGAGGCTCGATGGCACCCAGTGCAAATGGGAATTACTGTGCATCGCTACTTGAACTTGTTGTTTTGTTGACTTGCGCGGTGTTCACGACAAAGAGAAAAGGCATTTGTCCGGGTAGATTCATCCCGCCATAATATTGCTTCCTCCTGCTCTACACTGCAAATTCTCTGTTTCCGACCAACTGATGAAGTGACCTTCAAGAGAGCATGATTAAAGAGAAGAGTTCGCCGAGCACCCCGGAGTCTGCAAGTATGCTGCAGATGTAAACATTATGTGAAGTGCGCCGTCCGTACGGGTTGCGGGCCGAAGCTTTGCGCTGTCGTACATGTGCAGATGCGCCGAGCAGGACGCTGAGCAGGGGTGCCTTGCACATCAATCACATTTATGTACAATGTAAATATTACCTACAGCTGAGGAGTTGGACGTACATGATGCGATGTGATCGCTCATGGCAACCAGGTAAATAAAGCAGTTGTCCGTATGTAACGTGCAGATGTGATCCGCTGAGGGGTGTCAGTCGCATGTATCCTGTATAACGATGGGTAATCCGTACAGACACGAGCGAGAATCTCAGACATTGCTGCCTTGCTTCCGGCCTACACATTATGCTGAAACGACCTCAGAAGATGTTATTTGCTTGAAATAAATAAAGCAAGTTCTTATTTCTTTTGTCGGTTGCTTGATGTTTTGAATTGTATCTACCTATCCCGTATCCCGTACTGTAAATAATCCATAGGCAGGTACTTCTTTCCTTCTTTAGCGATACGGAATATATTCCGAGGCAGGCAGGCCACGCGCTTGGTAGGTAGGCGCGGGATGCTTTCTGTGGTTCAGGAACGGATTTCTTAGGGCCGAGTTTAGAGCCTCGGGCGTGTTTATTCGGGTCGGCCAGTACCCACATGTAAGGGTACGGCAGTTGACAGACATCTCCACCAGTGTACACGTGTATCGGTACTTGGATTTACACAGACCACTGCTCGTTGGAGTTAGTGCTCATGCAGGTCCAGGTCCCGAAGCAGACTAGCCTCATGTGCCAATGCAAAATCCAGGAATGAGTGCCTGTGGCGGGTGGGTCCGTTGCCCGGGCAGCGGCTTTGGAGGGCGCCAGACTGGCTGTGATTGGACGACGCTCCGATGATTTGTTTGTCCACCTTGGGCAGGAGCTGATAGGGCACGGGCGTGGCGGGCGCCAATTGTAGCGAGCCGAACCATTAACCTGCCTACCAGTAGGTACTTCACCGCGCGGTCCCGCTATTTACTTCTGACCCGCAGCCGTCATCCTTTCAACAACACTTGCTTGCTTCCAGAATTTCCTACCTTCATCATTGCCTGCCACTGAACCACGCTTCTATTGTGTCTCCGTTCTGGAGGCCGCCTTCAGTCTACCTATCCTTTAATGATTCCAACGATACCCATTTCTTTCAGACACGACATCCTCGGGGTGTCCTTCTAGACATTCGCATGCCAGTCTGGCTACCTAGTACCTGATATACCTAGGCTCTCATACCTGCGGAAGATGCCTTCTATTGACCACGATCTTCCCGCCGACAGACCCCTAAGACACCGTCATTCTAACTCCTCCGCCAGCGCTCTCGTACCCATGTAAGTACACTGTCTGGCTACCACGCCGTCGATCGCCATGTCGCTGTTTCGCCCGCTCACCAAGAATGACAGGTGGGACAGCTCAGACCCGGAGCGTGCGCCTCCGCCGCTGCCCCGTAATCCCCAATCGCCCTCCGTCAACGTGGGTACATCACGAGCCGGCACGTCCTTGGCCATCCAGAATGCACACGCCGCCTTGAACGAAAAGGCGCGCGAGAATGCCCGCGCCACCTCCCCCTACAAGCGCAATCCCGACATCTCCCCCGAGAGACTCCTCGGCCAGCGACATACTCCCAGCTCTCACAGACGAATGCAGTCGCTGCAACCCGGCAGTGTGCGCGACATCAGTCAGATGATCGAAGCGGCTCGCGAGTCGGCTAGTCCTACTAACAGAGGATTACTTGATAAAGACAGACTCACGCCTCGCACGTCGCCTGAGAAGCTCACGCCCCGAGCGTCGCTTGACATGGATCGCGCTATACCCCGAGTATCGCTCGCCAAGGACCGATTCCCACGACCCGCGACCCCGTCACATAACCGCGAGACCGAGAAGGACGTGAAGCCGGTCGAGAAGCCCACGGAGAAGCCCACGGAGAAGGAGACTACCGCTAGCATTGGCTCTACTGGCACTTCAGACCAGAAACACTCGACTAACGCGTCGTCTGTTACGCGCTCTACCGCCCGGTGGCCCCAACCAAGTATCTTCGGCGAGAACACGCCGCCGCAATCGGCCACGATGCTAGCCTTGAACCACGGCTCATCTCAGAAAGACGTCCCGTCTCAAATCCACGTCTCATCCCAGATCCATATCCCAACCCAGATCCACGTTCCATCCCAGATCCATATCCCATCCCACAAAGACGTCCCGTCTCAAATCCATATTCCGGCCCAGAACCATGTTCCCTCGCTAACGCCACGCGAGAGCGAGACGCCGCTCGCTACCGTAACGAACAATGCCGTGGCAATCACACCCAAATCTCCCGCAACGAATGAATACCTCGCGAACCAGCTGGTTACTCTTACAAACATAGCCAATTCGTTGCACCGGGAGATGACGGCGCTCAGTCGCCGAAGTCGTGACAATGCGACCGACCTAATGAGTCTCAAGGAAGCCACTCATGCCCGAGACGAAGACATTCGGAAGAGCCTACGGGACCTCGTGACGAATGTCGATGCGGCTAGATACCATCGCGAGGGACATACCAGTGGCCTTTTCATCGAGAACAAACCCTTCAATAATCCAGATGCAGCCAAGACGCACCGTTCGTCGATGGCCTTCCAGCGCATCCCCTCACCTAATGGCGTTGCCGCCTCGATCGACAAGGAGTCTCTCCTAAGCACGCCATCGTTAATTGGTAGCGACGTAAACGGTTCGATGGCTCTATTGGACAAGATCATCAAGGATATGGGAACAAAAGAGGGTCAGGACACCATGTTCGACCGTTTGTCGGAGTTGGCGGAGCGACTCAACAGTGTCGCTTCCGGCATGGCTTCGGCGCAGAAAGTGGAAGAACTCCTGGATCATGTCAAGTCTCTTAAGGAGGAACGTGCATTGGTCCGGGTCACTGGTGGCAACCCGAACGCTCTGAGAAATCTTAGTTTCGATAGCATCAGCGAGGGTTCGACTGAGGGTACGGAGTGGCATCAGAACCACTCGGACGTTGGCCCCAAGGACGAGCGCATTACCAACGACAAGGAGGGCGACCATGGTCGTACCAACGAGGTTATCAACGATGATCTACTCAAGATTATCCACTCGGTCAAAGACAGTGTTGCCCAAGGCGGTGGCCTGACCGCTGAGGTCAAGGCGCTCGTCCGCGAGCTGCGCGGCGAGGTTCTCGGCATGGGACGAGAGCTTGGTCGCAAGCTTGAGGAGAACGGTGTAAAGCCTTCTCATAGCAAGAGCGAGGCATCTTCGAAAGCCGAACTGGCCAAGATCGTGGAGGAGAGTCTCGAGCAGATGAAGGTCTACATGCAACAGCGCCTGCGTGAGCACCGACGGAACTCGATCGACTCTGACACCTCCGAAGCCGAGAACAAACCAACGGTTGATTATCAGGAAATTTACAACGCGATGCGAAGTGCCATCAACGATGCCCATGAACATGATGGCCATGCGACCCCTCTTAGTCGCGATGACGTCCTGAATGCTGTCAAGGACGCTTGGGAGAGCTATAAGCCTGAGATTGAGGTTCAACAGGTTGGTCTTGGACGCGAGGAGGTCCTGGCCTGCATTAAGGAAGGGCTGCAGGAGGTGCGCCAAGGCGGGACGAAGAGTGATGTCCGCACTGTTGTTTCCGACGGAGCAAAGGGAACAGAGCCCCTTTCTCGCGATGAGGTGCTCGATGCTGTCAGGGAGTGCCTCGAGGAGTTCGAGTTCCCCGTTGCTCCATCTGCTTTTAGCAATGACCTCTCGCGTGAGGATATGATGCACGCCGTTAAGCAGGCCCTGGATGAGTTTGACTTCCCTGATCTCAACAAGGCTTTAGTACCTCACGACGGTAGAAACGCGGAGATACTGGATCGCCTCCATGATATCATGGAATACATGCACGATGAGCTCAAGCTTCAACACGTCGTGCAGTACTTGCAGAGCGAATTCAAGATCCTCTCCGAGGAGGCACGCCGTAACATGTCTGCGAACGAGCAGAACACCGAGCATGTCTTGGACGCGACCCGGAGTGGATTCGAGAGTCTCCGGACCCGTATCGAGGAGTACGTGGACCGAGTGGCCGAGCACAGCGGACCAGCCGGCCCGGAGGACCTCACGGATTTGGTCAACAGCTTCAAAACATTCCGGGACGAGCTGTCGCAGATGATGACGAAGACGACGGATCAATCGCGGGACCTGATCAAGCAGGAAATAGAGTCCCTGAGAGATGCCGTTAACTCGTCCCTCGTGCCCCATGTCCCGCCCCCTAGCGATAACAGGGAGATCTTTGAAGCCATCCGCGAGAGCTTGAATCAAGTCCGTAACGATGTCTTGCGTCCTCACGCTGGAACCACGGACATCTTGGACGCGCTTCATGAGGGCTTTAGTGACATACGCGCATGCGTTGAGAAAGTCACTGACAAGCCTGTTGACCTAACTGCGAACGACGAGATCCTCGACGCGTTGAGGTCGGGTTTGGACGACATCCGCGCGGATATTGAGACGCTCCGAGGAACCACGGATAATGAGAGAGCACTTACTACAGTCGACACCAAAAGTCCTACTGATCTAATCAAACACGATGACATCAAGAATCTCGAAGGCACTGTCCACGAGGGTATTAAGAACATCGAGGCGGTTATGGCTCAGCTCCAGGCGGGCATGGAGGCGTTAAACGCCGCCGCCCAGGCTAAGGCACCCCTCATGATCGAAGAGGGCGTCTCAAAGATGGACCTGGCTGAGCTAGAACACGCGATTCGAGATGGTTTGTCGAGAGAGGATCTTGAGAGATTGGAGAAGCTGCTTCAGAAGGCTGTCTCCAAGGAGGACTTGACTAAATTGGAAGACCTGCTCCGCGAGGGCTTGGCGAAGGACGCCCTCAAAGAGGAGAAAGCCGACAAGACGGCTATGAGGGAGGACCTTAATACTATTAAGGAAGTCATCGACAGAGTCGGCTCGAAAGACGACCTCAACGAGCTTGGTGACTTGCTGCGTAAGGTGCAGCAAGCCGTGGCCCGCGTGGCTAAGGACCGCGATGCCGCCAAAGACGTCGAACTGGCGAGCAAAGACGACGTGATGGCCATCGAGACGATCCTGCGCAACACTAAGGGCAGGCTTGACGATTTCATGGACGGCGAGCATGAAGTTCGCAAGCTGCATGTCGATGCCGTCGGCGATTTGGTTCAGGAGACCAAGGACTCCTTTGGTGCCTTGACGTCCAGACTGGAATCGTTTCCTCGTAAGGAAGACCTCGCCGGTCTTGCTGCGCTGATCTCCAAGATCACGTCGGGTCTCGGTGAGATGCGCGAGATCAATGCCGCACACTTCGCTAGCTTGCCCTCGCGAGATGATATTAAGAATATCGAAGATTTGGTGCGCGGACTCAGGGACCTGTATGGTGTTCAGGCGGACCGGAGCACTGATGTCGGGGCTCTCTTGGAGAAATTCCAAAGTAAGACGAAAGAGAAACTCGATGTTAGTGGAGATAACGTGGTGTCGTTAGGTCTTGTCCTGGAGTCGTTGAGGGCCAGTTTCGCCGAGTTCAAGGCGAACGTCGCGAGTGCGAAGATGGACAGCGACGAGAAAATGCAGAGTGCTGCTGTCTCGCTCCAAGAGAAAATGGGTGAGAAGATTGATGACCTAGTCGCCAAGTATGAAGACTTCCAGCTAGTCATGGACGACCGCACGAGAGCGGGTGAGTCTCGAGATGTCGAGATGGAAGCCGCTGTCGCTGGCACTAAAGCCGTCACCGAAGAGGTCAAAGTCCTCATGGATAATCTCGGCGTCACGGTGACCGACTCCCTCGAGAAGATGGAGGAGGCGTCTAAGACGGTCTTTGATCAGGTTGAGTTACTCTACGGCAAGTCTGAGGATTACCACGCGGACGACAAGCACGAGCATCAAGTGACGCGGGAGCAAGTCAAGCAAGTGATTGGTGCGGTGGAGGATCTGCAGGGCCATGTTTCTGAGTATCAGCCCAAGATTCTTGACGCGGTAAAGGATGTGCTCCTCATCGCGGGACAGCAATACGAACACTCACACGCCAAGCTAGCACATCTTGACACTCTAGACAACATTCATCAGCAGGTAGTCCGAACAGCCGCCGAGATCACCGAGTTCCTTGCTTCCCAGAAGCTCCGCGTCGAGAACGAGTACGAGGACCGCGAGAAGACCCTCCAGGACACGGCCCTTGCGCTCGAGCGCCAGCGTGCTGAGCAGGATTATGTGGTGGCCAACTTGACTATGCTTAGGGACGAAGAGACTCAGATCCGAGAGAACGTAATGGCGCTCCGCGCCGAACAGGACCTACTGACGCGCCAGAAGACCCGATTGACCGCCGATGTTTCCTCCCTAGAGACCGCAATCCAGCTACGCCGAGAAGAGCTGCACGCTATGGACGCCCGCGTCGAGGCACTGGAGCGACGAATTCTGGAAGGAGTCCTGGACCATTCGCGCGCCCTGCTGATGACCAAGTCCGGCGCTAAGGGCCGCGAGGCGATGAGTCGGAAGCGAGTGGCGAATTCCAACCTCGGAGGAGGTCCGCAGGAGGAGAATCATCATCAACGTACTCAGTCGCCAGCGCCATCCTCCACGGCCGACACAGACGGTAAGCAAGTCACCACCACCACCAGTGCTAAGTACTCCTCGGCCTCAACCGGGATCGGCGCCACTATGGCCGTGAAGAGCAACCGCGTCACGCTATTGCAGCCTCAAAACTATCTACGACCCAGTCATAATAACAGCCCCGCCACAAGTCGCAGAATCCTTAGCTTGAGCCAGATGCAAAGCAATGCCAATATTAATAACCACTCCTACCGCACTCCCCCCGCCGCCCTCCTTGCCGCCGCTGGCATCAAACGAACACAGAGCGCCCGGACACCCGTTACCCCCTCCCGTCGCAATGCCAGTTGGGTCGCAGGTACTACCCCTACCCCTAATCCGACCACCACCGCTACTCCTAATCCTTTCCCCATGACCCCTACACGCGGCCGCGCCGGCGCGGGAAAAGGGTATGGAGCCCTTGGTAAGGAGAACGTGCCTGTTGAGAACGGTACTGGCGAGACCGAGAGCTCAGAGGAGGAAGAAAACTACCTCCAGGTCGCGCGCATCACTTCGTCCAGCACGGAAGAGATCGAGGATGACATCGATGACGAGCGACGCCGCCGCGGAGACGATAGTGATATCGGCACGACGGTGATCACGGAGACGGATCTGTGCAGTGAGTGCGAGCGCGACTATGATGATAGTGCGAGTTTTATCTCGGGGGGCATGTCGTCGTCGGATGAGGCGCGCAGTCAGTGAGGATGTTGGTATTTGAGTCCCCCCTGCCCCCTTGTCCCTGTCCCCGTTGTGTTGTTGTTGTTGTTGTCTCGATGGAGAGTTTTACCCCCTTTACGGATTTTTCGACAGCTCGATTACGACCGCAAACTTACACGCCGAACATCCATATCCCGGTCAGGTTGGCCGGTCAGGCACGGTTGTATCACGGATGATGAGCTGGGATTCGGAGTTTTATATTTCTACTTCACTTCGTTTCTATGGCGAACTTGACTATCTATATGGTCTTGTCTTGTCACCTTTGTTTGCTTGGTGTCTATGTCTGTGAAAGGGGGGTTCGGGGTATAGGGGTTTTCGTCCCGTATAGGGACGTTTGGTTTTGTTTTGTTATGGGTATGATACGGAATAGGGGAAAGGACAGGAAAGGGGAGCTTTTAATACGAGCTTCGTTAGGGAATGAATGCCAACGAAATAATGTCTATCGATTGATTTCGAGAGTTGTTTTTTTTCCTGTCTGTGTTTAGATGACTTACCCCCTTTTTTTCTTACCCATGCCGTATGGTTATGGGTTGTGGTTTGTAATAGGGGAATAATGGGAGGGAATGAGAGATGATGATGAGGAGTTACGCTAATAGTGGTTCGTGGTGAGAGAGGGAGGGGGTGAGAAAAGGGGACAGAGACCAGACAGATAGGAAAACAGACGAATATTTCCTTCTTTCTCCTCGCATCCGGGTTCGTGCTTCGGGAGCCGTGAGAAGGATAGTAGGGAAAACACGGAATCGTCACGACTTGCAGACAGAACAGACGAGTATTCCTTCTTCTCGGATTCGGATTTCGTGCTTCGGGACTTCTTACAGTGCTGTGAGGTAGGGATCATCCGGGATCATCGCGACTTTTGTTCACCTAGTACGGACTATGGACGAATACGGATCGGCAGCGGCCTACGGCAAGTCTGCTGACGCGTCATCTGTCTGCCTATATACGTAGGTATGAGGTCGATGTTAGGTCGTTTGGTCGGTCGGCAGGCCGGTCGGTTGAACCAGGCAGGCCGGCAAGCAGATAGGCAAGTGAGACTAGACAGGTATGCAGGACTAGAGAGGCATAAATACCCGCCCACGCCCTCCTCTCCTCATTCCCTTCTTCTCTTCCTTCCCCTGTCCGTACAGGACATTCTCGGGATTGACTAGGTGTCGGTGGATGTGATGAAGTTGAAGATGGGTCGCTGGTCACATGCCGTTGGCGTTTCGGCGGACCAGTTCTACTCGTTTTCAACTTCACCATATCCACCGGCGCCTAGTCAATCCCGGGATTCGTCTTACAATGGCACTCCGTTCGGTATGTTTGTCGTAACTCGCTGTCTCTGTCGCTTGAGACTGACTGTTTCAGTGGCCTCAGGCCTTGCATGCGATGTTTTCACTCGCTTAGCCTTTTAAATGGCCTGGCACCGCCCCCGGCTGTTATCAATCCTCGGGTAATTTATTGATCGACCGATTGTTCCCGCATTTGCTAACGAACTGCTAGCGAGCCCGGTCGGTGATTGGGGATTTGAGGCCCCGGCATCACCCCCTTCAACCCCGCCCATCTTCAACTTCATCACATACCGAAACAACTCGACTGCGAGAATGAACGCCATCCATCGGGCGACGAGTTGATGATCATCGAGACCCTGCGGGAAGGCAGGTATGTTTGGATATATATTGTTGCGAGAGGATCGTGTGACTGACTGACTTATTCAGGCCTTGCAGCAGGTGGATATATCTTGGGGATCTGGAATGGTAAAGGCGCTGTCGCGGCGTTGCTTTATTCCATTTGGAAGAGATAGGATGGCAGTCGTATATAAGAGAAGTGGTATAAATTGTCGGACTCGCAGGGAAGACTGTACTGCTACGAACTTGTCTTCTACAACATCAATTCAATTACCGTCGTCTACTCTCCTCTCCTATTCTGTAGGTCCCTATCTCGACCTGGGGTTTACGCGTTTGCATGCTGTTAGTATCATCAATGGCGAGTTGATGTTATGTCGACCACAATTCCTCGACTACTTATCTCTCTGAATTGTGATCGGGTGAAAATTGATAGCAATGGTAATGGATGGATTCTATGATCTATAATGTGACTCGTACACTCGTTGCAAAGGCAGCAGGAAGATATGTATACAGATGAAGTCGTGGATATAGACAAGATTCTCATTACGCATACGCATCGAGACGCCAATTCATACACATATTCCACCCCTTTTCCTACCGCCTCTCATACACCCCCTATTCCTCTCAACTTACACCCTCCTCCCCTCCCTCACCTCAATCCTCTCCTTCCCATCCATCCACGGCCTCAAAACCTCCGGAATCGTAACCGCCATCTTACTCTCATCCCACCCATTCTCCAACACCGCAGCAAGCACCCTCGGAATCGCCATCGCAGTTCCATTCGCCGTCCACGGGTAACTGAACTTCACCCCCTTCGCCGCAGGCCCGCGCATCCTAGTCGCAAGCCGCCGCGTCTGGTAATCCGTGCAAATACTCGCGCTCGTGACCTCGCCCCACCCTTCATTCAATCCTTGCGCCGCGCGCGACGGGAAGAAGGCCTCGATGTCGATCTTGCGCGTGGCAGACGCGCCGAGGTCCGCCGTCGGCATTTCCAAAACACGACAGTGTAGACCCAGGGAGGCCAGGATCTCCGTCTGCGCATCGACCATCTCGTCGAAGATGTCGGCCATTTCGTCCTCATTGGGGTTCGTCCAGGCGAACATTTCTACTTTCGTGAACTCGTGCACGCGGTACAGACCCTTAGTGCCGGCGCCGCGGGCGCCTGCTTCGGCGCGGTAGCACCGGGACGCAGCGACGCGTTTCGCGGGGAGTTCGGCTTCTTCGAAGGTACTGTCTGCGCGCATACCTGCGAGCGGGATCTCGGCTGTGCCCGCGAGACTGTGCTCGGGTTTGCCGCGGGCGATGTCGGCGGGGGATTGTGCGAGGGTGTAGATCTGGGTCTCGCCGTGTTGGTCGCGCGGTTGGAAGCCGCAGGCTGCGGCGATATGGCTGTAAACGAGGCTAGGGGGAGACACTTGACGCCAGCCGGGGATCCGGGTTATGCTTGCGAGGGCGTAGTTGACGAGGGCTTGTTCGAGTTGCGCGCCTTCGTCGAGGAGGTAGTACCAGCCCCATCCAGAGGCTGTGGCGGCGCCGGCGAAGTCGAGGATGCCGAGCTCGGAACCGATGTGCACGTGGGAGCGCCAGACGCGGTCAGAGGAAGGAGGGTGTGCTTCGAAGGGGTGCGGTTCGTTGATGTAGCAGAGCACGCGCGGCTCTTCGCCCCGCGGAGTATCCTCGGACGTCAGGTTCGGAATGGCAATCGCGAGCTCGTTGATCTCGTTCGTGAGGCGTGTCTCGTCGTCTTCGATGGTTGAAAGTGCATTCTTGATCAACCGGGCTTCTTCTATGAGCTCCTCTTTCGTCATGGACCGGACATCCTTCCTAAGGTTGTCGCCAATCGGAGACTGAGAAACTACGTCGCGCAATGGCGAGTCAGCTTGCTTCGGGTTCGCAGCGCTGTCTTCTGCCTCGTCCTCGTGCTGGATCGTCGCCGGGTTTACAATTTGCCGCTGCAAGGCATTGCTGCGCTCGCGCATGCTGCGACCCTCCTTTTGTCGAGTTTGCCATTGGTGGAAGAGCTCGTTGATGCGCGCTGGGTACGTGGACTGGACGTGGTAGTTGCGCTCAATGCAGTTCTTCTCGTACAGTTCCGGGTTTTGGCGTATGTGCTTTATGTCGATGTTGGCTCGAGGTGCTGTCGACGGGCGTTGCGCATTCTGCTGCTTCTGGGCGGTATCTTCATGCGAATTGGAGCTCGAATTGCTGGAGTAGAGACGTGAAGCTGCTGAGCGAGGAAATAGTAGGCGTGTAGTCCTTGGTCGGGCCAGCCGACATTGTGGACATATAAACGACGATTTGACAGCTTTCATCATCGTTACCTTCAGATTGAAGTGAAGAATAGAATATGTGTTTGCATTGAGATTGGGAGTTGAATTGGGATCTGGAAGTGATTCCCTATTTATGACTGGAGAGACGATTCGACGATGCTTGCTTGATCGTACAAATTGCAGTCGATACCGGTCGATAGGTCCCCACTTTTAAGTGCTCGTCACCCCACCTGACAGGGGTAGCTAGCTCCAAGCCGTGTAACCAGCCCTACATTACATCATTGGCGATGCTTACATGAAACTGACGCTATCGCCGACATGCTATAGGATGGGTTAGTACATAAACTGAAGTGACAATATGCAATACTGAGAGAGTAGAACACTGAGGTGTCAGTCAGCTCTTCAAAGTAGCTCTCTCCAGAGTATCACCGACAAATAAGACTACAGCAAGTTCAACTCATCAAATGCGCCGGAAGGGTATCTCTCTATGAACAGCAAAACCAGCAACCCCTCTCACCCCTTGAACGACCAGATGCTTACAACAGTGTCCCCCAGACACCCAGCGTCCAATTGTTCGGTTGCGAGCCCTGGCGCATATGCCCCATGCTCTGTCTCTGCGCCGTCCTGATGTCCACATCGCTCGGCCGAGAGGCGCCATTAACGCCATGCTGCAGCCATACCTCGCGATCTATCGTGGCTATGGCCCTGATCTTCATATTCGTCGCCAAGCTCGCCCCGCACCAAGGTCCCAGACTTTCGAGGACGCGGAGAACGCCGTGCGCCGTGGGCTTGTAGTTCTGCTCTTTCTTGATTGCCATCTCCACCTCGTCTATTTCCTGAGGGGCATCCGCAGCGTTGACCGCAGGTTCAATTGGTTCGCTGTCGCCTGATTCGGACGCCGGCTGCACCACGATAGATATTCCTCCATCTTGCCCCTGTCGGCCGCCGTCGCGTTTCAGTTTGGGGTTCGTTTTATATTGTTCCACCCCCTTTCCAGTCACGGGATCCCATCCCCGTTCTTCTGCCAGCATGCAGATCTCATCATATATGCGGCCCTTCAGTCCAGCAATTTGTGAACATCCTCCCGTGAATATGATGCGTGACATGCAGATCGCGCGGATATCTATCGGTAATTGGAGCAGGGCTCGATAAACGAGGAGATGTACCGGGAGTTCGTGGTCGTCGAAACATGATGAGGAGAATTGGGTGCCAAAGAAAGTAGTCTCGCACGGTTCAGACAACCGCGAAAAGGGTATTTCCACGGTTTTCGGGGGCTGGCATGAGTTGAGTGTTATGGCCATGGGAGTATGATCCTCGGTTGGTGGGACCTCATCCACCTCTTCGCGCTCGTCCACTGTTGCGAGACCCTCTTCGGCCACATGCTTGTCTGACTGTCTGGCCGCTTTCTTGCACCACAACATGCGATTTGCTACCTCCTCACATTCTTCAAAGCTCAAGGCAAGTTTGTTCTGGCTTCTCTCGGTGGGCACTGTGGTTGACTGTCCTTTCAATGCTTGTACCAAAAACTCGTATGTCTCCTCCACGAGGAACTTGCCAGCTCGAATGGTCCTCCAGTGGCGCACCTCTCGGTATTCGTATACGGCAGTGACCGTGGTTTCATGCCAGCCGAGGTCAACTACCAGGGCAGATCGGGTGCCAGCAGCGAACGTAGTCATGACGGGCGACGACAGGATGGATATCGTGGGCGCTTGAAAACGTTGAAAGACCGTATCGAGAATCGAGGATACCAGCGGTAGTGGGAGCGTTGGCGGTAAGACTAGAGTACATTTCCTCGGTCTGGAGTCTAGAATCATGAACCTAGAGGTCGATATGTTAGGCCAACGAAACCATAGAATGACTTATAACAATAATCATAGAATGGAGGTCGATCTGTAAAGATCAGCATACTTGAAGAAAGCATCTCTCAACTCCCGCTCAATCTTGTCCCCAACAAACCGAGGATCCTGTCCTCGTAGGTCAAGCTGCCAAAACTCATGATCGGCACCCCAGTGCCTCGAGGATCTGTCGCGCCATTTACTCGCGAAGTCTGGGTCCCAGACGCGAAAGTCGCCGGTCCGTCTTTGTTGTTCTGGACTAAACGTGGCGATCCGTTTCGGAGCAGCCTCGCCAGCAAATCCAATACGCAGTTTTCTCGAGCCAAGCTCAATGACAAGAGGGTCGTCGTCGGCTCGTGAACCGCTGGCAGAGGGGGCGCCGTAGGCGGAGGAGAGGGACCGCACGGGCGTCTGGTTAGCACCCGAAGACGAGATGCTGGGATGATGGTGGTGATGATGGCCGCTGGCGCGGTGGTTCGCTACTGTCCGATGGGGGAGTACAGTTGAGGCTGGGTTGGACGACATAATTACTTATTAAAGCTGTACTATAAGATCCTGTCATAGTACCCGGCCGAGAAGAAGAATGGCGACAAATTGTGGTAAGGGAGTGTCAGGCACATGCTCAAGTGACCGGGCCTGCCAGATGAGGGCACATGCCACTAAAATCGGGAGTTAGGCAGGTTAGTTAGGCAGGTGCTCGCCGGGTTGCGATTTACGATACAGATCTAAGCGGGGATTCGGATTACTCGTAGACGGTACATTTTGAACCCCACCACTGCATCCAAACTGTACGATAACGAGAAACAAATCTTGAATCCGATTGATTGTCGTATAAAACCTGTTTTAATTAACGTGTCGTTTATTTCAGTTCGTGTTCATTTTTGTCGTATTCGGCTGTATGTAAATACCAAGCACGTGAATTGGATACCGTCTGATGACCTACCCACCTTACGGAATAAACAAGATCGTAGGTAACCCGTATTATCCCGTATCAAATACGGAGAACAATCCGCCCTGATTGGCTGGAAGCTACCATACCAACAGGTTTTAGGCAGAAAGACCCATATTAGACTCGACTCCGATGTTTTTCCGGCCATGATCCCTGCCTTTCCAACCGATGACGTGCGGAATCTTGACGGCAAAAAGTCCGTGCATGGGTCGCAGGTACGTACTGCCTAAACTTTGTACGTAACGGACGAACCGTTGCCAGTGGATACCAAACTGCGACGTAATCCGTCATTCGACTCAAAGTCAACACAAACATTCTCAACAACCAGGACCGTTTTCGCATGACTTGGACTTACTTGCTCATTGTTTTTGCCCATTCGGTCCTCACACGCAGCTTTCTACGAATACATTGCATAGCATATTTTAAAACCAGTTGAGCACCAACGGTATCATAGCTTTCCGATCCTTTTTTCTTAGCATGCGCATTGTTTCTTCCCCCCATGAATTTGCCACCCGTGCTACGACTGCGGCGGGCTGGTAGCTTAGGACTCATCCTTAGTCCGCGTGCATCACCAAGATGGGAATCAAAAAGTGAGTGCGCAACTGGTCAATTCATTTGCATAGAATAGAAAACTCACCTTCGTTACAGTATTTACAGGGAGATCGGCCCCGGGAAGCGTGTCTCTCTAACCAAGCTCGCTGTCCAGAAATTCCAGGAGACCGGCAGGCCACTTCGGATCGCCATCGACTTCAGCATATGGCAGTTCCAAGTGCAAGCCGCACGAGGCAAGACAACCAATCTCACAACCCTTTCACATCCCTTATTCTCTTAAGAACCATGCTCTGACTATTAATTCACAGGTGGCGTCAACCCTGGGATTCGGACTCTCTTCTACAGATTACTCCGTCTACTCAGCTTGCCCATCCAGCCCATCTTCGTCTTCGACGGCCCCAACAAGCCCGTCTTCAAGCGAAACAAGCGCTCTGGTCGCGGCGATGGCGTCGCCACCGCCATGGCCAAGCGCCTCATCCGGCTCTTCGGATCCATGTACCATGACGCCCCGGGCGAAGCCGAGGCCGAATGCGCCCTATTACAGCAGAGCGGCATTGTCGATGCAGTGCTGAGCGAAGATGTCGACACCATTATGTTCGGATGCACGCGAACACTGCGGAACTGGTCATCCGAAGGTCCCAGAACGAGCAAAGTGCCAACGCATGTTTCTATGTACGAAACAGAGGCCCTAAGCCAGAGTGCAACCGGCCTGGACCGGGAAGGCATGGTTCTTGTCGCTCTAATGAGCGGTGGTGATTATATCCCCGAAGGCATACCAGGCGTCGGCATCAAGGTCGCTTGCGAAGCAGCCCGAGCCGGGTTCGGCAAGGCCCTTTGCAAAATCAAGCGGGCCGAGACCGCGGAGCTAGCGGATTGGAAAGAGTGGCTCGCGATCGAACTCCGGGAGAACATAAGCGGTTTCTTCAGGGTGAAGCACAGGGCGTTGGTTATACCCGATGATTTCCCCAACATGGAGGTCCTCCGGTATTACACCCATCCCGTGGTATCCCAGGCCGCGACACTCGATAGGTTACGACAGGCGAACTGGTCGCGGAATATCGATGTCGAGGGTCTCCGTGAGTTCGTACGCGAAACATTCGACTGGACGTATAAATTAGGGGCGATCAAATACATCAGGGTCTTGGCGCCTTGTCTGTTAGTGCGCAAGTTCATGCAACGGAATACGAGTCGGAGGAATCCGAACATAGACGAAGAGGAAATACGAAGCGAAGAGTCGGAGCTGGTCAGATCAATCACGAATCGGCGAGCCCACGCCAGCACCGACTCCACGCCCGAGCTACGGATATCGTTCATACCAGCCGAAATCGTCGGCTACGACTACGAACTTGAGTATGAAGAGGTCGTCGAGTTCGGCCGTGACGGCTTAGCGCTCAACAGCGACGACGAAATGGAGTTCCAAGCAGAGGAACTAGACGAAGGCGACGCCCGCGCAAAATCAATACCCAAGCGCCCTTTCTGTCCCACCGAGCCAGATCTCTTATGGATGCCCGAAGCCATAGCGAGACGCGGCATCCCGTTAACAGTCGAAGACTGGGAACACGCACAGCAAGAGAAGGCCATCGCAAAATCCAAGCCCAAAACAAAACGAAAGGCCAAAACCGGAGGCATGGAGCCCGGCGCTCTCGACAAATACGTCGAGGTCGCGAAAGACGACGCGACGGCCACAACCTCAACAAATACAAAATCATCCAATCGTCCACCACCACCACCACCACCACCACCACCCTCGGCAGCCCCAGCTCGAGCTTTCATCCCGCCAGCCGCCCTCTCCCCCCTCCCCCTCGCGAAACCAACACTCTCGCTCGGCGCCAAACCGCACCCGCACCCGCAGAAAGCCCCAGCTAACAGAAGACCGAGTAAGCCCTCCACCTCCAAGCCACGATCCGGACCCTCCCACGAAGCCGCTTTCCCGCGGACCATTTCCACCACTGCTCCTACTATTACTTCCACAACTGCACCTCCTCCTACTATTCTTAATAAACCCCCCACCACCACTACTTCTTCTCTTAACAAGAATACAAAACAAAACCCATGGACTCTCTCCGGCTCACACTCAAGTCCCAGGGTTACCAAACCTGCCGCATCCGCATCCGCCCCGGCATCCAAGCCAATTCTTATCCCCAGCAGCCCACCTACACCAGCATCCGCATTTCCGGCTCAGCGTCCCGCTGCGCGTCGTCCTGAACACGACTATCCTAATGCTGGACACGCACCGCACTTCCCGCTGGAGCTGGAAGAGGTAGATTTAACAGGCAGTCCGAGTCCGTTCCCCCCGCGGAAATTCGCGCGCACGGAGTCCCTGCCGCTGGGGGAGACGCCGCGACGGCTGTTTATGCGGGCGAACACAATGGGTGTTCAGGAGGACGAGGATGAGGATGAGTTTCCCTCGGTGGAGAATATTGTCAAGGCGAAGAGGACTGCGGGGAAAGTGCAGAGTTCTATTATGCAGTTTTTGAGTCCCGGGAAGGATAGGGGAATGGGTGCACGGGATCTTTCGAAAGAGCCACCACCTCGTCCACCTAGGTATAAGATGGGAGATGGTCCGCCTCAGTATACGACGGGTGATCCTCCGCCTGAGTATACGACGACGGAAGATCCTCCCCGTACGTTTACGAGGGAACCTTCTCCCTCTAGGACGACGATACCAAGAGAACCGACGCGGATGACGAAGCTCTACATGCCCAGCCAGACCGAACCGGGTTTCTTTGAAGAAGTCGAGGTTAGTGTTGAGAAGGCTGAGGCTGAGATTCGGCGGATTGCTGCGCCCGCTGGGAACAGGAGACTGGGACGGAGTGTCTGGAGACGGAGTGATATCTCGGTTGTGGATCTTACGGGGGAGGTTTAGGGGTTGTTGTTCATACTGGGAAAGGGACGGTGGTGATTCCTGGCTGGGGATGGGGTGGCATACTAGTGGCGATGGAGGTTATACTCGTCTGGTGCAGTGGTTTGCATGGGTTGTGATACCAGGCTTACCGGTGATGGTTTGCATGCATGCGTAGCATTATAGGCGTTTCGGCGGATGGGTTGAACGGTTGAGCGGCATGGCGGTTCTAAGATGCCTGCCATAGATTAGGGGGACCAAATACCCGTCATAGAATAGGGGTAGGATGCAAATTGCATTTACTGAGTGAAATGATCGCTCAATTGTTAATACTCTGATCAAGATGAGGTGGAGGTGAATTTGTGACATTGACATGAGATGCCGAGACTGTTAATCACAAACAAGACGGGGGGCGTGAACACCATAACTTGTCTCTTCACATCATGGCCTCCGATTGATCAAGTTCTCGTAGGTCTCGTAGTATATACTGGACGCAATGTTCCCAACTCATATAAACTGAGAGGCAACAGAATGTTCAAAACACCGGTCATCACCCCTATTCTACCCTAACCACAAGCCTTCCCACGAGCAGTGGGCACCGTATCCCTTGCACACACCACACGACTGTAAATCCACCCACAATGCTTGGTAAATAGAGCGATATATATATTATCAGTACTCATTTGTACCTTTCAGCCACACCCCATCTGCAGGGCAACGTAAACGACTCAGCAAAGAAAAGGGGGTATCGTAACATGAACGACAAAAGCAACATCAGGATTCCGTTGGGAGAACAAGAAAAAGAAACAAACAGCCCATCTGGATATATATATCTCCACCAGCAAAGCTGAAGGAGATATGAAACAGAACGAAGCAAAAGCAGAAGCAGGATGACCCCCTCGACTGGCCGACTGCAGCTAGATAGTTTGTCGCCAGCTTTCTAGATGTCGCTCAGAAACGTCGTCAACAGTCGTCAGTAGTGACGAGTATGCTTCCCATTGTCCCCATTCATTCTTTATATCGTATCTCATATAATCATCATCAAATCCACATTTTTTCCATGGCGGTATATAGTCGGTCTAAGGGGTGTTCCTAATCCGGCGCTGCTTTCCTATCCAATCTCCTCCATGTCCCAGGGGAGATCCGTCTCGTACACCTTGATGCACGTAAGGTAATTCGTCGAGCCGAATGTAGGACCCGTCGGATCGCTCGACCGGTCCAGTTCGAGCTCGAGTTCGGATAACATGAGCGGACGGACGATCTCTCGCGCAGCAGTCTTTAACTCGTCGATTCGCCGCTCGAAACGTCGCAGGTAATCCCGCGAATAATACCCCGGCGTGAGCTTGAGGAATCGCTTACACTCGTCGTGGCCAAGATACTCAGATCCCGCCGCGGACCCGAGGATGCGAAATGTCGGACCAACGGTCTCAAGCGTGGGCAGCGACATTGTCGATGCGTTCTGGTTGGCGCGCGCCGGTGGCGGAGCCCGAGTATTGACGTGCTCGCGCTCGCGCCCCGGGGTGTGATGTCTTGAAGACGCACGAGAAGGATGGCGAGGAACAGGATGCGGGGGTTGCGGAGGCTGTGGAGGAGAGTGAAGAGGCGGATATACGGGGATCGGTCGCATATTATCAGTTAGCCACTGTCGAAAAAACGACACAGCAAGCCAATCGATAAATGAATTCTGCGGATTCACAGACTCGCCATGGGAAGTCATGAGGTTGAGCCTGAACAACTGTCCCTCGACGCGATTGATTAAGTCTTCCAGTTCAGCCACCTTCGTTTCAATGGTCTCGAGTACGACCTTTGGCAGCGATGAGCGTATGCCGCGCTCACCCGTCGGCCATTTGCCTACGACATGGATCAAGGCCTCTTGAAATATGACTTTGCTTCGGGCAAGATAGCCCAGTCGCAGATAACTGACGGGGTACTTGTAAATCTGCCACCAGAGGCGGCCCTGAAACTGCAACAGGTGGTGATCGATGCGCGGCCCCACCACAGGTAGAGCATCATACAGATCCGCCAGCGCTAACAGTGACTTGCACTCGACATAGGCGTCGGCAAGGCTCGTATGCTCGAGTATTGGCGGGTAGTTGTAGAATATACGAAACAGATTATCGTAGTCGCGCAGCAAGTCTTCGTCAACCTGGGAGAGTGGCGGCGCATTGTCCTGATCCTGCTTCTGTGGTGGGAGTGACAAGCTGGCGACGGAGGGAAACAAGGAATTGGTCGAGCGCGAATGCGAGCGGTCCTGACCGTATGGCCCGGACGTGTTAGAAGCATGTCTATCGCCGCCAAACAGCGAACTTGCAGCTGCGGGCGTGGATGTTTGCGTCCTGTCCATGCCTAGATCCTTCTGTACGAGCATCGGTATGTCGTCTCCGTCGGCGCCAGTATCTAATTCGTAATGCCATTGTGTGATGGGCGTTTCCTCGCCAGTAACACTCCTTGGCGCCAGCACGCTAGCTTTAGACCATTGCTCACTGGTACTCGCCTCGAAGAATCCCGAGCACCGCGTCAGAGTGTGCTTGTGCAATAAATATCGGTTGGTCCTCCCACCGAGAGCAATAGTGATCTCGACATCGCCGGAATTGGTGAAGATGGGAAATTCGTTTTGCGGAATACAGGATGAACCACCAGCGAATGAACGGTTGTAGCGCTTGCTGCGGGACGAAGCATGCGGGCGAGAGGACCGGGCGGAGACGGAGGAGTAGGACCCGCGAATGCCAAGGGAGGACTGGCTGTGGTTTGGCTGCGACACCATGAATCCAGATTCACGTTGCATGGATCGCAACGTTGTGCTTTTCGTGCTGGGAAATATATACTTAGTCTCAAGTGAAGTTCCGATGACAGTCCTGTCTGCTGGAAATGTGTTGTGGTATATATCGAGATCACAGCAGTAACAAGAATGATATCTTCTTGGACCGACTGACTCTGCGATCTTCACGATGAGAAGCGCCAGGGATGACCTTCGGGTTCGAGCAAGGTATTCCAGATGAGTCTCTTCAGTAGGTCCTTTCGAAACGTAGCAATGTCGACTGTTTTATATATATAAGATGGTTCAGACAAGAAGACGAGGTAATGATGGAGAGCAGAAGCAGAAGCAGTGAGAGCGAAGTGAGAGTGAGTCAAGAAACTGGTCGCGCTACACCGTCGCGTGCACGACAAGGTGCACTCGTCGTTGTTGCAGTATTAATAAGAATGTTTTGGTTTCTCAACGTTGCATGTGCTCAATCCCGTCACCCCTGCTGCTGCTCCAGTATTTTTTTCGTCTTGATGGCAAAAGAAGCCGGTGATGATGGGGTGGTGTGAGGGGCAAGGGCTCGATTCTGGATGTACTGGCCGTTGTAGCGACGGCTGGATTCGCAGTGGTGTTGAGTCAAGGGTACATCAGGAAGATCGCAGGTGTACTGGGGGAGGATGGAGATGTATGGATACTTAACCAGCGACAGTCATACAGTGCATGACTGACGGCGAGTTGGAGTCAACGTGCTGAAACTCAAGGTCAAGCTCACTCTCTGTTCTGTGATTGCTCACCGTGTTTCATGAAGGTAGCTCAAAAGACACACGGTACACTCACACTACCGCTCGTATCAGTACATCTCTAGCGGCCGATGATACCCTCGTCCGCTACGCCACTGCAGCGGGTTGAAACTGACCTCACAACTGAGGCAACCGAGCCCCTGGCACCTGCCGACATACAAGTAAAGTTCAAGCTTAGGTGTAGTATTACGCAGCAGCTCTAGCCTTTTTTCGTATTGGGAAGGATTCACGGAAAAAAACATCGACTCGTCACCTTTTTTCTTTCTTAGTCAAAAAGACGGGCTCAGGCTGAATTTCTTCGCTGGCATTTCTCTGCCTTAGCCAGCTTACCACCCTAGTGCCACCGAGGGACGGATTTTAGCGTGAGGTACCTTACATACGTGCCTTTTCTTACTTTAGATTTGCCTCTTAAAATCGAGATAGGCAGATCATAAGGCACATCTGGACAGGTCAGGTCCCCTTAGGGTAGAGAATAGCGCCTTGCCTCTCTCACAACCCGAACTGCGGCGACAACACATTGAGAAATACAAACCGAGGTCGTTCTGTGTTTCTAAGATATTCCGTCCCACAGACCATCACGAGATATCCTACTGTCTACACAAATCAACTCCATGCACCCACGTATGCTCCATCCATGACTGGGATGCCGAGCTGGAGCATGCAGACCACCTGTCTGCGCAGATACTCTATCTACCTATCAACCCCGACGAGAATAGAAACAAGCGGTGCCTGCCCTATCACAGACCGAATCTCTGGAAAAGAAGAGACCAGGGGGAACGGTTATCCGGATGCGGCGATTCGGTGCACCGCACAGCACGATAGCTACACAAGATTGATTCCCTTGCCTATCATCGAGCCAAGGCCTGGGATGGCCCTCGCGCGGCAAAGTCGCTTTGCGCATCCACACACACTCACGACACATTCTAGATTGCTCCGTAAGCTGGATAGGTAAACCTGTGACTATCTCTCTATAACATGTCACATACGCGCAGTAGGAATAAGACGACTGGTATGTAAAACGCACAAGAGACACCTGACCGAATTCCTTCAGCCAGACGATTCTTCTTTCTCTTCGATATGCGAAGCTAGCGTAGGTAGGTAGTCGATCATGACCCGGTACGTAATTCGGTCTCGATGAATATGTAATATCTACGGCATATGAAATGCAGCTTAGCCGCCGCTAAGCATGCTCACTTTTGACCCTTTCGCTCTGGTGAACCAGCTCTTGTTCACATTGCAAAATCCATTGGACAGGATGCACTCTTACCACTCGAGCCGGCTGCGTAATGCGTAGCCTACCGGTGACACGGGTGGAGACATCTCTGCCCTTGTAGGCCGCACTACGTGACCCGATTGTTGCCCAACTTGCCCAGCATCTGAAAAAAGTCGCGAGTATAAAAGGGTGCCCAGCGCCCCTTCAGCTGGGTTGGTCCCCCGACGCTCTGGTAATATATCACGAAAGATGAAATCGTCGATTCCGTTGACATAGATCACTTCTATCGTACAATCTAAGAAAAGGTCCCCCAGATCCCCAAAAATTCCCGATATTTTACTCCCGTTTGACTTAAGCCCTTTTGATTGCCCCGATTGCCCACCTTTGAAATAAAGATTTTCGTAAAATGATATTGACAAGAAAAGAAAAGAAAATAGAAGTCGATTTGCCGATACGCACTCACATGCACCGCCAACATGCTTCCCCAAAGCACCGTCGCCATGCTTTGTCCGAGTCGCACACTCGAAGCCGATGATGTGGAGCCGGTCGTTTAGCTCATGTCCATTTCAACGGCAGCCGTGACTTGCGGCATTGACGCGTCGAAGAGTCGCGGTGTTCCTGCAGCCGTCATTACTTCAGCGCCTTCGAAGACTGGAGGTGTCGATTTGAGGTTGATGAGTGTTTGTTCGACGGTCCTGCTGACAAGCTGGCCCTGACGCAGGTTCTCGGCGAATAAGAAGAAGCCCTCGGAGGCTTCCACGAGATATGATTGGAGACCATGGCTCTCTAATCGGATCTGAGCATTGGTTACGGGAAAGTGATTTTCGATATAGCGAGCCCAGCCACGAGCAGCTGCCTGGATGTGCTCGTCTCCGCTGATGCGACGCCATCCAATGCCCAGATGAAGCGTGAAGTTGTCGATGATGGGCTGGCCGTTGGCATCCGTGGGAAGACCAGGCGTGGAGACCGGAGAGCCGTTGTTGCGAGGTGTTTGCTCAGTGCCAGATTGTGCCAGTATGTTCAGGTCCAATCGTTGGGACTTATAGCTCCGGAGAGATGGCCGCGTCTGTTGGTTGATGGCTCGAGCCTCGTCGTTTCTGTGCTTCTCCTGTGCGATGGCCTTCTCCTCGAGCCATGTACCTGATTGGCTACTGGCAGTTGCAACGTACGACGATGATGACTTGATAAGTGTCATGCCGGGGCCGTAAACCCAGTCATCTTCTGGCTCCTTGACAGGCTCGATGGTCTCGACCTTGGCTTCCTCGACATCTAGGTTGACGTCGGCTTCTTCTCTAGAGCGTTTGCGACCAGCAGCCGAAGGGACGGCAGTGCCCCGGGGCCAATGTGAGGGAGAGCCCATGGGATGGTGGACACGGCTGAGTGGTGATAGCTGGTGTGACATGGAAGGCATGGCAAAGGGGCGCTGGGGTGCAATTGGCGCCATGGTGAGCACGGGCGAAGAAGTGCGTTCGAAGAAAGACATTTTGATCTGTTAGCGCTAGATTCAGGTAAGATATCAAGAACTGTGTTAGATATTATTGAATGCTGCGTGAGTGCCCAGCACGTGTGCTGTGGGTAAGTGTCAATGATGCTGGTGATAGTCAGAGATCGCGACGGCTTAGACTGGGATGGTATGTATCGATAAGAAGATAGCGACACCAATTGATCTGGACAAGATGAGGAATAAAGTCGTGAAGTCTGTCTCGATGGTGGACGACAGTAAACCAGGCTGACTGTGAAGACCCGGAGGACTATGATGGATGGAAGAGAAGAAAGAGTGTAGACGTCGACAGCAATGTCAGCAGAGACGGTGGTATAAGTCAAGAGACGGCACGAGACGTGTAGAAGCGCAGGCAGGTATACGAAGGAGGAAGATGGGATTGAAGGACAGAAGACGGGCTGGTGTGGGAGCACCTAAGTTAAATAAGGGAACGGGACGGGCTGGAAGTGTGGATGGGGGAATGGGGATGGGCAGGAGGTATGGTGGTGGGAGGAAAAAGAAGGGAATTGCTGAGAGAGGCGGATGTCGAGCAGGCAAAAGCAGGCAAAGCAAGCAGCCGTAAGAGCTTCGCATGTGAGGTACGAAGTACGTACCTGACCTGGACGGACGCGCGAAGCAGAGAGGATGGCCGGCCAAAGGCAGCTGGGCCACACACAGTCCACAGACAGCCGCAACTTCCAAGAATGGTGGACGGGCGCACGGTGCGAGACTTCCCAGACGTGATCTGCACTGTACTTGACTCGTTTAGTACCCCGATGGCGTGCTTCTATCGAAAGCATTTGCTCCAATCTGTTCAAAGCCCTCGGTGGAGCGTCCACTAGAGCCTGGGCCAATCAGAGATGCTGTAGAACAGCCGATATTGCAGCCCGCTGCAGCCAATGAAATCATTGGCCCGAGTCTTGACTCTCAGACGGTCAGCACCCAGGGTAACCTTGTTCTCTTGGTCTTGGCGAAATCTGGGGCCGACAGCAAGTGACAGCATCTGATTGGTCTAGACTGGCGGGCCGGATAAATCCGACGAGGAGAACCTTATTCCAGTCTAAACTGAACGCTTAGTTGCACAACAGTGGACTGCGCTAGGCTGCCTTGGGTGCTAGCGTAGGTACAAGTTTCCGCGTCCTGAATGGTAACCACCCAGCAACGCCGTTACCACCAGAATATGTTTTACATCATGGAATCGGAAACAAGAGCCTTTTTTGCAGGTTTACGCAGTCTCACTTGTAAGTGTGGACGCTAGGTACTGCCTGAGTTGCCGGACAGTACCAGCTCAAAGAAGACGCGGCAGTGAAAATTGATGGGAATAGTTCGGGTTTTTCCATGTTAGAAATTTTCGCAAAAAAAAAAGTTGCTTCTCACCGGACTCAAGCACATGGTCTTGAAAGCGGGAACACGCTTGCCTGTAGATAGATAGCCATCCTTAACCGATGCCGATTTCATTCACCAAGCCTATCTAATTTTAGTTCTAGGTGATTCTACCGATCTTAGGGCCTCTCCGAACTTACTTGTCCTCTTTGACACACGTTTCTGGGGCACACTTGCACCGCTAATCACGCGAACTGGCTCGTCTTCAGCGCACAAGTTTGTGGTAACTTGTAGATAACCTTCCACGGAAAAATGCCATGCGCGCAGATGGGCAAGGCACGGACGGCAAGGCAACCAAGAGCGGGTCCTTTAGACTAGCGCACCTGCTTAAAGCAGAGTAATGCACACTAATAAATCTGTGGGCCCATGTTCCGTTTGTGTCTCGGTTTCAAAAACGTACCTAAATTCTCTGTAAGACTCGTTAAGACGTAACAACCGAGCAACCGAGGACTTTCAGAGTGCAGTTAACGAAGAAGACAGCAGTGCGTAGTAAATCAATATTGCTTGTCTAGCCACGATAGGTAGGTAACTATGTGAGTGCTTCGTAACTTGCACATCCTACCTACTACTTCATACATCCTTCGTAACGCTGAATGCGTACCTATTCCGTGGTGTACTCCGTCAATGTTGAACGGAACTTCAGAACGGTCAGGTGACGGTAAACATCCTGTGTGGTTAGGGCTGCAAAACTGATTATTCTACCTACCCGGTTAGGCTTAGTGGAGGCTCACCCTCGGAAGTCCTACGATCAACTAAGCTTAGCGTGTTCGCTGCTTTTTTCCTCAACCTCACGATGCCGTCAGTCAGATCGCTGACGAACTGTCTTTTATGCAACCATGCCACCGTGCACACAGAAACGGTTCCTTATTCCGTATTCGTAACGATTCAGCTGCTGTTCTGCTTCGGAGGTACTTTAGATTGAAGATTGGAGACATTGGCGAGAGGTATACTACCATGTAAAATACCGTTGTTGTGTACATGCTACAAAAGGCACCAACTTAACAATTGTTGTACCTCGGCATCATGGGAATGCTCATGACGGTAAGTCCACGGTAGGATCAAGGCGGTGAGTACCTGGTAGGTATTCCGTATCAGTCCTTGAGCTCTACGAGTACGGTAATATTCCGTTCAGACAAGTGTCCGTAAGGTACGGAATAAGCGTCTCAATCTACGTCACAACGACTCTAGTAACGCTCAATAAAGGGAATATTTCCAAGCCACCAGGTCAATAAAGGGCTAGTTTGTCTGATAGCTACGTGAATAAACGCGTTGTGCGCAAAGTAGATATTGGGACGTGCCAAGTTCAGAGGTGTTGGACGCGTTTGCCTGAACGATCCGATGTGGTAAACCTGAGGTCCCAGCCATTTTTTCGTAGCGAAGTGGAATCCGTACGTGAAGCCACACTGGGCTTGTCGTTGGAGATTGCAATCGCCGATCGGCAACTGCGACTATAGCCCCACTCTTTTCGGCTCCGCGGATTTATGGGATTCCAACCTGGAGCTGTCGTCCAGTACGAGTACCTACTCGTATGCTCACCATCGAGACAACCCAACCACCAAGACTGCCCGAACTCAATTGCATCGGCCTTGAAACCGACATTTGTTTACCTTGCCAAAGCAACCTGTCTTGATTCTTGAGTAGCATCATGGCGGGTCGATTGCAAAAGATTCCTACATCTATCTAGGACATCCCAAGCCATCCGGGGCACATATTTGCTCTCATATCTCAAGTCAGGCTCGAGATGCTCCAGAATCCTCTCATCGGCGTCCAACCTCAACCAACCATTAAAGGAACTACTGGCCATGATAGAGTCTCTCTTTATGGGCCTCTTTGAGAATTATCATGCGACAGTATTGATCGCTTAGATCAAATGATCCTAAGACCTCGCCTTGATTCGTTACTGGGGTAGCAAATGCTTCCTAGCCGACAGACACAGCCCGGGTGACTCGACTCCGCCTCCGAACATGGGAGTGTTGTATGCCGGTATGAGCACGTGTCTGGTTGGCCTCTCCAACATTTCAGGCTCCGTCCGGCCATACAAGAACATCTCACGCTGTGTCTCGGAGCTATGCCCTACCGGATCGCTCAATAGCTCCGTACCAGTCAACGGGCACTTGAGCGAAGATCGGGCTGAGGCCGATGACTTCTAAGGTTCTCCCAATGAGTTATTTGCCGTGAAATATAAGCGAAACCAAGATAACTTGAGTGACGATCATCGCCTCAAGTCAGCCCAGAGGAGCAACATTTTTGAGCTCACAAGCCATGCGCTGAAGATGAGCCCGACATCGCGTTCATCATGATAATCATGCGCTGGTCGACACGGAATTGGGATGTTTGAGGGTAGTGCACCGGCAATCGCGTCTAAACCGGTTGCTCTGCTGAAACGCTACAAGCAAAGACCCTCCGACGTCCTATTCGATTCAGAGAAATGCCATCAGTTTCGCAGATCAATTTATATCTCCGAGAGTTGGCAGATCTTGAATTCCTACTATTCAATTGAGTGAATAGCCAACGGCACACTGGTAGGCGCCAGTTCCATTTGCACGGGGAGCGTACCAACGAATCCTACGTCCCAAGTAACAACCTCTCGTCACATCAGCTCAACTGATTCAAGCCACCGACGACATCCTACAGCTTATCGGTACTGTTCACGGGGACAAAACCAACGGTCGAATGCCGTTTGAAAGTTGAAAACCCCGACGTGTCATGCCACGTCGTTCGCCCACCGAAAGAAGCCTATCCAATGGAATAACACCAGGCACGCCGTCGTGCAGAATCTTGCTCAGACAAACATTTCGCATCATGTTCTGGTTCAATGATGAAGTAGAACGTCAGTCCATTCATGAAATGGGTAGAATCACATGAGAATCGGGTCAAGTCTACGATCTCCGTGTCGCTACTTCATCTTGTACGAAATCATATTGATGCGATGGGAAACCGAAGCTGTCATTCCGACTTAAAACTTCAATCTGCTAATAATTTTGGGCACATTAATTGACGGCCTCCATACGCTTTTCGAAGCTGGGCAGTTACGATTCGATTGGAATCTGAGCATCTATCTATCTCAGGATACAGAAGAGTTGCGCTTATGGCTTGATTCGTTCGCAATACTTACTTGTTCCGAGGCCCGGGATAGATACACGTGAGAGATGGATTTATCGGCTCTTCGGAGAGAATGCGATGATGAGCACGACACAATCGGACCTTTTAAGAAAGAAACCGCCATATCATCAATGAGCCATCTTGAACCATCTCAAAGACCAGTGCCTGCGGTGGCACGAAGATTCGCCGTTTGTATGGCTTCCCACTGCAACGCTTTCTCGCAGACAAACGGGCAAGCCATTGCCCTAGTCGTCAAACGCTTTCCGGACCGCGTATCTTCAACCCTATGTCGATGGGTACCTGCTTAACCGCAAGCCGGTTTGCAGGACCCTCGTTTCATCCGGTCTTTATCATCGGTAAGGGATCACTCGCGATCCAATGGCAGCTCAGGGACCCCTGAATGTTTGAGCCTCATGCTTTAGCGACCGTCAGTCTGTCTCATATGCCATGCGTTCTTATCTACATCTGTGAGTCATCGTTTCAACCCGTGTCTCAAGTGAATACCTCCTAGTACAACAGAGAAAAAGAATGTCCTGCGCCGGCCGACGATGCGAACTGCTCGTCTAGGACTGAGTCAACCATACGGCCTACACCAAAGAAAAGGAGGGTGAAAAGCAGTTCATCTTATATTGTACAAGAGGTTTTATAGCACTTCAGCACCCGTGAAGCTTTCATTGCTCTCTCCTTTCTTTGATGAGAGGAATAGATAGTCATCTCGTAGACAAGGTGCTCAGCCTCGACGCACATATCAACGGCGAAATTGGCCACCTAAAATCTCACGATATCATCTCCATGAAGACAATACACTTCAGCTGGAGAATCGAGACTCGGGTAGGCAATGAGCACAACCTAGACCACAGTCATCTCTCAATTCAATCCTGAATCCATCCCAACCGCAGCCGAGAGTTCCCAACACTCCTTATCCGCCATCCCCCCAGCAACCAATATCTTCAGCAATGTTCCTTCATTCATGCAGGTACCCTCCGCCTAACCCAAAAGCGGCGCAACTAGCGTGCGGTGTTGGTGTTCCGTTACGTAGGCCCCAGTCCCGTTACCCAGCCAACCGAAAGAGGTAAACAATGCGACCAAGGGTTCCTCGGGTTTTCCCGCGCAGCGAATTGTCCTTTTCGGGCTCCGGACTTAATGAAATTGTTCTTCAAGGTTCGGGTTCTAGACCTAATTGTTTGAATTGCGTACGCGTGTTTGTTTACGATCAGTTTTTTTGATTACTTGAGCACTGCATCTAGATTTTGTGAATTGGTGATTCATGGGGTGAATGAGCGAACGCAGAACGGGTGTTGCGGGTAAGAAGATAGGCAACAGTTGCCGATACTATTCCGTAATATCCAGGCATTGACTCCGTAATCCTCGTCAACCGCACAAGTCTTCAAATAAAGCGGCATAAGAATGCTCACACCGGTCAGCAGAAAAATTGAATGCATATCCGAATTCGGAATGGTCATTGGTACTGATTCCAGGTCTCGGCGAATAAGCCGGGAATGCTTCTACTTCCTTTCCACAAAGAGAAAATCACAGACATGGTCTCAGTCATCATCTCACACACAACACCTGTCCTTTGCTAAGAGAGCAAGCAGAACGCTGTCAGTGTCGCACTCCTGATACTGTAGATATCTTTGTGTACACCGATCGCGAGTTTGTCTTGTCTTTACCTAGGTAGGGGATTCTCATGATGAGATATAATGATGTGGTCTAATACTTTTGTTTAATTCGGACATTATCAGCCGGACGTAGCAAGCCAAGTATGAATGCTTCACAGCCCAACCTTAGCCACGGGTTCTGCTCTAACCCTCCGGAGCTTCTTCATATTCTTCGGAGTCTGACTGGCGACCCTCATGATAAAGCAGCGAATCATCAAGATTCTCCATGCCTGAGTACAAGCCTTGAAACCCAGGCGTCATCACGTCTGCTGAACCATCCACGCCCAGAGTTACGTCCTGATCGGCAGCGAGTTGCTGGGCCGTTTGTCTGCGAAATCTGGAACGTGCAGGCTCTGTGAGATATCCTGACAAACGACTTCGATGCCGTGCTTCAGGCAGGTTCTGTGGCGTCTGCGGCTGCAAGAATGCCGGAACAGCATCGTCGTAAACAGAAAACCCGGAGCCGTCCACCGATAATCCAGACCCGGCTGTTGTCGGTTGCTGGTTGGATTGGGCACTGGTGCTTCGCGGAGATGGCGCTGGAGAATTCTGTCTAGGAAAGCGAACAATGGATTCAACGAACCTAGCAGCGGAATTGAAGATTCGTGCACCGGTACGACTGAGCTAAGGGGAGTTTAGCCAGGTAAGTTCATGCCTGGCTTCACGGATCAACTAACTTGGTGAGTATCACCCGAAATTGGTTGAGTCGACCCCGTAATGGACGACTGCCGTATAGGGGTAGCCGGCGGTTCCGGTCCGATCCTCTCCTGTGATGTCTCCGGCTGGATGCTAGAGTGACCCTATTCAATCATACCTGTCAATATAGCAGAACATGTAGAAGCCGACATGCACGCACTGATGGAAGTGATTGCACGTCGGAGATCACACGCCTGTCTAGCGAAAAGGGTGCAGGCAAACTAATTGGTTGGCTTTGATTCTCAGCTAATTGTAGGCCGGCTGTGGAACTCGACGCTCGACTCTGTGAGGACGTTGCTTTACTCGGATCGATACTTTCTACCGACTCGCGAGGTCTTGGGGGCCTACGTGGAGGACAAGAAAGTAGTCTCATGTCTTCGTTGGATTTAGGGGCGTTGACGGGGTCTGGCGTAGCTCTCTGGCGTGTCTGCCCCTGACCGCCGTGCTCTGACTCGTGGCTATTCTGACCGGCATTCTGGGATTTAAGCCGGATGGGAAGCGAACTGATAGTGTTCTCTTTTGCAAGATAGCTTCTGAATCGACGGCGCCGCTCATAGTCCTTGACCTCTGTCATGGTCAAGGAGATCGTAGTGAGCGGTAATCGCAGCATCTTGTGTGATGAGATCTAGCTCACTTTGGCGACGAGATAAACAGCAAGGAATCTAAGGAATGTTGAAGCCGAGAGGCCTCATTCATTTGCATGTAGAAACACACATAGAATCCATGATGAAGACATCAAAAGCTAGAGCGGATGGCTCAACCCTTCGAGCTAGCATTCTGGAGCAGTCGTGGGGAGCTGACAGCTTCCCGAGGTGCGTGCATCTCGAATCGACAGGCAGGCGGCAAGAGAGGGAGGAGAAGGAGAAGAGAAGACGTATCTAGAATTGGAAATCTGGACCTGAAAAAAAGCTCTCTTTGAGCATTCGAAATTCGAAGCAGAGAAGTAAGTAAGCAAATAAATGAAGGTCGAAGATGCAGAGGAGACTATTGAGGCTTGCGGTATGAGGGTAATTATCTAATCTAATCGTTAGATACAAATAGGCAGATGTGATATTATACGGAGATTTCATTGGCCTAACGCGTGTTTATTAATACCCTGATAGTTCTTTAGACGAGCCAATGTCAATATCGGTGAATTGGGGTTTGCTGTTTCTCATTTCAAGGCATCAATTGCTGTGAAATCAGGCAATCACGTAAAATATGCATTTAATCCGTTAGGTACTCCGTACTGTCCGTAATTCGTATTGTCAATGTCGATGAGGAAGCTGCTGCTGACCCGTGAGTTCAGCTGTTTCAGAGCCGCAGTGGAACAGCGCCGTGACGACTGTGGGGGTGGCGCGGGGAAATCGGCAATGACGTCGCCTTCTAGTTGCAGAATCCATGGAAGGCACGCAGAAGCAGGTGAGCAGACAGTCCCTCGATAGGCCTTGATAGGTAATGGCGAAATAACTCGTAAGGCTATCACAATTTATTTACTTTACGAATTTAATCTGGAGTTAATTGCCCTCTCTATATATGCAAGATGTGGGTGGGTCAGGCCTGAGACGAGAGAGAGCCGCAATGGAACAATTCGAGCGAGATCATGCTCTGAGCTCAGAGCGGAAGTAGTCCTGGCGAGTAAAGTATTCCCTACGGAGGAGGTACTTTTACGTGTTTCTAGCGCAGCACTACCTATAGTAGGCTCGGATTAAATATGGAGTATTTTTGCCCTGCATTCCCCTTTTTCCCCCTTCTCCCACTACCGGTACCACTAATAGTACGGAGTAACTATCTACAACCTTACTGCGTACGTGCAAAAGTAATCCGTACGGAATACTTGCACATACTCCTGCGAAGACAAGTGCAGTTGGGACAGTGGGCGGACGGACGGGCACGGTGCTTGCGCTGCTTCGTGTCCTGTGAAATTAAGTACCTTTCTAGTGTAGCTGCGAAGTAAAAGTACCTTCGGCTTATTGCGGACTTCGAACGGAGTGAACGTGAACTGGACAGTTGTACGGAGTACGATACGGAACACTTTACTCGCAGATCAGTTAGCGTGTTGGAGCTGCTGCTGCTCCTCGAGCATGTACCTAAGGCACACTGGTCAGCGGCAGGTACCTGAGTCACCACTGAGCCCACCGCTAGTGCGCAAGTACACCCTACCGCTACCCGCCTAATTATCACCCTGCAGCGGTCGAATGTACCCAGGTACGCCGCCCACGGCCGCCCAGATGCTCCGGCTACGTGCACCAAGCCGCCAAACCGAAGGTACGCTGTACTTCCGTACAATTTACCTTATCACCTTACCATCAATCAATAATCATTTCCCTTCCTCTCAACTCTCAACCAGGTTCAACAACTCACGCCAGACTGAACTCCAACATTTGTGTCCTGCCGTTATGTTCTGATGGCATGGCCCTGCAGTCCATCCAGCATCTCGTCAACCACAGCACATCGAGTCCACTCTTGTTAGATATCGTGCGCCCTTTGTGCCCGTCATCGTCGGCCCCCTGTTGCGACCTTGATATTCGGGTGCCTGGAGCCAAGGTATCATCTCTGTGGAGCCGACAACCCTCGAGATCCCGACTCACCAGCCGTGGACAGCGTCCAGCTTGTTACTGAGTAGTTGCTCGTAGACCGCCTCACGGCTGCTCAATCGATTCGGAGCTGTGAGCAGGTGTGTCGGCACGGTCCAGCATTGGCTTGTCCGCCTGTCCACTCGTCCAATCCTGCCTCCTGGTCCTCGTTGTCCCCCATAATTAATCTCACCACTCATCGCCGATCCCCTCCAATTAAAACCAGCAACGGCGACTACCATCAACGACAGGTTTCTGTCATACAGCTCTCCTGGTTGAATTATGAATAACGACCTGAGCCTTTCGAGGGCTCTGGGCGGGTTGCGCATAGCAAACCCGGATGATGCCACCCCAAGCCCCCCACGATCGATGCCCACTGACTCCGAGCACTCACCGACTACAGCCCAACCGACCGATTCCGTCGTTCCTGACGCTGAGCTGCAGAAAACCCAGAGTAGGCCACAAACCACCGAGTCGTTACTAAGAAAGAGTGCACACCCTGTTGAAGCAGAGCCCTCGCATCCATCCTTGACCCAGTCCTCGAGTCTACCTCCGAGTCAACCTTCGAGTCTACCTTCGAATCAGCCCCTAAGCCAGCCCCCGAACCAGTCCTCCTATAATCAGAATGGTTCACTGCCTTATTCCAACGTCTCCTCGCGCCCGGGATCCGCTCTATACAATGCTCCGCCAGGCACAGGCGGGCGCGGTCAGCCCCCGAACTCCTATCATATGCTAAGAACGGATCCGTCTCGATCTGCTTCTCATAATGAATCTTCGTCAAGGCCAGCTCCGTTAGAATACTCGCCCATGATTCCCTCTCGGGAACCCAGTCACAGAGAACGCGCATATGCTCAGAATCGCCCGCCTCCCTCCTCCAGTGGAAACGGTCCCTTGCCTCCCCGAAGAAGCTCGCGAGCGATGACGGGTGGTTACAGCTCCATTTCCGGTGTACCAGTCGCTCCCGAGCCTCGGGGCCGAGGACCTGACGTGCCGGGCTCATTGGGCAGCGAGGAGTGGAAAGACCGAGGAGCTGCTGTTTCAATGCGAAAAGAAGTCGATGCAAATGGTAAGACAATAATGAAGCCGGTGAAAAAGGGGGTTCGTGACTTCACATTTGGCAGAGTGCTAGGAGAAGGATCCTACAGCAGTGTCTACCTTGCAACAGATCGACAGACTCTCAAAGAATACGCAGTCAAAGTACTCGAAAAGCGGCATATCATCAAGGAAAAGAAGATCAAGTACGTCAACATCGAAAAGGACACTCTCAACCGCCTTACGGAGCATCCTGGCATTGTTCGGCTCTACTATACCTTTCAGGACGAGAACTCGCTCTACTACGTGCTGGACCTCTGTGGTGGCGGCGAGCTTCTGGGAGTTTTGAAGAAGACAGGCACCTTTGACGTTGAGTGCACCAGATTTTTCGGGGCCCAGATCCTGGATGCTATTGAGTATATGCACTCTCGCGGTGTCATACATCGTGATTTGAAACCCGAAAATGTCCTTTTAGACGACCAATTGCACGTCAAGATAACCGATTTCGGTACTGCGAGATTATTACGCGATCCGAGAGCACCGCAGGGGCCCCCAAGGACTGAGGAGACCGGCACAAGTTCCAGGAACAAGGAACAACAAGACGACAGCCGAGCAGCTTCTTTTGTTGGTACAGCCGAGTATGTCAGTCCTGAATTGCTCACCAATAAGAATGCCTGCAAGGCCAGTGATCTCTGGGCCTTTGGCTGCATCATTTATCAGATGCTAGCCGGTCGTCCGCCTTTCAAGGCGGGTTCGGAATACTTAACGTTTCAGAAGATTGTTAACCTTGAATACGAATTCCCTCCTGGCTTTCCCCCTTCGGCCAGAGATTTGGTAGAACGCTGCCTGGTTTTGGACCCTAATCAGAGACTTACAATCGAACACATAAAGAACCACGAATTTTTTGCAGGACAGCAGTTTGGCAAAATTTTATGGAAGTCCAAAGCGCCGCGCTTACGCCCGTACATGCCACCGGCTCAAGAACCTAACATCATTAAACTGAATGGTTCATCTGGCGTCCAGCAGTCGAACCCGGGGGGTCGGCCCCATCCTGGAGGCAATGGCAGTGGCACCCGTACGCCGGGACATCTCATCACGGATATCCCACCACCGTCCCAGCTTGACATCGAATGGTCGCCAGTGCTCACCAAAACGAATGAGAGGATTCTCCGCCTTGGTGACCAGATGGTCATGTCGACCGCAATACCAAACAGTCCGTTCAACAAGGGTGAAGAAGGAGGCCATAGGAAGTTCACCAGGTTCTTTGGTGGTAGTACCACGAAAAAGCGACAAAGGCTTGTCATCATCACTTCCTGCGGCAGAATTATTCTAGCCCCTGCAGGTGGTGAAGAGAAGAAGGCAAAACAGGAGGTATCCCTCCTCGCCGCGGACTGTGCCTGGAAGACCCAAGTCGATGCCAAGGGACAAGTGATATGGTCTGTTGATTCGGTACGTATGGGATCCTGTTGACATGCTCACGTGCTAACCCAAGTCAGGCTGGCTATCACTGGACATTTGAGGACACGAAAACGTCATCGTCGATGGAGACGTCAGGGCCTAGTGCTGACGATTGGATCGAGACTGTCCAACAAGCTAAGGACATTGCGGTTTCCATGAACCTGTCTGGAGCGAACGCTACCGACAACAGTTTCGGCGATATCACATCGTCCATGTCAAGTCCTGCAAGTACATTCGGCCCCGAAAGCTTTAGCATAGGCGATAGGTCTTACCGCAGTCCTCTAACCCGGAGTCAAGCAAGTTTAGAGGATACCATAAATACTAAGCGAAACCGATTCAGCAAACGACAGTCCAAGCAAGGACTAGGTCCGGCATTCTAGTACGATCGGTGCACGCTACCTTCTACGGCCTAGCAAATACGCCACGTTGATAATTTCGACCACTTTCGCGCACACGGCGTTGTCGTTCACTTTCCACGAGCTTTCTTTCCGGCATTTTAGCGAGGCGTCGGGTTGGTACGTTGGAGTGATCTTGGAAGAGATTCGGGTATGAAACACACTGCATACATGGCAAGGACCTTGCCCTTTTATAACACGGCATCTACAAGGTACTTGAGTGCATTGTAGGCATTGTTGCCACTACCTAGTTATTGTTGGCACATCTAGATGGAATAGGGGGGGAGAGAGGAATTACATCGCATGCGAGGTTGTCTTCATATCGCATCTCACAATACCCCATGACGACAGGTTATATTCAGTCTATTAGAAGCATGTTGCCTTGAAGGAGCATGGACATGCTTTTTCGGGGGTCGCTGGGTTTGACAGTTTTTTCGCTTTTCACCCTCTTTTGAAGAGCTTTGGTATTTTCGCTGGAGAGAGAGGGGGGGAAGGGGGGAAAAAGATGCTTTTTTACATGGAGGCTAGAATTGTGAGAGAGTGTGAGAGATAAATAAAAAGAAAGAGAAACAACAACAGGCAAAACAGACCATATTTTAATAAAAAGACTGAGAAAGGGGGAGGGAAGGGAGGGGGGTCGTTGTTGTTGTGTGGTCAAAGTTGCAAACCCGAAAAACCAAAAAATTCCTCGCTAAAAGAATGAAATGAAAAATTGATGCTCGCCCGTTGATACCCCCATCCCGTACCGAGAATTCCTTTATGGATACGGATGGGATCATGTAGGTAATTTCGTGAATGGGGATTGTAATCCGCGATCAAAAGCACTGTCCTGATCGCACGTACATTCCCAGCCTAGTTAACTTGTGCCCCAACCTGCACAGAGACAAAACGAGGAGGATCCGTAGCATGCCGGTCGCCGGTACGGCCGGCCGGCCCACGCACGACCGGAGGCCGGTGACCCATACATACAAAGCGTTACAGACTACGCGTTTTCTCTACCAATTGAGGCTTTTCGTTTCAAGTAAGTAAGTATTTTGAAGCGGGTGCGGGATACGACCGCCGGTGACACTGCCTGGATGGGCTTTGGGGTATATGTAAGGGTCTCTCTGTTTCCTTCCACGGGGAGCGGGAGAGAAGGGACGGGAAGGGAATTGACCAATACTGCTGCTTGATGGGAATTTGGGTTCGATGCTTTTTGTGATAGATATCGTGACTTTCTCTGGGACGAGATGTGCGTTTTTCTGAATCGAGACGATGCATGAGACGGAAAGGGTCTAAGGGTCCTGTGTCACGATACGCTGGAGTGCGTAACAACAAGAATACCAGACTTCAGAGAACCTGTAAGTACTAAGTAGGTATGTCTGTCCAAGGGTCGTGTCGTGTTGTATCGTGATCTAGGTACTATCAAACGAAGCTACGCTAGGGTTGCAGGTGGACTGAAAGGGTCTAAGGGTCCTGTCACGATGAGGGGTACATTAGGGAGCTGATACTGTAAGTATTTCCGTGAACCAGTAGGTATGTCAGAGGGTCGTGATCTACATATGCTTGCGTGTTGAGTCAAAGGGTCTAAGGGTCCTCTGTCATGATTGAGTGCGTAGGGGGGTCGGAGAGTCGGTAGGTCAGGGTCGTGATCTACCTACATATGCCTGTATGTAGATGGAAACGGCCTAACGGTATCTTTGCCATTCTGCAGAGGAGACCCGAGAGTCGGCATGGGGATTGAAGTTTTCCCATTATCGAGTCTGTAGTTACGGCTTGGTCATGTCTTCATGGGGATGGGTGCATGTAAACTGGAGCGGTTTAGGGGGTTTGTGTTACGCTGAGTACGGTAAGTGAAACCGGAAACTCATACCGGATATCTTAGATTCGACATGCTGTCCGAAGAAGCAGAATTGTTATCTGCCTAGTATCAAGACTAGAGTTGCATGTAGCTCTGAACGGTTGAGGGTCCCTGTTTCACGATGGGGTATGTATTGGTAAGTATGGTGAAACCGGAAACAGATACCGGATATCCAGAAGTCAGTATGCTATCTAAAGAATTCGAGAGTTGTGATTTATGTATCAAGGCTAGCGTGCATGTCGAGTGAAGCCGTTTAGGGGTCCTGTGTCACGCTGTGAGGGTCTAAGAAGAATCGACCAAGGGAGTAGAAAGTCGTGATGTGCCTATCGAAACTAGAGTCGTATGCAGACTGGAACGGTTAAGAGCCGTGCGCTGCGCTGAATGCGTGTAGGTGAGACCGGAATTTGATACTGGATATCCAAGAATTGCTATGCTATCCAAAGAACTCGAGAGTTGTGATGTACGTATCAAAGCCAGGTTACATGTCAGGGTCCTATGGCACGACATTTAAGACATTGGCATGCTGTCCAAGAGATTCAAGAGTCGTATCTACACATTCAGGTTGCGTTGCATGCAAACCGGAACGGTCAGGGTTCCTGGGTCGCGATGGAGTATCTGTGAGTAAGGTAGTAACTGAAACAAATACCGGATATCGAAGAATTCGTATGCTATTGAGGCAAGTCGCATGTCGATTGAAGCAGTTTAGGGGTCCTGTGTCACGCGGGAGATGATACCGGAGAGCTGTGAGTCGGTATGCTCTCCGAGGAAATAGAGATTTTGCAGTAACGTTTCAAGGTTAGGCTGCATGTAGAAGAGAAAGGTCCAAGGGTCCTATGTCACGAAGGATGAGGACACTCAAGACATTGGCATGCCGTCCAAGGAATTAGAGAGTTGTGATCTACCAATTGAGGTCGTGATGCATGTAAACTGGAACGGTTTAGGGGGCTGTGTTACGCGGGGAGGTGATACCGGAGACCCGAGAGTTGGTATGCTGTCCGAGGGACCAAGAAGTCGTGGTATACCACGGTCACATTCCGGTCCATTCAACACATGTCTTCATAGGGATGGTTGCAGGTAGATGGAGTCGGTTTAGGGGTCGGCGTTACACAAGCAAGGGGATCTCGGATTTCCGAGGAGAGAAGTGCTTGGCTAGATTGTTTGAAGAGGAGACGTTGAGGCAGTAGGAGAAACGGCAGTGTACTCGTACGGAGAGAGGTAGATGGCCAGATATTCTGCCTGAGCAGTAGACTCCTGAGTCGTAGAAACTTTCATTAAGGTATAGACTACGCGGATATCACCAGATTAATCCCCCTTATATAGAAAGATCGTGATTAGACTGAGTCCATGAGACATTGTAGTACGTTTACACAGCGTTAAAATAGAGGGCTTTGTGTCTCCAGGTGAAGCCTGTACATTGAATTTCAAATCACCGGCCTCTTACGCCAATAAGTCGTTTCGTGACATATAAAGCACAGAGATATCTTTCCGGGGGCACACAACGGCCACTACGTTCACGCCATGTCTATGCTGCTCTCTAGAACTACGGGCACAACTGAATCACAAAATTTGACAAACAGAGGCCCGAACATCACAGCGTGCGCGGCAAACTCGGATATCAAGGCGGTAGGTCGAGCTGGATTCGCTACCACGAAGCTTGGTTCCGAACGGCATCACTCTGTGCGTGGAAAAGACGAGCGGTGTGAGCAAGAGAGGAGCAGCTGCCGTGGACTTTTACCAATGCTACCTTATTGCTCAACGTTGGTGCTTTGTCGATGCTTGGCCTTGCTTTTGACGTCGTGAACCGTTGCCGTTACAGAAAGTTGGCGGGTTTGGTTGACAGTTTTGTGGCGGATGACGAGTCACTGTCAAACTTCACACACGGAAGAAGACGCGTTGATATCCAGGGGTATTATACCGGCTTGGCTGGAAAGAAATGGCATTCCATACGCCAACTTTCCAAATATGCCATTGTCACACCTCCTGAATACGATGATTGCCGAGTCAATTGGCTTCCTTCCGTGCTCGCCGATGTAGTGAACTTCTCACGTTCACCTGAACCGATTCGTTCAGCGCCGAATCATCTCCAATCCGGAATGCGTGAGGACGATGCTGAACCGTGGTCCACGATGTCACGTTTTATATGTGCAGTCATACTGCACCCCAGCCCCTTTTCAGGACGACGCGCGCTCCTCACCTCATGCACGGGCTAGATTCATGCAACGTTTGGGAAGCCTCGTGCACATCACTCCGTCTCTGCCTGCTTTCCGTCCGCACCTACTCGCTGTCCCTACATGCTTGATGCCGCTGGAGTCATCTGGACCCCTAGTGGGAAATGTGATCGACATGCTGAATAGACATTTATAGACACCATGCAAGATGATGGCGCCTGTCATTCTCTGCTCGGGCAGCGTAGATCCAGGGTCCTTGTACTGGTGTGTGAACTCATCTTGAATGGTGATATTCATATCATGACTATCTACTTCGAATAATATCAGCGAAAATACAGGAGAAAAAGGAGGATGTGAACACATCCAAGACAGAGCAAGAAGAGCTCGTCGAACTACATTCCTTTCCCATTCCATCGTGACTGACTCACTCGGCTGTAGCATGGAACTGCCGTCTGCTGGATACATGCTTCGTTGACACCTCCTCGTCCTGAGGCATCGTAGTGTTGGCTCAACCAGACTACGCACCATCCCGTACCCGTCAAAACGTACTGCTGTTTGGAGCAAACAAGCCTCTTCTGGCATTTTATTATATAATAATAAAACGGGCTAAGATACGAACTCTGGGCCGCAGTTCAAAGGCATCCATTCCTTCGTCGTGCTGCAGGCAGCTTTTACTTTTTCTGCAGCCTGAGCTGTCTCGATCGTTCCCTCCTGCCTATGAGCATCAAGATGATGGACATCGAGGCGACAGGAAACGTACGATTGTGAGCATTTCGATCGCCGGTGAACCTGGAGTTGAACTGCCGTCGTTAATTCGGCTCTCTTATCCCCCCATTGACGGTCTCTGAATGATGATTTCATGTCGGCAAATGCGTTTAACCTGGATTCAGCTGCGCCTGTTGCAGAATTACTTCTCTTTTTGGGCTGGCTTCAACGGTCGCCGGGAATTACCGTCTCCAACGGGCCATGGCCGGACCTTTGTGACTAGAAGACGTAGAAAATAATAAAAAAAGACTCGGAGGAGATTGATATCACCAGAAACCTGAGCGCCATCTCGTGTGGCTCTCGCAAATACTCTGCGAGCCCTACGACGGCGTCGAGAAAGTGTAGTGTAGACAGGGGAGACAGGATGCTGGGATGTGATGCGTACGACTTGGTGAGTTACATAATATAATCACAAACAGACGATGTGCGACGACTGCATGGGCTCCCGTCTGGGTTCGCTGCGTCTTGTAGTACATTCAGGGTATCATGTGCCTCCATGCACGAAGGACGCAGCGAATGACGGTGGGAGTCCGGAATAACGTGGGATGCTAATGGGAATCCCTTGCAGCGACTCCGACGGCTTGCGGTCCACGGAGCAGGCACGGATTACACACACGAAAAGCGCGCGACCGCGACTTGCCCAAGGTCCAAGCCGGAGGAGGATGTGTGCGTACCTGCAGTGGTCAGTGGTTGCAGTGGCCGCTGGCAGGTATGTACGACGGACGCGAAGTACCTCGCAGCAGTCTCACCGCGCAAAAGGTACATACAAGGCATCTTCTCCGTCCAGAACGTTACTCGACCTGACCGGCTTACCAATTCCGTGCAAAGGCTGTCGCCAATAAACGGCGACTCGATGAGGTCGTAGCAAGTACTGACACAGTGTTAATCTGACTATTCTGTGTATGCACAGCACCAAGAATGAATCTGATTGACACTGTCGCAGTACTCCGCCGTCACCTCGCGCGTCTGCCCGTCCAGCGCTCGCCCACTAAAGTCAGCTTAGTCGCACGCTAGACGTCAAACACCCTAGCAGCTCCTAGACCTCGTCAGACACATCCTAACTTTGCATCGTTAAGAGTTTGGCGTCGCACACCGTCGTCCCTAGGCAATCACGGCTTACAGAACGAAGTCACCGTCGTCACAGAGAAAAAAACCCCCCCGGAAACACACAGTGATTCACTGAGTCCGAGTTATTTTATACATATTTATTAGTCCCGTCGTGATGCAGCCAGGCTACCGCTCATACCCCCAGCAACAACCGGTGCTGGTGGCCGCTCCTCCTCCTCCACCTACACAACCGCAACGCTCCCACCCTAGTGGCTCGCGACGAGGTGGCATTGGTGAGTTTCCCAGTCTTTCTTTTCTTCATTTGACGTTTCGCGACTGCTGGCCCTGCCCCATCCGTCATCCGTCATCCATGTCGATGGGGGTTAGGCTAGAGTGGATGCCGAGATGCTTTGGACTGGGCCGGGCTGGGCTTGGGCTTGGGCTGGGATGGGAAGCGATGGGATGGGATGGCCAGAGGGAAGGGCAGGAACGATGCCGATGAATGGATGGACCAGATTCAATTGAGCTACGCTGCACCGCGCTATCCACACACTACCTACTGTATCGCGACTCGCAATCGCAAATCCCCAGCGGCTTGTGCTGTGCAAACCCCACAACGCGACACACACTGCTGCAGCTCCACCGTCTCTGCTGCTCTGCTGTCTCTGTCTCTGTTTCTGTCTCTACCTACTGTCTCTGTCTTCCTGCCGTCCCTCTCTTGGCTTCTTCTTTTTCCCGCGGTCCAGTCGGTCCCAGTCGGTCCAGCTTTGCATGCCCTCCTGCCGACAGTCAGTCATCCTTGCTCATTGATTAATGATCGTCGTTGTCGTGGCTCACCAGGCTTGTCTGTTCGTTGATGTCGCCGAGTTCTTATACCCATCACCGTCATCCACCATCCTGACCACACCTGTCTACCTACCCACCCACATATCATCCATACCGTCCTAGCTCGAGAGGTACCTGCCACAGTTCGTCATCCCGTCGCCCGTCTCAGTGTCGCCCTTCCTCTCCCTCTACTCTTCTCCCTCTTCTGTCCCTCATTGCTGTTTTTCCATCGTCGTACTCTACACCTAGTGCTTTGCGTCGCCGTTGTTGTCGCCGTTCGCGCTGTTAGCCTGGTCCTTGCTTTGCCTTACCTAAGCGTTCATTCTGTACTTCACCTGATCTCTTCCTCTTCTTTACTTTCGAAACTTTTCTGCATCTACATGTCTTGCTACGCTCTGAATTCCTCTGTCTAACCACACCTTACCTAGGTCCCATGATGTCGACCGGTCCGCATCACCAGATCCCCTTGACCCAGGCGCAGATGTTGCAGCAGCAAACTCAAGCTGCGCAACAGTTTGAGATCGCGAAGCGCCGAAGTCGCAAGCCAACAGACAAGACCCTTCCCGATGGCATTGACGACTGCCTCGTGGGCGACATGGTCCACAGATACCGAGATCTAAGAGACTTCGAACGAAACCTCGATGCTACCATGACCAGAAAGCGTCTCGATCTCGTCGATGCTGTCAACCGCGGTACCAAGGTGAGTTGGCTCATGGCGAACCCCCCTTCATGAATGTATCGTTAACAACTTGCGCCTCAAAGCGTTGGAGAACACTGAGAATCTGGATCTCCAACACGGCCGAAGACCAGATCTGGCAGGGCAATCGCCTCAATGTCGACACCTTCGACTTCAACTCGAATTTGGAGCCCGGCTATCGCGTCAAGATTGAAGGCCGACTCCTCGACGATGACGATGACCTCGACAAGGACGATGACGACGCAAGCAACGACGCCGATCGCATGGATGAAGATGGCCCGACAGAGTCCGACCCTAAGTCCTCGAAGCCGCCCAAGTATCGATTCTCTTACTTCTTCAAGGCGCTTGACGTAGAGTTTCCCGCCAACCAGAGGAGCCCTGACCAAGCCGTCGAATGGAAAAAGCCAGAGCGCGCGGGCGGAGCACCTAACCAGTCAGCCGCCGCCGACTTCGACGAATTGACTTTCAAGCGCAGTGGTGACGAGAACCTCAACATTACTATCAACCTTACTAGACACGAGGATCCCGAGCGCTACGCCCTTAGTCCGGAGCTTGAGGAGATTCTCGACATGCGCGAGGCGACACGGCAGGAGATCGTCATGGGAGTTTGGGAGTACATTCGAATGATGGGCTTACAGGAGGACGAGGAGAAGAGAAACTTCCGATGCGATGACAACTTGCGCAAGGTGGGTAACAATCTCATTGCGCTCTTGGCGCATGTTTCATTCATGGCTAACGATTGACTACGTAGGCATTCGGCATTGAAACGGGAGCCATTCCCAGACTCACCGAGTACATTACACACCAAATTCGACCCATCCCTCCTGTCCAGCTCCCTTACACTATCCGATTAGACGAGGCGTTCCACAAAGACCCCCAGCCTACCGTCTACGATGTTCGCGTCGCCGTCGATGACCCCCTCCGCGAGAAGATGACTGCATTCTTGAACAATACCGGCTATGCGGGCATGTTGAAGGAGGTTGCGTCGTTGGACGATCAATTGGCCATCATAGTCCAAGCTATCTACGTGTCCAAGGCGAAGCGCGATCTCTTCAAGTCCCTTAGCGAGGACCCGGCGACATTCGTGCGCGATTGGCTCAGCTCACAGAAGCGCGACCTCGAGGTGATCCTGGGCGAGGCCATGAGAGGTGGCGGCGAGGATGCCAGCGGAGACGAGTGGCGCAAGGGCGGCAAAGATAGTGTCTGGGGAACAGTCAACGCTCGGGAGAGTGTTAATGCTCTTCTGTCCCGACTGCCCCCTATGCCACCTCAGCCGCAACCAAGATAAGGGGTTGAGACGTTGCTCGGCATGGAGTATGGCGAAGTGGTTCCTTAATTCGAAAAATTGCTATCATATGAATCAGTGGTTCGGGAGCTAAAAAAATACGGACGGCGTTCAAGAAGGTCGGAAAGGGCGCCCATTGCTCCTTTGTGTGTAGGTATTGCGAATGATATCCCTCGTTTGCGATGATGAAGGATGGTCATGTCACGTATTATTCTGTAAAACTAGTAGCTTAGGATGTTGGCTGTTGCTGTTATCAATCACTTTTTCATCAATATAAAAAAGTTGTGAAGAATCAGTTTTGGCCGCGGTTCGTTCGATGGGGCGGTTGTAAGAATAACGTCATTGTTACGTGCGTTCCCTCTTTATGTACGGCCTAAAGCCTAAGTCCGACCCTTTGGATGGCCGATACTACCTCTACTTAAACCACACAGGTTCTTCTTTAAGAGAGAGTGCGGAAACACCTCATATCAAATCTCATCGTCAACGACAGTCAGTCACATTATACTGAAAATGTCCGCCGTCTACGCACCCAGCCACACGGCCGTCATCACGGGCGGCGCATCGGGCATTGGCCTTGCGATCGCGAAGAAATGCATTGGTCACGGCATGCGCGTGCTCGTTGCCGATTGGGACGAGACCAATTTGGAGAATGCGAAGAAGACGCTTGGCGAGGGCGCGAGTACGATTCGTGTCGATGTTGGTGAGCTCGGGGATTATGAGAAGGTGAAGGAGGTTGTTGCGAAGGAGTTTGCGGGTGAGTGTGGTCCTTTTGTTGTGAGGGGGAGGGGCTGCCCCTCATTTGAGCTTCATCACGTCTGCGCCTATCACGATGATGATCAACAACGACCTTCACCCATCATCACCATAAAGACAACAACTAACCCCCCACGCAGGCCAAATCAACCTCCTAGTCCTCAATGCCGGAGTCCAAGCCCCGTCCGCTTTCACAGACTCGACACCCGCAACATTCGAAAAGATCCTGCGCACAAACCTCTTCGGCGTGATCAACGGAATCACGTCCCTGCTACCGCTCGTCAAGGCCACCGCCACCCCCTCCGCAATCGTCATCACGGGCAGTAAACAGGGCATCACCAACCCGCCCAGAAACCCCGCTTACAACGCGAGTAAGAGCGCGGTCAAGACGCTTGCTGAACATCTTTCGTTCGACCTTGCGACTACGCATCCCGGGATTGCGGTCCATTTGCTTGTGCCCGGTTGGACGTGGACGCCGCTTGCGGGCGCTCAGGGGGGACGGGAGAAACCTGCTGCTGCTGTTTGTCACCCCTTTCATCCCCAATTCCCTTCTCTTTCCATCCTCAAACCCAATTCCTTATTATATATGGTAAGGAGAAAGATGCTAATAGAAGTAGTGGACCCCCGAACAAGTAGCCGACTACCTCGAGCAAAAGATGGCGGAGCGCCAATTCTGGGTCCTCTGCCCCGACAACGACGTCACGACAGACATGGACAGACGCCGCATGCTCTGGACAACGGACGACGTCGTGCTCGGCCGGCCGCCGTTGAGTCGGTGGCGCGAGGAGTACAAGGAGGAGTTCAAGGAGTGGATGGAGAAGAAATAAGGTAAAGCTCCCTTCTCCTGCCACGGGTCGGTCCGGCATACATATGCATATGTATGCGTGGCCAGGTAGGTATGTATGTAGGGATGGAGGTTATGTTTATTCGGCGCGAAAGGGAAATACTTTTATTTTGTTTGGAAAACATTGATGCATGCCTGCCTGCCATGATGATGATGATGAATCTTTTATTTTTCTTCTTCTTCTCTCTTCTCTTAAAAGCAACCGTGAATTTGTTCCCCGAACGCCTAGCTGCAATGCATGTCATCTCTTTGTCTCTTCGTGAACGGGGGGTTTCCCTTGCCCCCTATTTTTTCCTTCTCCCTTGGCCTTCAATCCTTTCCTTTCCTCCCTGTCTGTGATTCTATTTTGTGTTGTGTTGTGATCGCCTCTCGTTACTGTCATCCCCCTTTTTTCGCGCGCATATTCTACCTACTGGTTCATTCGGGGTACTGGGTTGCTTACATGGAGAATATCCCGACGAAGGCCGGTCTCTCTTTCAAACCAGCCGTCAGGATTTACGCAGAGTGCCTACATGAGAGCGCGAAAAGGGGGTAGCAGTAGTGGTCTAGATAGGTTGAGGCAGCCGCGTCGGCGGTACGGGGTTGGGCGGCATGTTCTTAATCTGCTTGATGAGAAACTCCCTCTCGTCGATAAACTGCTCGTCCTCCATGCGGTCCTCCAGGAAGTGCGACAGGAAGGTCAGGAGCTTATCGCGATTCATCAGCAGGATCTTCTGCACGGCGACCGACTTGTGCGGGTTGGCCACAAAGACCTTGAACACGTGGAAGCCCTCGTACTGCACCATCCGGCGATCGCTGCGCAGCAGGTTCATGCAGATCTTGAGGTGCTCGCCGCGGTCCACGTAAGCCGTCATGACGTTGTAGTTCGACCGGTCGAGGAGGATCTCGCCGAGGAGCTTGATCGACTGGCGCTTCGTTACGTAGCTGTTCGACTGCACGAGAATTGTGTTGTACTTGTCGAAGAATAGTTCGAAATTGACGCCCAGATACCGTGGTACGAGCTCTTTATGTTTGGTCAAGAGTTCCTGTTCAGCCGAGGTTAGCGACCCAAGTCCCAGAGTGAAACACAGACAGCGCGCAACGCGGTCAAGGGGATTCGTACTCGAAAAGTGGTAAAGGCGTCAGCGGCGACTTCGAACGAGCTCTTGTCGATCCAGTCGAAGAATCTCCAGAAGACACCATTTCCGGTCTGTGGTCTGTTCCTGTCGATGGCCGTGACGCCCTTCAAACTCGAGCCCGGCTGTTCTCCGTCATCGTACAGTATAATGGCTGCGGCCGCCTCGCTCTTCAAGACTTCGCGCAGAACTGTGCCTGCAGGTGTTGCGCTCTCTTTGTGTTCATATGCGCGACACAACTCGAGCAATACTTCGGGTCTGTTATTCACGACGTAGCTCAGTGCGACGGGGTCGGTCTTCGGCGAGGCGGTCGGCGGTCGGAAACGGAAAACGTAGGAAAAGATAACCTGAGTATCTTTGCGGGCTTCGAAAGGCAGACGGTGGAGGTATTGTGCGAGTAGGAATAAGAGGTCCTCTTCTATGAGGCCTGTCACCAACGAATACACCTGTTCCGGTGTGCTCTCGTACTCTGCGCGTTGTCGCAAGCTCTTGTTAGCTTCTCCACGTACAGATCGATAAATGGAACTCGAGCTATTGGAATGTCGTCTTACCTGGTACTCCCTGCAAGATAGCTTTCATCTGGGTAAGAACTTTGGCCAGTTCTTCGGCCTAGTCGCGAGATGGCACCGTCAGCACTCGAATCCAAAGTGCAACTGCAACCAACGTCTGGTCGCGTCATTGGATATGTAGCTAGTCGCCTTACCTTTACAGAGCCACCAGGACCATCTAGTCTGAGAACATGCTCCTTGGCCTGCTTGGACAGGTCACTGGTGTTTGTCCGGCCTCTGCCCCTCCCAAAGAGGAACGCCATGGTCGCGTTGGGCTAGTAGCGGGCAAAGAACGGTGGACTATGGACTGAGCTTGGTGACAATCTCCCGTGATTGCCAACGAGTACTCGGCTGCGTCAGAGCATCAACCGAAGTACGAGGTGCGCGGTATGCGGTGTACTGTAAGCAAACCAATGGGTGAACAGGTAAGAGGTCGGGTGCTGCAGGCGGTCTGGTCGCAATTGGGGTGGAGGCTTGCTGGGAGCCCAATTGTCATTGCCGGGCAAGCAAGAAGTAGTGGAAATAGTTAATTAGGTGAATGCTGTTAGTCTGGATAGCCTAGGATTAGACAGTAGGCGGTACCTGCGGAATTCCATGGACCACGAGAAGGGCTCTCCTTTACAAGTACCTCGGGAGAGAGCTGGAGTTGCACGTCATGGCACAGGCCTGGAGACAAAGAGGTCGGAGGGAATCCAGCGACATGTACATCACAACGAGGTTCGAGCACGTGTGGAAGGCACGAGTGCTGGTGAGGGTTGAGTTGACATCTGATCCCAGATGTCGTCGCTTCCCCCTTTGTTTACCTCCTATTGACACGGGCAAGTTACGGTACGTGTACAGCCAAGCCCCAGGGGACTGTTTTCCTTGTCAGCTGATAAGCCAGCGGCATGATGACATGGGTCCCCACTTCTCTCCACTGGCACGCCTGAATAGGCTTGGCGTCTTGCGAATTCAAGCCACACCTGACGCCAACTTTTAAGCTCCCAGTCCCAGCAAGGTCGCTTTGTGCAGGATGTCAGCACTCCGTACCTACATAAAACCGACCTAATGCATAAATGATTGCGAAGTTCACCTAACGCAACGCTAGCCCCACTCAGGTTAGAGTCACACCTGCAGGGCTGTCGTCCGACGATTGCGACGAGTGAGAGCTGCCGACCCCGCCAACGGTTTATAAAAAGTGCCCCGCGGTCGGCTTTAAACTGACAGTCCTGCAAACCAATCCTGGCTTGTGACTCAACCGATCACATCCTCTGACTTCTTAAGCCTGGCGGTCTCGCACCGGGCCATTTGAACAAGTTCGACAAGTCAGCGTCTTCTGGCGACATACGCGACCATGTCTATCGATTTCCCCAAGGAAGAGGTCGCCGTCATTGAGAAATGGCGGGAGATCAAGGCCTTCGAGCGCCAGGTCAGTCTCGCTCACGCACGATTATCTCTGATGAGAGACCACGGAGAAACTGTTTGCTGATGCGCCCAGAATGTATAGGTCGAGTTGTCTAAGGATAAGCCTCGCTACACTTTCTACGATGGCCCGCCCTTCGCCACCGGTCTGCCGCACTACGGTCATCTCCTCGCTTCCACCATCAAAGATATCATCCCCAGATACTGGTCCATGAAGGGTCACCATGTCGAGAGACGGTTCGGTTGGGACACGCACGGTATCCCCATTGAGCACGAGATCGACAAGAAGTTCAACCTCTCCGGCAAGGAGGCCGTCGAGAAGTTCGGCCTTGCCAACTACAACGAGGAATGCCGCTCCATCGTCATGCGATACCGCAACGAATGGCGCCACACCATCGAGAGACTTGGTCGCTGGATCGACTTCGACAATGACTACAAGGTTAGCATGCGATCCATTCGTCAGAGAAACCAATATCAGAGACAATTGACTAACAATCGCCAAGACCATGGACCCCAGCTTCATGGAGAGTGAATGGTGGATCTTCAAGCAGCTGTTCGACAAGGGAATGGTTTACCAGGGCCACAGAGTCATGCCCTACTCGACTGGAATGACAACTGCTCTCAGTAACTTCGAGGCCAACCAGAACTACCAGGATGTGACGGACCCTGCTGTCGTAGTCAGCTTTCCTTTGGTGGATGACCCGGAGACCCTCGTCCTAGCTTGGACAACTACCCCCTGGACCTTGCCCACCAACTTGGGTCTTGCCGCTCACCCCGACTTCGAGTATGTCAAGATCTTCGACGAAAAGTCCGGAAAGAACTACATTCTCCTTGAGAAACTCATGTCGACTCTCTACAAGGATCCCAAGAAGGCGAAGTACAAGGTCATCTCCAAGCTCAAGGGTAAGGATATGGAAGGCTGGAAGTACGTGCCTTTGTTCGACTACTTCTACGAGGAATTCAAGGATGTCGGTTTCAAGATTCTCAATGCCACCTACGTTACCGACGACTCCGGTACCGGTATTGTCCACCAGGCTCCCGCATACGGTGAGGACGATTACAATGTTGCCGTCGAGAACGGTGTTATCGACAAGACACGTGCTCCCCCGGACCCTATCAACGACCTTGGTATCTACAACGAAAAGATCCGCGACTTTACCGGCATGTACATCAAGGAGGCCGACAAGTCTATCATCAAGCACCTGAAGGAGAAGGGCCGTCTGATTGTTGACTCCCAACTAAGGCACTCGTACCCCATGTGCCCTCGAACTGACAAGCCCCTTATCTACCGTGCTGTTCCGTCTTGGTTCATCCGCATTCCCGAGATTGTCCCTCAGATGATGAAGAACATCGAGGGCATGCACTGGACGCCTAGCTTCGTCAAGGAGAACCGCTTTGGCAACTGGATTGCCAATGCTCGTGACTGGAACGTCTCGAGAAACCGATACTGGGGTACTCCCATTCCTCTCTGGGTCAGCGATGACATGACCGAGAGAGTTTGCGTTGGCTCCGTTCAGGAGTTGAAGGAGCTCAGTGGATACGAGGGTGAGCTGACCGACCTTCACCGAGACAAAGTAGACCACATCACCATCCCTAGCAAGACCGGCAAGGGCGTCCTGCGCCGTGTTGAGGAAGTCTTCGATTGCTGGTTCGAATCAGGCAGCATGCCCTATGCTAGCAAGCATTACCCCTTCGAGAACAAGGAGACCTTTATGGATGGTTTCCCCGGAGACTTCATTGCTGAAGGTCTTGAGTAAGTTTACCCGATATACCCGATAGCCGCAATATGAATGGGAATGGCTAACTTGACATGACAGCCAAACTCGTGGATGGTTTTACACACTGCTCGTTCTCGGAACTCACCTCTTTGGTGTTTCGCCATTCAAGAACTGTGTTGTCAACGGTATTGTTTTGGCTGAGGATGGAAAGAAGATGTCCAAGCGTCTCAAGAACTACCCCGACCCCGGCATTGTCATGGAGAAGTACGGTTCCGATGCCCTTCGTCTGTACATGATCAACTCGCCCGTTGTGCGCGCCGAGCCCTTGCGATTCAAGGAGTCCGGTGTGAAGGAGGTCGTTCAGAAGGTTCTCTTGCCTCTATGGAACAGTTACAAGTTCTTCGAGGGTCAAGTCGCTCTCCTCAAGAAGGTTGAAGATAAGGACTACCTCTTCGATCCCACGATGGAAAGCTCCAACACAAACGTCATGGACCGCTGGATCTTGGCCAGTTGCCAGAGTTTGTTGCAGTTTGTCAACCAGGAGATGGTAGGCTACCGTCTATACACCGTCGTCCCGAGATTATTGGGCCTCATTGACAACACCACAAACTGGTACATTCGATTCAACCGAAAGCGTCTCAAGGGTGAATACGGGTTGAACGACACCATCCACGCTCTCAACACGTTGTTTGAGGTCCTCTTCACATTGTGCAAGGGTCTCGCTCCCTTCACCCCTTTCATCACCGAGACCATCTACTCGAAGCTGCTTCCTCACATTCCTAAGCATCTGCAGGGCGTTGACCCCCGCAGTGTCCACTTCCTTCCCTACCCTGATGTGCGACAGGAGCTCTTCAACCCTGAAATTGAGCGCCAAGTCGCCCGCATGCAGAAGGTCATTGAGCTTGCTCGTGTGTCTCGTGAGCGCCGGACTATTGGTCTTAAGACCCCTCTCAAGACCCTTGTGGTTATCCACTCCGACCCTGAATACCTGGAGGATGTGAGATCGCTACAGAACTACATCACAGAAGAACTCAACGTCAGAGACTTGGTGTTGACTTCAGATGAGGCACGCTACAACGTGCAGTACTCTGTGACTGCCGACTGGCCTGTGCTTGGTAAGAAGCTGAGAAAGGACTTGGCCAGAGTCAAGAAGGCGCTGCCCAACGTCACGAGCGAGGAGGTTAAGGAATACACCAAGGCGAAGTTCATCATGGTCGATGGCATTCGTCTAGAGGAGGGTGACCTGAGGGTGAAGCGTGAGCTCAAGCAGGATGAATCGCAACTGCTCGAGCCCAACACTGATGATGATGTTCTCACTATCCTCGACGCCGCTATTTACCCCGAGTTGGCCGAGGAAGGTGTTGCCCGTGAAATTATCAACCGTGTTCAGAGACTGCGCAAGAAGGCCGGTCTCCAGCCCACAGATGACGTGAAGATGGAGTACAAGGTCCTCTCCGACCCCGAGGAGATTGGCTTGTCGAACGTATTCGTTAGCCAGACACAGGCATTCGAGAAGGCTTTGCGCCGACCGCTAGACAAGCATGAAGAGGCTCAGGTAGAGGTTATTGCGGAAGAGGAACAAGAAGTACAGAAGGCCACTTTCTTGCTCAGACTCCTTAAGCTATAGACAGGTATTTGTCTAGAGGTTCGATGTTAAAAACTCGCCCGGTAAGCGAGTACGAGTTTAGACTTGCATGAAGATGCGGATATGTACAGAGCCTGTTATGTAGTAAATTTATGATTTATGTTTCCTGGAACTTCATAGAAATTTCTGGCTTCAGACTATACGCATAAAAAAGGAGCTCGTAAATTATTTTGTCTTCTTTGCATGTTTCTGTGACCATGTATGAGCTGTTCTGCAAGATGAATGATCATAGATCGCTGATTGTTGATATGACTAACTAGGTAACAGTCCTTTAGCTTCATGAACTCACTGGCGCACTTGTCTTTGTGAACCGAGTTGTAATCAGCTACAATGCATTTTCCATAGACGGCAGCCTGGAACCAGATGGAATGAATCATCGTGTTAGTCGTTGTTTCTCAATACTTCCGAACAAGGTGTATAAGTCCTGACTGGAATTGGGTAGCGTACCTCTGCTGAGCACTGAGAGACTGCAGTAGCAAACTTTTGTATCGGGCGCACACGGGGTTGCATTTTGGAGGTTGCGTAATGTTGTAGTTGAAGTGAGATCTTAAATGCGGTTTCGGCGTTGATGATGAGTTGGAGTTGGTTGTGTGTAAGTGAAGTGAAAGAGCTTAAGTAATACGCGGGAATGACCTCGATGTCGGGTGGATCCCGCAGTGGAGACGGCAACAAAGTCCTTGTCCAATTAGAGCCGGGGCTGCAATGCCGCTGCCAATGCAAGCAATGGAGATGACGGGAGAGAGTGGGTCGCCGCGAAGAAGCGGCAGCCGGGTACCTTCGAGGTTCCAGCCAGCAGACGCGCCTCACCCAATTGACAAGCCCTCGACTTTTGAACTCGTTGCTACCAACAACCAACTTCTTGGGATCGAAACCGACATACGAAATGCAGGACTCTCTTCGACCAAATTAATTTCGATACTATTGTTGTTGCCTCTTCACGATGCGCTTTCGGCCCCGGTTTCTGACAACCGGGTTTCCTTGCGATTAGAACTTGCGGCAGAATTCTTACCGTTTCCTTTTGAACGAAGCACTACAACTCGCAGGAATGGTTACGATTCACGCGAACCCCAAGCCTTGGTAGCTTCGCATGCGACACTGCATCTGCAGCCGCGGATATGGATGCGCTTCCGTCACAGCAGCAGCCCACCGGTGATTTCTTCGATCTCTCTGATGATGAGGCTCTCCCACACGACGATCCGTCTCGGCCCACCGATTATGGCGGTGGCATCGTCTCGCCCGACATGTCTCATGTCACTGGCATCGACCGCAACGAATACTCTGACGAGGGTTAGTCTACACGCCACAACCCGGCGGTTCGAAGTTGGATCTGTTATTGACTCTCTGGTCGCGTCTAGATATTCGGATAGTGTATGAGATCGTCATCCGAGCCGAGACGATCCTGGCCGACGAACTCACGCCGTCTTCTCGCCTCCCTACGCACGCTCTATTCCTGGCCTACGATGAAATCCTCGCCGATTACCACATGGACCCTAATGAACGCCATATTAGTAAACTGGTGTTCATGGTGGGTGGCGTTAAGGGTGATAAGTCGTTGATGGACAAGTTCAAGGCGGTGATGACGCGAATGAATATAACACTGGACATAGAAGATACGCGAGGCTTTGCGACCGACCGCGAAAATCATGTTCCTGTTGACGGCCTTATAAATGGCGATGGTGGTGACGGACGCGCTTTGAACGATCAACATATGACCGATGCTCATGAGGAATATCCCCAAACAAACGGTTACAAGCCCAATGGTCACATACCGGGCCCATCGACGGAATTACCAGATGCAGCTAAAGAGCAAGACCTGGCCGAGAAAGCCGAATTCTTTCGACAAAGACGACATGCTCCCTACTCCGTCGTGGCTACGTTTCGCACCTGGCATAGCGCAGCCCACTATGTCGACTACGTGTGCGCCCAATCCGACGCAGCTCGCGATGCCGATCTGATGGATACAGCTTGTGATATTTTCCATGCCTGGAGGGCGATATCTGCGAAAGCGAAACAGGCAGACCCTCGGGATGCCCTGCCGAATACATATTCGAAACGTACGGAGAAAGTCGCAAATCGGGCACACGAGATTTGGTCAACGAAAAAGGCTCTGGCTAGGTGGCGGCAGCTGGCTCGTGTGGCGCAATATCAGAAACAACTTGCCCGAGATGCAGAACTTGTGGCCGACCGGTTGGCCGCGCAGGCGATCGACGACGATGACTTTAAGGAGGATCCTCAGTTGGCTCGTCTTGCGAAGGCAACCCATCAGAATTTGGTTATGTCGCGAGCTCTTGCCGCCTGGTCGAACCGTGTTGAGGAGATGGCTGGTATTGCCGAGATCGCTGCGAAGGCCCGCGACATGAATTTGAAACTGAAAGCTTTTGGCCTTTCTCGAGTCAGCCCAGCTGTCCATTCGATGCAGACGTCTCCTCCTGATGCCAAGCAGCCCAATGTGTCGAATCCTATTGTTGCGCAACCTGCCATTCTTGCGCCGACCCCTTTTCATCCGCCTCCTCCTGCTGATCGATCAGTATTGGCTTCGATGGCTCCCACTCCATCTCGACCCAAAAATTCTGTTGAGAGTCCATCTGATCCCTCCACTGCGCGACCCAGTTCTGTTATACCTACCACCGCTGTGCCATCTGGCCCCGCTACCATTCCGGCCGCAGCAGCTGCTGAGCCTGCTGTTGCTGCCGCTCCAACGGTAGAACCGGTACCCCCCAGCAAGCCTGTCGAGAACGCCGACGACTCCGAAGAAGAAGAATACGATGAGCAAACCATGATAGCTCGAAGACACATACTACGCATGAGGTACTTTGGCGCTTGGCAGAAGTACACGGGTGGACATGTTGCGAGAGTGAAGCAATTCAGAGAAGAGGGAGAAGATGAACGGGCTGTGTCGTCCGTGTCAACATGGCGTGATCAAGCAGCCTCCAAACGAGAACAGATCTCCGAATGCGAAGCTGGATTTGAAGAGATCAAATCATACCGAAGGATGTCTGCGATACTGCCCAAATGGAGAGAAAAGGTCACCGGCGAAGAACAGAGTCGGGACCAGGAACTCGACGACTTTGCCAGACAAATTGAATTCCATCACCGATCAATAAAGCTGCTCCCTATCTTGAGGGAGAAAACACAACAAGCCGAAGAAAAAGAGCAAACGTTACGCCTTTATGCAGCGCGCTCTAACTACTACACGAGAGCTACGCAAGCTTTGACAGTCTGGTCGCAAAGAGCGCAGGAAGCTTCAAAGAATCTTCAGCTGCAGCAAGAACACGGAGTGAGCGCCAGCTACTACTACAAAACACGGAAAACTCTTTGCGCCTGGCGGCATAGAGCGAAGCAGAGACGCAAGGAAAGACTGAAAGAGGCGCATCTGGAGACGCGCCGTATTGTGAAGAAGAGCATGGGTGAGCGATGCATAAAACAATGGCGCGAGAAACTCGAACCGAGTTATTCGCGTTACGAAGTCATGAATGTGGCCCTAGCGAACGCCATTGAGGATAGGGGTTTGAAACAGATGTCGGAGAATTTCACCGCATGGCGACAACAGGCTCAAGAACGAGCGGAAGCACACATAATGAGCGATGATATACTTAAGCAGAAAGCCGTTGAGCAGTGGCGGACCATGGCAGCAGTGCATAGGGGGATGGAGCCGGAGGCGAAGGAGCACTGGGAGAATAAGTCGATGGCCCGCGCGCTGAGGACGTGGAACCTGAGCTCTCTTCAGAGTACGAATCGACCAGAGATGGTTACCAATGCGACGGAGAAAAAGGAGAGAAAGCTATTACGACAGGGCTTTGAGACGTGGTACGGGCACACGGCCAATAAACTCGTCCCCGTGGAACTTCCCGACGGATCCTTCAAGAATGTCGGTCAGGTAGTCAAGGATGCCCGACGACAGGCCGTCCAGAACCACGCGCGAGGACTCCTGGGTACATGGAGAGCGGCAGCAGCAGCGGTGGCGAGCAATGCGGTTATGCAAACGGTTCCGGAAGAGGTATATGCGCCAACACCGGGGCGACCGCACCTCCTGCTCGGGTCTTTTGGTAGCAGAGAGACCACGACACCCCTGGCTCCTGTGCCGAGTTATGCGCGTTTCCAGGCCCGGGACTCGACGATGGGCAAGTCGGAGTATGGGGCGAGACCGGGTCGTACTATTGTGGGCGCGAGGAATGCGAAGAATCTTCGCGTTTCGTGGGCGCCGTAGAGTCTTAGGAGCGTTGTCACTGATCCCATTTATCTTGATTCGAAATTGGATAAGATGATGGGTTTGCTGTACATACAATACCTGGTTCAGGCCTGCTAGTATTAATGGAAGATAATGAGAAGAAAATACATATCAATGAGTTATGTTGTGATGGCGTAGATCTAATATGTTGTGAAACTAGGATGCTATCTTCTGTGCTTTTACATGTGATTCTATCTGCGACAAGTTGTTGACTCTTCTCTCAGACTGTTGAGTGACATAATAAGGGGCCGTTGAGCTTGATGGCAAGATACTCCGTTAGGTATGCATCTAGCCTGAAGTAATGGGATAACGAGGCCAAGAGCAGCCTAATTTGTATTTATCCGTGACTGTAAACCGGGTTGGCTGCATAACCCACGTCATGGTGCATGCATTCGCTTGAGCACACATGACAGAAGCATAACTCCAGCTAACACCCGGTCATCCATCAGTCAGTCCAGGGTCTTTCAAACGAACCATTCAACATCTTTACATTTCCGAGCATGCTCTTTATGTTCGGGGTGCCTATTCCTCGCGCCAATTGTATCACGAAGGGATCGTGAAGTGCATTCCCCCCTACGCGGAACTAGTACACTACATACAACATAACTTGGGCATTCTTACAATATCACGCGAGTTCCCATCGCCCATTCCTTTCCCACCTCGCGCCTAAGCAATGTCATACGGGAACGAAACGCGCCGATAGTATGAAGGGGGTCCTTCCAGGCAAGCCAGAAGCTAGTCTTCAAGCTATTTCCACCGGATGCTGGGACGGCAGGCGGATCATCGTCTATGTCACCGGGAATGCCCTCTCCATTCTCTCCGACCCGGGCACCGTGCTGCAGACCATCTACGACGATGACTGTCGCAAGCTGGAGGCTGTCGCGTTCGACGAGTATTCGGGGAAGATAGCTGCGTGTACGGATGGGACGGTTAGGGTGTATAGACCGCTGGGTCAGGAGCGCGACTCGTTGAAGGTGAGGGCTTCGAGCTGGTTTGGTCTGGGGTGTTGCTCTACTGTTTAGCTGGCTAACCAGGCTTTGTGATGGGAATAGTGGGCATTACAAGCTTCATTCGAAGTCGACAAAGCGCCGACACCCGCTACACTCTCCTGGGGCAGCTCCGAGGAGCTCCTCATCGGGCGATCCTCCCTCTGGCTCTACGACACCGCATCGACACCCCCTACCTGCCACTGGAAACAGAAACTCGCAAGTCCGGCCCGGTCCGCCCTCCTATCCTACGACTCGTCCTATATCGCATCCGTCGGCTACCATGATCGACTGGTTAAGGTGTGGCGGAGGTTGAATTTTGGTTCGGAGGAGGTCCATTTCGAGTATGGCTATCTACCACACCCGCGGGCTGTCACGAGCATACAGTGGCGCAAACCCTTTCATGTCGACCAGACGATCGAGAACGTACTGTATAGTTTTTGCGCCGATAATACGTTACGTGTGTGGACGAGCGCAGATGGAACAGGTTGCCAGCCGCTCAAGTTCTGGGGGAAGCTTAATCTCGCGGAGGGAATGCCAGAAGACACGGATGCTGACCCGCGGCGCGTGACGTGGGCTTTCATACTTAGCCAACGAGATCTTGCGCATGCGACGGAGAAAGTGGTCCAAGAGCAAGGGAACGGCCAGGAGAAAGAGGACGTGGCGCTCCAGTATCTGTTGTCAATCGCTAACAGGGACACGGAAATATGCGTCATCTTCGATGGCGTGGGAAACATGTCAGCATGGGCGTTGGAGAACATCGGAAGTAAACCCAGCGGCGCAAACCACATTGACAAAGTCGCATCCGTCAAATCGAAGGACTTCGAGTTCCTCGGTCCCAATACCGCCGCGTCGCATGTTGAGATTCTGAGTTATTGTAATAAGTGCTCAGGGGATCTGCATATATTCTTCCATCATTTCGATGGAAAAATTGAGGTGTTTGAGAGCAATCTTGCGGATCTCCTGGATCCTACGTTGAAACCGGGTCGATTGGCTCATCGGGCTACGTGGTCCGGACATTCCGGCGCGATCAAGAAGATTGTCCGTACGTTTAGCGGTAGCGCGATAGTGTCACGGACTGAACAGGGTGAAGCGATTGTCTGGAGCCATCAACGAAATAAATTGCTCAGACACAACGTCATCTCTGAGAGTCGGCACATTCATAGGATATGTCTGTTAAGGGGTGGCCGATTTGTTGTCTTTTTACACCATGACACTCTCTCAGTATGGGATTGCAGGACCCAAACTCACCAACTGCTCGGGGAGTGTAAATACGATGTTCAAGGCAAACCGCTCTGTATCCTGGTTCTGCCTCGAAAAAACGCCGAGGAGGTCTCCGTTGCTCATGTAGCGACTATCACGTCGGAACAAAGGGGTATAGTATGGGAGTTACATCTACCCATAGGTCCTGATCATGCCGAAGGAACAAATGGATACAAAACATCTGTCCGGGAATTCTGTACCTTCGAATTAGAGGGTGCTGAAGATTTGGCATATGTCTTACCTGTTGATCCCGCTGGCTCAACACCCGTCATATCTGGGTTTCTGGATGTCTTCGCCCGAGATGTGGCTGTCTCCTATACCCACAGTGGTCGCGTCGAGTTCTGGACGGCCAGGGTTGACACGGCCAAGGACCGGGTCGAGTGGCTATCCACATCCTCTATGGAAACAGGCGTTGCGGAACCTGCACTTGTCAGTGGCAGTACGATGAAGAAGGCCGCGCTCGTGAACCAGAAACGGTCGGCGGTGACGATATGGGATATTCGAGGTGCGCGACTCGAATACGAGCAGGACTTTGAAGATCACAATACCGTCCAAGATCTCGATTGGACGTCCACCCCTGACTTACAGTCTATACTGGCGGTCGGATTCCCCTACAGAGTCGTATTACTGTCGCAAATGCGTTTCGACTATCTGAACAAGGGTCCTGCTTGGGCTCAGATTCGAGAGATCAGTATCCGGGAGTTTACGCCGCATCCCATAGGCGACTCAACGTGGTTAAGCGACGGTAACCTCATAATAGGCGCCGGTAACCAGTTATTCTTGTATGACAGGGAAGTCAATGAGACGAGCGCGCTGATGACGAACGTAAGGACGACACACCAGCATAATAAATCTCGAGACCTGTTTGAAGTTGTCCAGAAGCTCAATGGTCCATTACCTATTTTCCATCCGCAATTCCTTAGCCAGTGCATTCTGGCTGGCAAACACCACGTCGTTAAACGGATACTCTTAGCTCTTAATCAGATTCTGAAGTATCATGTCGAGGGGGATCCGATCGATAATTACTTGGGTCTTGATCTGGCGGAGTTTTATATGGACAAACAGGTATGTAACCCAAGAAGTATCGTTACAGATCTTAGACTGACGATTTAGTCCACTACTCGCACCAACGGCAACGACTCCTCTTTCTCGCGTCGCATGTCATTTGACGAGAATGACGATGTCTTCACAGAAGAGATCGCATTGAGTATATGCGAGAAACTACAAAGAATACCCTTACCGCAACTCTCCGGCCACGAACAGATTCAACTAGTCGACATCGTCGAATGTGCCGGCGTCGTCGAGAAGCAACGTCGGTCCCTCGACGAGAACGGGGCTAGATTCATGGTTTTCTTCCGGCAACACGCTCTGCGGAAGGGTAGGACCAACGAAATCCACATGTCCTGGAGAGAAATAAATTGGGCGTATCACTCTACTAGCCAGGATATACTGGCGGATTTCGTGTCGCGCAATTATCATGGCACGATGCTGTGGGCGAATGCAAGGGAGAGCGGTATGTTTATGTGGTTGACGGATGCTAATGCGGTGGTAAGTCTTCCCCTCTTTCATACCTGATGGGAAACTAAACATGTTGGCAGAAAACACAATTCGAAATCATCGCGCGCAACGAGTACACGAAGAGCGAGTTCAAGAACCCCGTGGACTGCAGTCTCTTCTACTTTGCCCTGAAGAAGAAGACCGTGGTCCAGGGTCTCTGGCGCATGGCGAGCTGGAACAGGGAGCAAGCTGCGACACAGAGACTCCTGGCGAATAATTTTAATGATCCGAAGTGGCAGACGACGGCGTTGAAGAACGCGTATGCGCTTCTTAGCAAGCGGCGATTCGGTAGGTCCCCTATTTCATGATTCTTGAAGTGGTTGTTAATTCAGGAGTAGAATACGCAGCCGCATTCTTCCTGCTGGCAGATTCCCTGTCAGATGCTGTAAACGTCTGTCTGAACCAGATCAAGGATCTACAGCTTGCCATTGCTATCGCGCGAGTCTACGAGGGCGATAATGGCCCAGTCCTTAAGAAGTTACTGGAGAACGAAGTCCTGGCTGTAGCGGCGCAGGAAGGAAATCGCTGGCTTGCATCCTGGGCTTTCTGGATGTTGAAGAGGAGGGATATGGCTGTTCGGGCACTTATTGTGAGTTCTCACTTTACCCCGTGGCAAATTGGTTATTATTACTGACTGTTGACCAGACGCCCGTATTTACGTTGCTGGATACCCCTGCTTCTCCTGATCTAAAGGCCAAGCTTTTCCTTACCGATGACCCGGCTCTTATTGTCTTATACTCACAACTGCGACCACGGAGTCTACAAACCCTTCGCGGCGCATCAAAAGTCACGCCTAGGACGGAATGGGACTTTGTCATTCATAATGCCGGACTCTACGACCGTATGGGCTGTGACCTGCTCGGTCTTGATCTTGGTAGGTCTCCCCTTTCCTTTCTCTCCCCCCTATCTCCATAAACCGCAGACTATCTAACAAACAACAGTCCGCAACTGGGAATTCCTCCACCTCCCCGCCCCAACACAAAGCTTCGCCGGCGACATCGTCGACCCGAGAAAGATCCTCCCGCGTCGCGGCTCCCTCGTCGTGCAGGATATCCCGCTTGTTGCGCCTGCGACAGTACCCGCGGATCTGAAGACAGGCGGGCCGCCGCCGCCTCCGGCTGCCCCGCCCGGGTTCGAGGAGCCGGATGCGAATGCGTTGCTTGATTCGTTTGGGTTTTAATGGGTGTATTAAGGGGTGGTGTGAGTTTTTAAAGGTGGTGGTTATCAAGGAAGTGCGGAATACCTAGATGTTGTAGCATAGAGCATGGTGAATGGATGTTTATTGTTTTCTCCTTATTCTTGTTTGTTGTGTTGCATGTGTGGTGAGCGTTGCTACGCATACTTCATTACATTCTTACCTACGAGTTGGACATATTCCGTACCTAAATGAAGATGTAAATAATCCATATTGCCGCCCGGCAACCATGAATCCGGCTTTGGAGACATGACATGTCGTCACACAACCTCCTCCTCCAACGTCAATTAATTAAAAGCACGCATCGCATCCCAGCCGAGTGCATCATCCGGTTTGGGCACAACGAAGCCATAGTTCATGCAGCATAAATTGAAAGCCGAGCTCCGGCAATCCCAAAAGCGTGAAGCCATCCATCCTCTTGGTGCATGGTCCTAACGTTAGGCCGGCTTCTTTTTTACCCCTCCGACGATCGTTCGTGGTGGGGTGCGGCGGGGTGGAAGGGGAATTTGTCAGCAGGTATGGCATCATCCTTCACTCTCTTTCTCTGTGAAAGAAAACTGCCGATACGTTGATAGGTAGGAGGGAAGGAAAAGAAAGAAGAAAAAGTCAAGCTTATCATGTTCATGCGTCGACCTTCGTGTGACGTCCGCGATGCGACATGAATGCCGCGACATAATTCCGTACCGGACTAAACCCAACAGAGGCAAAGTTACGGCCCGGATTAACCCCATGTAGACTAGTCGTAGGCGTTAACCTTACGTACGGATACGTTCGCGGGTGCGCTATCTCTTGGCTTTGGCTGGCTGCTGGCTTGGTCATCCTCCCTTCCCGCATCAACGTCGCCTACCTCCTCGTAGATCCCTTCCCTTGGGTTCCTATCTTTCTCTGGAATCCCATAACCATGGCCACGTAGCTTCTCCTCCCAAAGAACGTATTCAAGAGAAGACTCTGGTTCGTCGCCGTGATATATCCCCATCACTACCAATACCAAATCGCAAGATGGCCCCGGCTACGGGCGCGGGTACGGGCTCGGGTACAGGCGGCATGCTGACCATCATCGACCCAGTCCCCGAGGCCGACGTCGAGATCGAGCCCATGCGGACGCCGCTCCTCGTGTCGAACGGTAACGGCAATAACTACACCGGCAGTAATGAACGCCCCGTCAAGTTCCTGCCCGAGGGCCGACACTTCACGTTCCGCGGCGTCGCGGTCGGTCTGCTCGTTGGTCTTGTCATCGTGTTTTCGAACATGTACTTTGGACTGCAGACGGGTTGGGTCAGTATGATGACGATGCCGTCGAGTTTGCTGGGTTTTGGCATCTTTCGGATTGTCGCGAGACAGTTGAGTTATCCGTTTTCGCCGGTTGAGAATGTGCTTGTGCAGTCTGTGGCCGGCGGTATGGCGATTATGCCGTTGGGGTGTGGGTTTGTTGGTGTGGTGAGTTGCCTCTTTTTTTTTGGGTTGGAAGGGGGATGTAAGGGGTTTGGGGAGTTTGGATGAATTTATATGCGCGATGTTCGCATCACTAACACGGAGTTTCTATAGCTACCCGCCATGGAGTACCTGTTGAAGCCGTCAGAGCAGGGTCCTATTTTCCTTAGTATGGGAAAGCTGATCGTCTGGTCTCTCGGCCTCTGCTATTTTGGCGTTGTCTTCGCCGTTCCGCTGTAAGTCGTTTTCATCCTGCACAAGGGTCTGAACCTGGCTTACACTTTCACATAGGCGACGGCAAGTCATTATCAGAGAACGGCTAAAGTTCCCAAGTGGTTTCAGTACGGCCGTGTTGATCAGCGTTCTTCACGGAAAGGGGCACACCCAGAGTAACGGTGCCTTGGACGTATCCAAAGCTGCGACCTTTGGAAGTCTGGCGCTCGAGAACCAGGACCTCTTGGAAGTCCGGGATACGAACGATGAAGAGGGCCGTATTGGCGCCGGCGCTGGTCAAGGCACGCCCTCTGCGAAGCAGAACTGGGCCTCCAACATCAAGCTACTGTTGATTACATTTGGCATCTCGGGTATCTACACCCTGTTGACCTTCTTCTTCCCGATCCTGCGAAACCTCCCTATCTTCGGTACCGTCGCGGCCGAAACATGGTTATGGACTCTGAACCCGAGTTTCGCATATGTGGGCCAGGGTATCATCATGGGCCCGGCAACCACCATTCACATGCTGTTGGGTGCCGTCATCGGATGGGGCGTCCTCTCACCCTTGGCGAAGAACTACGGCTGGGCACCGGGTCCGATCAACGACTGGGAGACCGGAAGCAAGGGTTGGATTGTCTGGATCTCCCTGGCCATCATGCTTGCAGATGCCGTGATTAGCCTCGGACATCTCGCCTTCCGGCCTCTAGTTGCGCGTGGACCGTCGTTCATGAAGGAGCTTACGCAGAAGTACGAGCATGGTGGCATCATGGGTCTATTCCAGCGCCAACCTACGGGCTATGTCACTGTCTCTGATGATGACACTGGTATTAGCCGACACTCGACTTCTACTGTTGGCGATCTCGGAGTTAATGAGAACGGTGCCCCGAAGATTTGGGATCATGATGATGCTCCTCCCGCGCAGCTTGTCGGTTCGAAGACTGTCACCATTGGCTTGGTTCTCTCGGTGGTTTTCTGTGTTGCCAGTATTCGCTTTACCTTTGGCGAGTTGGTGCCTCTATAGTAAGTCATACTCAGGAGCATGTCATATTAACAAGACTAACAAATATCCCAGCGGCACCATCATCGCCGTCCTAATGGCCATGCTCCTCAGCATAATGGGCGTCCGCGCCCTCGGCGAAACAGACCTTAACCCCGTCTCCGGCATCAGCAAGATCGCCCAACTCTTCTTCGCCCTCATCATCCCGCAAACCAACAAAGCCAGCGTCCTCATCAACCTCATTGCAGGCGCCGTCTCCGAGGCCGGTGCCCTACAAGCCGGCGACCTCATGCAGGACCTCAAGACAGGCCATCTCCTCGGTGCGGCGCCCAAGGCGCAGTTCTGGGGCCAGATCATCGGTGCCACCGTCGGTGCTGTCGTCAGCGCGTGGATTTACAGGCTGTATACGGCTGTGTACGAGGTCCCTGGCGATCTTTTCCAGGTTCCGACGGCGTTTGTGTGGATCTTTACGGCGAGGTTGGTCACGGGGAAGGGCTTGCCGTATATGGCGAGGGAGTTTGCGGTTGGTGCGGCGATGCTGTTTGGTGTGTTTACGGTTATGCGGATTAGGGGGTTGGGGACGAGATGGCATTCGTTTATTCCCGGGGGTATTGCTGTTGCTGTTGGTGAGTTCTTCTCCTTTTCTTGTTACCGTCTTCCTTCCATCCCTTCTTCTTCCCTTTTTTTCATCCCTTCTTGTTTCCTTTTGCTTGACGAGTTTACTCGATGATTTCGTGCTAACTGGCTATCAGGCATGTACAATGTCCCGTCTTTCACGCTGGCGCGGACGATTGGTGGTCTGATGAATTGGTACTGGCGAGTCCGTCTTGGACGGGATGATACGCCCCTTATTGTGTTGGCATCGGTAAGCTTTCTCCATCTCTATTCCATCCTTTCATCTCTTCTTTTCAGTCCCATCTTTTGTATACTTCTCAGAAGAACAAAACACTGACATCAATTTCAGGGCTTCATCCTAGGCGAAGGTTTCCTAAGCATCGTGAACCTGATCCTACAGAGTGCGCGGGTGCCTCACTTATAACATCCCCTCCTCCTCCCATTTTCACCTAGGTACCTACCCATATTATCAGAAATAGAAACTCGTAGATGGACGGAATATAATCCTACATTTCATATACACCTACCAAATTGAATTGCTTCATGTATGTACGAAGTGAAAAGACCTACCAATTCCGTATCTTGGAACATAACAATCGTACGACTCCTACATCGAAGCTACCACGCCATGGGGCCCCGGTTTTCTTTCCCTCCGGGTGCTGCAGTGCGGTGCGGTACGGTGCGGTGCCCCTCCTCGGGCTCTCCCTCCCCGCTCAACAATCTAACCCCTCCTTGGTTTTATCCCGGTGATAGGTATTACCAATTGACTCCTACATTACATACATACATTACCGGGCGGGTGGTGTTATTTATACGAATTGACTCTCTCACTCCAATTCTTTGCTTTCCTCTCTGAATTGCATCACTTCAACAAGCCTTTAGAAGAGACACGGACACAAAAATCAAAATGCTGATCAAAGAAAGCCACGTCGACGTCCAGACGCAGGTGGACGGGAAGGAGACCACGATGAGCATGTTCCCTATCTTGCCTTTTCCTCTAATGCAGATGACGCGCAGGCGCTGGCGCTAAATCACGTACCTACGAAGTAGTCTGCCGACTGATTGACTGACGGTTGCTATTGACATACAGGAATCTTCGTCTTCCACCCCACCATTGCGCAGTACCCGAATGCGTAAGTGATATGCATATCTACCTGATCGGGGAGAGTCGCTAATGGATGAATGGATAGTCGATTCCCTGGTGTTTTGCTGTTTAGCGAGATATACCAAGGTGAGAGATGAAAAGTGAGTGAAGACGCAATGTGAGTGTTAACGAGTGAATGATAGTGACTGGACCGGTGTCCCGGTTCGCGCGCCAGATCGCCGGACAAGGCTACATCGTCGCGGCGCCCTCGTCGTACCATGACTTCACGGGGCCTGAAGCGCTCCCGTACGACGTGGTATGTGAAACCCCTGACTCCTTTCTCAGATCTGAGTCGCATTGACATTCACTAACTCGGGCTCTTTGTCACAGCCTGGCACGGATAAGGGCAATGAATGGAAGATCACCAAGGTGAGAGAGAGCCGAGCTGTGTTGCGTCACATAGACGATCCCGAATGATCTGCTTACCCGTGCTTGTCTTAATCTGCGACAGACGCTCCAATCATACGACGAGGACAGCCGCAAGACGGTCGACTACCTCCTCAGCCTGCCGACATGCACAGGGCTGATAGGCGCTACCGGCATGTGTCTGGGTGGTCATCTTTCCCTGCGTGCTAGTGTAAGACTCCCCCGTCTCATATACGATCATACCCTGCACAACGGTTTCTTTCTGCCTTGTGCCTGAGGTCACATAGATTCATATCGAGAATTACTGACGATGAATCATCACAGCTCGACCCCCGAATCAGCGCATGTGTCTCATACTTTGGCACGGACATCCACTGCCGTACGCTTGGTCCGTACACAGCGGCCGACACATCGGCACAGGGACCGGCCAACAGCAACCACACGATCGACAGACTCACGGAGGTCAAAGCGGAAGTCGCCATGATCTTCGGCATCAAGGACACGCACGTTCCCGACGAGGGACGCGACCTGATCCGCAAGAAGCTGCGCGAAGCGGGCACCGTGTTCAGCTTCTACGAGTTTGCGTGGGCGCAGCACGCCTTCATCCGCGACGAGCTCAGCAAGGGCCGCTATGACCCGGCCATCACCAAGGTCTGCTTCGAGGTGCTGACGGAGCTCTTTGGGAGGGTGCTCAAGACGGATCTGGGCCCGCGCGACGACCGGCCGCAGGCGGTTGAGCACTTTTGCTAGTGGAGATTGGGCGGTTGGGAGCCGATTAGGTACGGATGGTAGGAGGTACCATGCCTACGGGATTGGCTAGGGATTGCACCAGTGATGGAGTCGTAATGCCGAGTCAACCCGGGCCTGAAGCTCCTACAGAAATCCAGCAGACTCCAGCAGACTCCAGAGCTCACCAGGCCATCGGTAAGTATGCGGTAACAAGCATGCTAGAGGAGGAGGGTGGTATGTACCTAGCTGGGCATTAGGCATGTAGATAGCAGCTGGTAGAAGGTTCTAGGAAGTAAATAATCCGTACGCATACGACTCGTGCGTGGGCTGACGTTTGCGAATGGCAAATGGAGCTTTTGGTGAGACTCTTCCGTTCTGGGTTAGCAGTGAGAGCCCAGCTGTGAGTCTGCGAGTCTGACTGTCTGAGAGCCCGAGCGAGAGGCGACAACTCATGCCGGTCGAAAGCAACGTGCAGATTACATACAGGACAGGATTGCAGAAGTTGGTCAGATGCATTCGGGTTAGAACATGTTGGTTAAGTACGAATTAGGTATTGTTTGTCTCATGGCCGATATGCCAACATCATCGACTGGATGCCGTAATGGTGTGTAAGATATTTCTGAGAATGAAGCAAGCGAGGAAGAAGCGCTGAACACTTTTTTCGACCACGCAATGGCGATGTGTCCATTTGTCACCACTGGTCAGCAAGTAGAGACGAGGTACACAAGACGAGGGTCTAGCTCATGGGCACGTAGTGCAGCTAGCCAAATCACTGTTGGCCAGAGCAATTCGCTTGATGACTGATCGCCTTTCAGAGGTGTGGATGGAGTACCGAGTACGGACTGTGTACCGCCTTGGGTACGAGACACAGACAGCATTCCAGTGCACGCGCCGGGCAGGAATAGGAGGAGAGAGGAGGAAGGTACGAGTTGAGTTATCCGTGCAGTTCCACGTCCTCCTCAGCATTTTTGTCGGGCAAAGCCACAATGGTGCTTCCCACCTGCTCCCCGTGCGTACATGATACCTTCCCGGGCCGCAGAGAGGTACATCGCGCCCGCTGGGGAGGACCCGCCGGCTGCTCTGCCAACCCAAGCTTTTTCATTCTCTAGCGAGTTTTGGGAAGGGAGAGTGGAGACTGTTGCCTTGCAGTTTCCAGGTCGCTAAAATTTTTTGCCTAACAGCTCGAGCCACGAGGTACGCCAGTTAGGTACCTGCTGTACGTAATTCACACCCGTTCGGTACCTTCGCACGGGTGTACCGAGCGACGCTGACACCCCTGTATCGCCGTCGCTGCGCCAGCCCGTGCTCCATTGTACACGCCGAAGTAGCTTGTACCTCAGACCTCCCTAGATCCAGTGAATAATGTATCATGGCGGGGTTTATCCAGTGACCTCATCACGACCCCACTAGAGCTATTTTGTAGAATCGTGGAAAGACAGCGACTTCATCGAGGAAAACAAGAAAAGAAGGCATAATCGTCGTGAAAGAGCAGTTCCAGTTGTGTAATTGTGAACTGTGCTTCTGTCGGATTCGCCGTGATCCTTTTTGGGGGGCTCTGGTGCGTGCTGGAAGCTTCCAGCGAGAGCACGAAATTTGAGAAGGCGCCCTCGACGTCCATTCCAGAAGCTTCCGAGAGAAGTGCGGGTCCACACTGGGCTTTTTACCACCGATGATTTAAGGCTTTGGCACCTCAACCTTTACCGTCTCACATTCCCTCCCACTTCTACATCATCCATCTTCTCTTCACCACCACATTCCTCCCCATCTACACCACAGAAAATCGCATCGCGTACAATTCCCACATCCTGATTGATCTCTTTTCCTAATTGTTCCCCCATTCACACTGCCCACCATGGTCGCTGCCGTCGGTATTGACTTGGGCACGACCTACTCGTGCGTCGGCGTCTACCGAGACGACCGTATCGAGATCATTGCCAACGACCAGGGTAACCGCACAACCCCCTCGTTCGTTGCCTTCACCGACACCGAGCGTCTGATCGGTGATGCTGCCAAGAACCAGGTTGCCATGAACCCCTCTAACACAGTCTTCGACGCCAAGCGTCTCATCGGTCGCAAGTTCGCCGATGCTGAGGTCCAGGCTGATATGAAGCACTTCCCCTTCAAGATCATCGACAAGGGTGGTAAGCCCATCGTTGAGGTGGAGTACAAGGGCGAGACTAAGACCTTCACTCCTGAGGAAATTTCCTCCATGGTCCTCACCAAGATGCGTGAGACCGCTGAGGCCTACCTCGGTGGCACCGTCAACAACGCTGTCATCACTGTCCCTGCCTACTTCAACGACGCTCAGCGTCAGGCTACCAAGGACGCTGGTCTCATTGCCGGCCTCAACGTCCTCCGTATCATCAACGAGCCCACCGCCGCTGCCATCGCCTACGGTCTTGACAAGAAGGTTGAGGGTGAGCGCAACGTCCTCATCTTCGATCTTGGTGGTGGTACTTTCGATGTTTCTCTCCTGACCATTGAGGAGGGTATCTTCGAGGTCAAGTCCACTGCTGGTGACACTCACCTTGGTGGTGAGGACTTCGACAACCGTCTGGTCAACCACTTCGTCAACGAGTTCAAGCGCAAGCACCGCAAGGGTAAGAACTCCATTCCTTTTTGTGTCCCATTGATACATTTACTTCCCCAACTGTTTCCCCAATCGTTCAATTGCGACTAAGATCAACCGAAACTGACTCTATAAATAGATCTCTCCGTCAACGCTCGCGCTCTCCGCCGTCTCCGCACTGCTTGCGAGCGTGCCAAGCGTACCCTTTCTTCCTCTGCTCAGACCTCCATTGAGATTGACTCTCTCTTCGAGGGTATTGACTTCTACACCTCCATCACCCGTGCCCGTTTCGAAGAGCTCTGCCAGGACCTCTTCCGTTCCACCATCCAGCCCGTTGACCGCGTCTTGGCCGATGCCAAGATCGACAAGTCTCAGGTCCACGAGATCGTCCTCGTCGGTGGTTCCACTCGTATCCCCCGTGTCCAGAAGCTCATCACCGATTACTTCAACGGTAAGGAGCCCAACAAGTCCATCAACCCCGATGAGGCCGTTGCCTACGGTGCTGCCGTCCAGGCTGCTATCCTGTCTGGTGACACCAGCTCCAAGTCCACCAACGAGATTCTCCTTCTCGATGTTGCTGCCCTCTCTCTCGGTATCGAGACTGCTGGTGGTATGATGACCAAGCTCATTCCCCGTAACACCACCATCCCCACCAAGAAGTCCGAGGTCTTCTCTACCTTCTCCGACAACCAGCCTGGTGTCCTCATCCAGGTCTACGAGGGTGAGCGTCAGCGCACCAAGGACAACAACCTTCTCGGCAAGTTCGAGCTTACTGGCATCCCCCCCGCTCCCCGCGGTGTTCCCCAGATTGAGGTCACCTTCGACCTTGACGCCAACGGAATCATGAACGTCTCCGCCGTTGAGAAGGGCACTGGCAAGTCCAACAAGATCACCATCACCAACGACAAGGGCCGCTTGTCCAAGGAGGAGATCGAGCGCATGCTTGCTGAGGCCGAGAAGTACAAGGAGGAGGACGAGGCTGAGGGTCGCCGCATCAGCGCCAAGAACGGCCTTGAGTCCTACGCTTACTCTCTCCGCAACACTCTCGGTGACTCCAAGGTCGACGAGAAGCTCGACGCTGCTGACAAGGAGAAGCTCAAGACTGAGATCGACACCATTGTCTCTTGGCTCGACGAGAACCAGCAGGCTACTCGCGAGGAGTACGAGGAGAAGCAGAAGGAGCTTGAGGGTGTTGCCAACCCCATCATGATGAAGTTCTACGGTGGTGCTGGTGGCATGCCCGGTGCTGCTCCTGGTGGCGCCCCCGGTGGCTTCCCTGGCGCTGGCGGTGCCCCTGGTGCCGGTGGCGACGACGGCCCCACCGTCGAGGAGGTCGACTAAGCTATTTGATAACATCACGATAGCACTTTGACGACTTCTGTTTTTGTTTTTTTCATGGCGTTTACTGGTGTCGACGGCATCAACGACTGGTGGTATGGGTAATGCGGTTTCTACCTAGAGTTTTTCTGCGGTAATGATACAGGCAAAAAGTTGCGATTTTCACGAGATGCATCGGTGTATCCTAACAAGGATCCTTCGGACGATGCAATGAGAAAAAATTTAATTCATTAAAAAATAACTGTCTGGTCTTTGAGTTGTGAATGTGATGAACTTGAGTGTCTTGAAATGTAAAGTGAACTTCCTAGGTGTAGAATGGATCTCGACTCGAGTGTCTACGAATTGACTCGAAGTTTCGTATCAGTCTAACATAACATAGGTCTTGTAGACTCACATGGGAACACATCACATCAAATCGTGACTGGTGATAACTCAGTTATGGCTGACAATAACTTAGATTCATGGCAACTCATGGCAACGGTAGTAGTACACATTTATTTCAATATCTAAGCTCATATCTGGTCGCTACGACGACGAAGTCTTCGCCCCGGCCTCCTTCGCAGCCTTCTCATCCTCCTCCCTCAACATCCTCTGAATCGCCCTCCGTCGCGAAATCTCATACCGTCGCCACTCCTCATCACTGACATTCGGCGGCTCATAGCGATTCTGAAACATGGATCCCTGCGGTAACCTCTCTTCCCGGGGTTCCCAGATATCGGTACTATTCGGCTTTCCCGGGCCGTACTTTTCAATCTCCTTCTCGCGGTAGTAGTCCCTGATCGCGTCCTCTTTTACGGTGCCGAAGTACGTCCGGGTGCGCATGCAGAACCAGAATTCGTCCCAGAGGGCTGAACAGGTTCGCATTGACCCGGATCGGTAGACGGATGTCCATTGGCCGCCGAGTGAGTTGCAGTGGAAGGCTTGGTCGAAGGCCGAGCGGCAGGACATTGTTGTTGGCAGGAGGGATTCGGAGAGGGGGTCGAGGTAAGGGACGGGCTCTGAGGTTGAAGGGGAGGTTGAGGTTTGAGAGGGCGTGGTTTGGGAGGGAGGAGGAGGAGCAGGGGTGGGAGTGCTCAGTTCTGCGGCGACTTGGGAGAAGAACTTGGAGATTTCGGGATCGCTGGTTGGTGCGTCTGCGGCGGCGGATGGCGTTGGTGTTGGTGTCGTGGGTTCTGGCTTGGTGACTGTGTTATTGGTGGCAGGCTTTGATGCCGCGCCTGATGACCATAGCCAGCCCATTTTGTCTGTTTTATATGTTCGTAGACTTGAGGTAAGAGTTGAGATTGAAGTTGTTGTTGTAGACTCGTGTAAGTCGCGACGTAGCAGATGTCTGTATATCTCGTAAAGACCGGACGTAATATCTAGAGTAATAAAAGACAGGTCCACCCTAAGCGAACAGAATTACTCGTGCGCTGTCGTGACCCGTGGTACTACACGGCTGGGTATGCGGTACTCTCGTTGCGATGTCGCTTCGGAGAGCCGCTTTAGCTCGTTGCTCGTGATATCGCAAGCTCAAGATGACCCTCAAGGTTTGGCCTGACTCGTGATATAGGAAACGATTCAATTCGCCGATTGCGCAATGAGGTAGAGCTCTTGATTGTGATTAGTAGTATGTCTCGGTCAACGAATGCTGTGCTGTAGACGATCCAGATGACTTGAAGCTCCTCTCGAAAGTATGAAGAGCTATCGCGATGATTGAAAGTATGCGGGCAGAATTGTGGCTTGACTGTGGCTTTGCCTGCTTATGTACTTCGCATGTAATCCGTCGAGCTCTCGTCTCCAGTGATATCATCACTCAATGCGTCTGTCTACAAAGTACAAGTACCTCCTCCAGTAAATCGTAGCCGTGGTGACAAGCTGGAGCTTAGCAACTCGCAGGATTCCCTCCCATGCAGGTACAGCAGCTCCATTTCCATCGGGTAGTAGCACCCAGCCAAAATAACCCGGGCATGGGCAAACGGAAACCCAAGACGGATTTCTCCCTCCGAGAATCCACGTAATGGCGACGAGACAGGTAGGAACCGGTCTGCGGTTCCTGAACCCGTTGACTCGATCGCATCTCACGCCCAGACGGCTTCCGCCGAGATGGTCGTTGCCACAGGGAACCCGTCGGGCGTGGGAGAGCACCGCGGCAGGCACCGAGGAGAAGAAGTCTGGACATATCAAGACGGCGCCTAATGAGTCGATTCTTTGGTTCGATAGTATGCGCTCCTATTCAGGTTCAGGGACTCACTCACTGCTGCTAACGCTTTATCTTAAATAGATTTATTTCCGCTCAAATTATCCGGCTTCTTGCGCGTTCTCTGGCAAGGATCCGGGTATGATGTACGAGCACTATGGCAAGGTCCCGAGACAGACGTCGAGGGCCTCGTGAAGCGCTTCGAGAGCTCGAATCTGGGCGTTATGGATCCCATTAACATGGTCAAGCTCGGCTTGCCAAGCGATTCGCCGGTGAAAGTCACGGAGATCGTCCCGCGGCTTAAGGATGGTGGCGCGTTCGTCAAGTTCAGTCATCCCCCTGATATCACGCGGGAAGAGATCGAGAGGAAAGTAGCGAAGTTGCTGGCTGAGAAGCCGATTAGGCCTATCTTTAGTCCCTTTCGTCGGGTCCATGCGAGCTTGGTCAAGGGCGTCCCCTGGCTGGAGGATTTGCAACGATTTCCCAAGAATCGACTCCGTATTGAGTTCGTGCCGAAGAATCCTGGTGAGGAGGCTGTTGAGCTTTCTCAGGAGATACTGTATAGCATGTTTCGTCGATACGGCACGATTGCCGATATTGTTTCGCAACCTTGGGACTCCAAAGTGATTCCCAAGTACGCATACGTGGACTTCGGTTTGGTGAGAGATGCTATCATGGCGCGAAACTGTCTGCATGGTTTCGTCGTGTCGGAGGCGCAAGGAGGTGGTAGCTTCGGCACCAAGTTCCGCATCTCATACGAGGAGAAACCGAAGCATTATCGTTTCTGGGACTGGGTCACGAACCACCCTCGAATCGTTATCCCTGTCCTCGTGGCTTTCCTTACGGCTGCTACGGTTGTCATCTTCGATCCTATCCGCTTGTTCTTTGTCGAGGCGCATATCTCGCGCAAGTACCAGCTTAATAATAATAAGTGGTACCGGTGGTTGCGAAAACAAACCTCGGACATATTCTCTTTCAGCCGAGAGAAGGCGGAACAGGCTGGGTTGGATACCGTCTGGTCGCATCGCAAGTATGCTATTGAGCAGATTCAGACTTGGCTAATGGAGACGGCTGAGACCTTCATCGTGGTACAAGGATCTCGTGGTTCAGGCAAGAGACAACTCGTCCTAGAGCAAGCTTTGAAAGACAGGACCAATGTGCTCGTGATCGATTGCAAGCAGATCGTCGAGGCTAAGGGTGAATCGACAATCATCAAGAAACTGGCAGAACAAGTTGGCTACCGCCCCATCTTCTCATGGGCGAACAGTCTAAGCAGCATGGTCGATCTCGCTATTCAAAGCACAACTGGTGTCAAAGCAGGGTTCTCAGAGACACTAGATTCGCAACTACAGAAGGTCTTGGAAACAACAGCCGAGGCTCTACAGGATCTCGCTCTGGAGAATCGATCTAAGGACGATTCAGACGCCTCTCTTTCCGTTGATACCTACCTCGACGTTCACCCTGAGAAACGACCTGTGGTTGTTCTCGACAACTTCGTCTACAAGACTGAGGATAACGCGCTCGTGTATGAGAAAATTGCCACCTGGGCTGCTGGCCTCATCCAGTCGGATATTGCCCACGTTATCATACTTGTCAACGACTCCTCATACTCTAAGGTTCTATCCAAAGCCCTTCCGGACCGCGTCTTCCGCACTGTCGCATTGGGCGATCTTTCGCCCGACGTCGCGAAACGTTTCATCCTCAGTCACATCAGCACCAACACAACAACCAGCGAAAGCACCGAAGCATCAGACGACAGCAAGAAAGAAGTATCCACAACCCCCCTAAACCTGGCAGAACTAGACGAATGCATCGGCATCCTCGGCGGCCGCCTCACAGACCTCGAATACCTCGCGCGCCGCATCAAAGCCGGCCAATCGCCCAAACAAGCCATCGCCGAAATCATCGAGCAATCCGCCTCCGAAATCCTCAAAATGTTCCTCCTGGCAGGCAAAATGACCGGCGACGGCGAACACAAATGGTCCACGGAACAAGCCTGGTATCTCGTCAAGGCCCTCGCTGAAAGGGATGTCCTGCGGTATAACGAGGTTTTGATCGCTGATACATTCACGTATTCCCTCTCCGCGCCCGACGGCGAGTCTGCGCTTGAAGGTCTCGCGAATGCGGAATTGATTACGATTCGTACGGGCGCGGGTCGGCCGCATAGTATTATTGTTGGTAAACCTGTCTACCAGGCTGCGTTCCGGCAATTAGTATCCGATCGCGTCCTTGCTGCGAAGATGGATTTGGTTTTACTCAAGGAACTGGTCAAGATTGAGGCTGGGCAGATACAGAAGGCGGAGACGGAGCTCGTGCAGTTGGGTGTATTACCGGGATTACCGTATGAGACGCATGAGCGGACGAGATATCTACTGGCTAGGATTGCGAAGGCGCAGGGACGGATTGGGCAGTATGAGAGGGAGATGGGGGGTTTGAAGAAGGTGTTGGGTAGTGAGTATTAGGATACTCACGCATTACGTGTTTATAAAAAGAAAATTGAAATGAGAATACCAGATACGGTGAAGACGATGTTGTCCAGTTTGTTGCTATATATGTATATACCCCATCTCCCTTCCAGCCGGGATCGAATTCTCCAGCAACAGAAGTCATTAGGTCCGACTCCCGAGCAACGGAAGCCCTCATGGTCCAGTTATCGTACACATCAGGTATGAAGTCAGTAGTCTCCGATCCTCAACACCACGAGTGCGATCGGGACATGATGTAACCTGCTACTATCTTATCCTATCCTCTACCCGCAGATCATTTCGACGTCGATCGCGAAGCCCGAACAATGAATTCTTGACGGTTTCCTGTTCCAGATCAATACCTCCTTGCTTGGCAGGTGGGTAGATAATACCCATCTCCTTTCCAGCCGGAAAGAAGACACGATCCAATTCTTCACGGCATCCCTAGTCACTAGAAAGCGACTGCGCCCCGCACATGGAATATCCTTCCACCACCCCATCATATCCCAAAATTGCTTCAGGAACAGAATGCGACTGATATGCGACAGTAACTTGTTCTTGTTTCCGTTCATTGCTTGCTATATAGAACCCACCGCAGTCCACAGGAACCATGACACCGTAGATGATACATCGTTCATGCTCTTCGTCAGTTACTTCCTTGGCTGTCAGCTTGGGTGTACAAGCAGGAAGGCTGCTTCCGAAGTCTTGCGCATCATGAAGATACGCGGGTCGTGTGATTTGCCATGGCACTAAGACTGTCAGGGATTGAGACTTTCATGAACCTAGAAGGTGAAGGTTTATTCGACGGCCAGACGATCATCATTGAGATGGCCAGGGCATCACACCACAGTGAAAACAGAGGCGAATTTGATCCAACCGGGGTGTCCACTTTCTTTCTTACAGCGGTACCGAAGTAATGCAAACACGATATCGTCCGTATAGTTTGCAAATATCAGGGGGAAAGCACTGAGGAGATATATATTTGCCTTCGGCAGCCGGACGCTCACCCAGTGCTTTGTTTGATATTAAGAGAATGAGTAACTTAATACTCTCAAAGTGACGGTCAGTTTGGGTCACGGCGCCCAGAAAAGCTGCTGGAGACTCAGGGGGCGCCAGTAGCCAAGATTCCCGACGTTGTAGGATCGTAGGTGCCCATCGTTCTAACTATTCCGTAACGATCTCTGGAGCTCTTCGGAGACCGTATATTGCTCGTAGTAGCTGGACAACTGTATTTGATTTCCGATTACCGGGTGGCATGCGCATGCATTCTATCCCGGAGTGATATCAATCGTAAATTTGAATATATATATTCTGCAGCTGTTAACTGAAATCGCATGGTCAAATCCGTTCACCATGCCATATAGTTCACTGGCCAGGACGCTTCTTGTTACTCGTTTGCATTTCGACGAATTCCAATGTAGAATATTCCCACGGATGTGAAATGTGGAACTGGTTTCCTTCGTACGAGATTCATTTCCGAGTATGATGATAAATCCAAGTTGGGAGCTCATGTCTTTATTGTTGGCGAAGGAGCCGTCAGTAAAGATGAATAGTTTTTATTTTTCACCCATTCCGGACTGAACGATATACCGGGCTGACTTGGTCTGCCAAACAAGCGCTCATCCTGTGCAGTCGTCGCGAACAGTGTTTCTTATTTCTAACGCGCCATTTGGTCGGGCTTCCGAAGGCACCGAACAACTTCGTATTTATATCGGCGTGTACCAGATGAACGGGGGATGGTTATTGCGGTAACCGACGGTAAACTCGTCATTGCGATGGTCGACCTATAGCCCTCGGCCTGCGAATCCCAGCCAGATTCGTATTTGCTGGCTCGCAATGATTTAGCAGCGGTATATCAACGCCTTGGCAAGCAAGGAAAACAGACCGAGAGATGATTTCGTTGATACCAAGTCTCCCAAAGAGACACGATCTAACGAGCATTGGTCTTTGAGGTGATCAACTCGGAATGAGCCTGACCTTGGCAGTGATCGTGGCCTTAGGGTTCTTTGGGCGCCCCCCAGGACCAAGTCCAATATCAGCACAACTCGCCTCAACAGGAGACTGATGATAACAATTTGACATCATCCGTTTCCTCTTCTTACTCCGTCCATTACTCCCCAGGTCCTCCTCGGACGCTTTCTCCAGTGTACAGAATTTCCATGTCCTGCAGCAGAGTCACACTTCAGGGAACCCATTCCTGAAAGAGTATTGGCCTATTTCACGAGCTTGATGTTGATCTTCTTGTTAGCCGCCGGGTAAAGAGATTGCCATTTTTCGTTTTCGTCGTGCAGCGGATCCTTTTCCTCTCGGGCAGGAATTTCTCAAGCTGCCTACTTTCTTCGAAAGTAATCCCTACGGTACAGTATGGTACCAAGTTTTCCTCCAATGCGGTGAAGAACCACGACTTCTCGTCAAAATAGATATATGTAGCACCGGTCTGCGAGCAAGTTAGATCTTCTATATTGAATCAGGGGGATAATGGAGAAAGTACCTACTCACTCAGATGACTCGGCAAGTGGTCGTGTAACGGCCTTGATGTGGGATTGCGAAGCCAATAATACCCCGGGACTGAGACAATTGAGTCCCCTCGTGAAGGATTGTAGATCGCGAACTCCCAATCCTCTTGCTCAGCAGCCGCTCCAGCAACTGCCCCCGCATTACTGATTCATCATTCTGGTGCTTCTGAGTCCGCCAGAAGTACCCAGATCAGAGTTTCGACCTGACCCACCATCATCTGCGACAACTCCTATTCTTGATGTTACGGCCGCGAGACGTAGTCCAACTGCTCTCAATCCAACCAGGACCGAGTGAATGGTGCCAAACACGCAACCAGGGGGAGCCATGCATCATCTCCGTTGTAAATGCCGCCCGTAAGAGTGGAAGAAGAGCTTGGACTTTCCTATGCATTGGGTGCATTTGATGTTGGTGTAATCTCTGACGACAGCTCTTTCGCGGGCCCGTGACTGTTGTGGAACAGCCGGCCGTGCAATCAGCGATGACACGGGGTTCTCATTGAAGAGTTGCCGAGGATTCACGACAACACCGACGAGAAACAAAAATGGTTGGAAAAGGACTGGTTTACCATCACTTTTGTCGACACAGGCGCGTCGATGATACCGCATTGGTCGTACAAACACCTTTGTTGATCTCCATTTGGGGTGTGGGGGCAAGCCAGTATCCCCCCTTTTCCAATGTTGAACAGATGGAGGAAAGAGTGATAAGTACAGCTTATTTGCTCAGCGAGAAGCAAGAGCCACCAGAAAGGTGGTATTATTTAGGGAAGGTTCAAGCGAGAAGAGTTTCGTCAACAATGTCCTTCCGTGGTTTGGTAATGCGAGGGGAGCTTATGTCCTCGCGCGATGCTCTCTGCGGGGACTTGCAATCCTGGAATCAGAAGAAGTTACCACTTCGTGTCCAAGAGAGGTATCTTGCACAAGGCCAAACTTGGTGATACTAAGGCAGTGTCAGACTTACGAAGAATCTCTTTGAGCATTCAAGTTGCCGTGACAACAAGGACATAATATGTCGAAATGTGATCTGTATGTATGACATTGAGGGTCACAGCGCATTCCATTGATACTGACAGGCAGTGACGTTGGATGATGTCAAGAAGAGACGAACACATCCCCGATCATCACCGGGCATATCAAATCAGATCAGATCAGATCGGGGAAGTATGTTGTGAATGAGGTTGAAGGAGGAGCGAAATGAATTGGGAAGAGCACATAGTGAGTAGAAACACCGGGTAGGCACTGTCAAGCTTCGGCACAACCCCGTGAACAACAGGCCCGAGGGCTCTACCTAATCGGTCTCCAGCACGGTACTTGTCTCGGATGAGATATCTAGGTACGTGCTCCGTTGGTTGGGTCACTCAAGAAGATGGGAGAGAGACGAGATGGAAGGTTGATGATACACGCATATCTCCCAGACTGCCCGAAAGCCACCTACAGACTGTGGATGCGTGGGACAAAAGATAGACAACTAATGATTGACCTTGCTTTGTTCATCAGTGGTCAACGTCCGGGTGGATATCTTTTGGGTGCGGCGGAGGGAGCGATGGTCTTCGGGCAGTCCAGGAGATGGATGTGGACGTGGTGATGGAAGAAGAAGCAGAGAGAGAGAGAGAGAGGAAAGGAAGGTGGAGAGAGAGGACCACAGATTTATTTCTGTGAGGCGAGCTTAAACTTAGATATCCCCTCACGTGGTGATAGGCAGTGCGACATCGTGCCTTCCTCTCAAACGTGAAGGTAGGTCAAGGGGCAATTTCGTCTGGGACGGACTTGCCTCAGGTTCAAAGGTGACTGTCGCTGGCCTGGTGTACCCGTACCTAGTCCCTTTGGAGTGGTGCAGTGAGGATCACAAGAAGTCGGATCTGGAAAGACACCTCCAATGGATATGTTCAAGTAACTCTGCGCCGTTTCCATTCACGCCGTAGCACAATATTCAACCCCTACGGACCATGAGCACACATCAGCAACAGGTAGTAGACAAGGAGAAAGACACTCAAAACAATCACCAGGACAGGACACGATACTTCAAACCTCCTCAGCTTCATGTTCACAACACTAGTCCAGACTCCAGAGTCACGTCGTGCGAATGTTTTCGTTTCCTCTGCCTGCTACCGATAACATATACACATCCCCACCCCTTTCCAGTGAAATTTCCAGTCCTCTCATTGCGGAAGCCCTCAACTCGCAAGCATGTTATTGCCCGTGTCCTGGCGAGTTCAGAGTCTTGTACATACAAGCGAAGTGAACAGTGAGAAAAAGAAGTCCCCTCGCTCATGTCGCCCTGCAAAGATATACAGATACTTGTTCATAAGTTTCTAGTTCGATGCCTTTTAGGCTTCTTCGTTTTCGACGTTGGGCTGAACGAGTACTTCGCAACCTTGCGCGAAGAATAACCGCGCGGGCTTATCTGTCTCGTTTCTGATACAATATGAGTTTCCTGGTGGTGTTCCGTATTAGTATTAATCACACACAAACATATCCAAAGGGGAGTAACAAACCTCTTGGAACGAAGAACATGCCGCCCTTGGCAATGCCAAACTCGTTTTGCGCAACAGACGCCTGGACGTTGCCGGCATGAACGAAGAAGACAAGGTGCATTTTTCGCGAGTTCTTGGGCCGTTTCTCAGCGCCTGGCGGTAGGTCCACGACACCAGTACCAAAGAAAGGCAGTGTGAGTGTCTTGGCGAACTTGAATGTCGCATCTTTAATGTCCCGGAGATGAATCGCACTTTCTGCAATGGCCAGTTCCTCATCGACAACGTCGACCTCGTCGTCATCTCCTGGCGGCTCAAATTCGTGCTTTGGGTCCCAAGCCACCACCTCACCCACCATGCGGCCACCATTGAATTCCCAATCTTCGCGCTCTTCCTCGTCTTCTTCGACCTTAACCAGTTGCTTTCCTGCCTTTCGTCCGGCAGGTCGATTGCGACGTTTAGGTGCGGCCTCGGGTTCGGGGCTCTCTGTACGTATGACTCCTTTTACAGTGGGCATCTTGAAGTGCCGATTGCCCGCATCTTCGAAGATGTCCTCCTGCTCCTCGTCGTATTCAACGCGTTCACCCTTCCACCATTCAAGTGGCTTGAATGAAGCTCGTCCAGACCGTGTTGTCGTCATGTTGGAGGTTTCCTCCCGTCGGACGGTCACGAGACCCCGGCTCTTGGGAAGAGGCGGCCCACGTTGAATCACAGGTGAAGCGACACCTACGCCCGATGATTTTCTTTTTCGTTCGGCTTTTGGCTTTTGCTTCGGCGCTGCCGGTTTTGATGAAGTGCTCTGCTCTGCTGCATCTGCTCTCGCCGATGTCTTTTGGCGCTTTGTTTCTCTCGGCTCGGCAGCGCTCTCTCCAGCCTCGTCCTCGGGCTTCTTCTTCTGCAGTCTTCCACGCTTCTTGGGCGCTGGCGCCGGATCGGCAACAGGACTTGGCGACTTTTGTGGTCTGGCAGCAGCCTTTGACCGCGGTCCCTTCTTTTTCACGGGCTCTTCGTCTTCCTCAACTTCATCCATTGGAGCATCTGGTGGATCCGAGTTGACAGCTGCTCTAGGTTGCCGAGCTCCACGTGCCGGTGGCTTTGACTTGCTCGTTGGCTTACTCGAGGCCTTGCTCGTTTCCTTGAAACTCCGAACGGGGATCACGACTTCCGGGTCTTCGTCCGTTTCCTCTGCAGCCTGGTCCTCAATGAAATCACCATCATCATCGTCGCCCGCATCGATTAACGCCAGTGGCTCATCTTCCTCGGGTTCGTCTTCGGGTTCGCGTTCATCTGATTCGTAATGGAGCACGGGTTCCTTGCCACGACGAGCAGTTTGAGAATGACCGTTCGTTAGCTTTCGACTACTAGCGCTGTTCTCTTTAGCATGCCCGTTGACCATCTTCTTTTTCTCTCCTATTTCCTTGGAGAAATTTAATTTGCGAGCCACTTCTAGCGCGGGGCTTCGATTGCGCGCGGTGACTATTGATCCTCTGACGGGCGAAGAGGTCGGCAGGATGTGGGGGTTCTGGCGAGCAGGTGAGTTTAAGTTGGTCTTGATGGGTGACCGGGAGCGCGGAAGAGACGGCCGGCCTTGCTGAAGTTTCCGCGCGGTTGCTGGACCAAACTCCGAACCTGCAGGACACATAAGCAATTTGGACCGGGATCAAACAAAACAACCCTCTCCAAAGACATCATCGCGCATCGCATACCATCGTCAATTTCCATGTCCTGCTCGTCCTGCTCATCATCGGGTTCGGCGTTACGGCGCGCCTGTGCTTCGCGCTCCAGATCTTTGTCGGGCGACGAGAACAAGTCGTTCATCGGCTGGAAGCCAAATTCATCGCGTCGGCCATCGTCCGCTAGCGTGGCACCCGTCCTCCTAATCCCATCAATCAGCGACTACTTATCGTAGGCAAACGCGCACATGGAGCTGCAATACCTTCCAATGACTCCAGGGCGATAAACATGCTCATTCTGCGACTCTGTCTGGCGGCGATGGGCCAGACTCCGAGGCCCCATAATGTTGTCGAGTATCGATTATCGGGGGAAAAGTTCACGGTCAGCTCCCCCCGGATTTTAACATAAACAAAGCGTCCCTCGCTTGTCTGTGTCGAGGCGAAAAAGGGCGCAATCGAGGCCGACGTGGAATCGCGAGGCAGGGAGAGATAAGATAGATTGAGAACGTGGTGGAGAGAATGAGTGGATGGTGGAGGAATACAGAAGGGCGAAGAGCTACGGAATACCTTCTCCCCCACGAGTGCCAGCCCATAAAGAGATGGATGCTGCTACTGAAATGGCTGGCTAGCGCTTGACATGTTTGTGTCTTGCACCTTCCCTGTTTCGTGCTTGTTGATTGGCCGTTGCGGCGGGATAAGTGGGGCGGATGTTACTGGGTTGCACTTGCAGCTTTACGACGCGTTTCGTCGCATGGGACCTCAGAATGAAGTCACGGACCCACTCCAGCTATAAGTGCCTTTCGCTATCAGACGTGTTTTCTGAATTCCATCAACTTATCTCATCCTAAATTCGTGATACTTGTTTAATTTCTTGTAAACGGATGTAAGCGAGTGACTGAACACTCAGAGAACGCGTAATTGGTGAAGATATCGCCATTGAGTCGAGTCAATCCAAACTGAAGAATTATCTACGTCCTATCCACGGAAAATACTCTTGATAGAAACAACCAACCAACCTCAGACAAAATGGAAGACTCCCAACAAGACGAAGCCATGCTCGATACGCCTTCAACAACAGGCTTCATCCCCCCCTCAATCCACCGCACGCCCACCCTCACAGGCGAAACCTACACCCACTACTCCCCCGTCCCTCCCTCCCTAAACGCAAACAAATCCAACCCCGCCGCCGGAATCCCCTGCGTCCTCGGCGTCGACGAAGCCGGCCGCGGCCCCGTCCTCGGACCCATGGTCTACGGCGTCTTCTACCTGCCCACCACAGCCTCCGACACCCTCCTAAAGCAAACACACCACTTTGACGACTCAAAGGTCCTGACACCAGCCGTCCGCGCATCCCTCATGCGCACCCTCTGCACGCCGGCGACAGACCTCCACGATACCTGCGGCTGGGCGATATCGAGTCTCTCCGCGCGCGATATCGGCGCGAACATGATGCGCCCCGTGGGCGCGACGTATAACCTCAATGCGCAGGCCATGGACGCGACGATGGCGCTGATCCAGGGCGTTTTGGACCGCGGGGTGAATGTGGTGGAGATCTACGTGGATACGATTGGGCAGCCGGCTGTGTATCAGAAGAGGCTTGAGCGTGTCTTTCCCACGGTGCGCATCACGGTTGCGAAGAAGGCGGATAGTCTGTACCCCTGTGTCAGTGCTGCCAGTGTTTGTGCCAAGGTTACGCGTGATGCGGCGCTGGAGGTGCTGTATGAGGCAAGAGTGAGGGACGGGGAGACGGTTAGTTGGGGCTCGGGGTATCCGTCGGATGCGAAGTGTGTCGGGTGGTTGAGGAAGAATATGCATCCTGTTTTTGGATGGGGGCCGGAGTGTCGGTTTAGTTGGGGCACGGCGAAGGATATGTTGGAGGCGAAGGGGGGTGTGAAGGTCGATTGGCCCGAGGAGGAGGATGAGGGTACGAATCGCGTGACGGATTTCTTCGTTGCTGGGGGGAGTGGTGGTGGTGAGGGCGGGAAGGAGGTCGATGAGCTTGCGACGTGGTTTGGGACTCCAGCTGGTCTGGAAGCATTCTGATTTTTCTTCTTTTTTTGTATACACTGTCACAACACTTGCATTGCATGAACATGGCGTTTTTGTTTTACTTCGTTTGGGCATTTTTGGTAATGGTACTTAGTCTGGCTAAGGAGGACAGGAGCTTAGACAATTGAACAGGCTTCCATGTCCTTTGATTGAGACATCGATAACACTTGTTTTATACACTACTGCTAGGTATATCCTGCACTTTCGCACCATTATCATCGAATGCGATTCACCAAAAGCCGTTTCCCCTTTACGCTCCCTTTTCGTTCGTTAGATGTCATCTTCTTCAGCCGTCGACTGGACCTTCTTGCCACGGCTGTTCAGGGTGTCCATGCTGATGGACTCGGCCTGACGAGGAGGCATGGCGATAGCCTGACGGGCAGTCTCGTTGTTCGCCAGGAACTCACGGAGCTGCTGCTTTGCGATCTCAAGACCCTGGTTCCAGGCTGCACCAGTCATCTGGGTCATGGGGCCCATGAGATTCAGGCTGTAGATGATGTAGAGACCACCACCAATGATTAGAAGGAGGAGGAAGAGGATAGGGTTCCTCAGGACTAGAACATTGTAAGTCAGTAAAGAGAGACATTGCTTTGTTGTTGTGTGAAAGTGAGACAAAACTTACCAGTCAGAAGCTCATTCCATCCAAGAGCAAACAGAATACCGTAGAAGTACAGCGGAATTTGGGTGACGCCTCCAATTGCACTTCGCTTGGCTTCGACGTAGACGCCGTCGGCCGTCTTCTTGAAACGGACCACCAAGTCTTGGCGTTTGCTCTCTGCCAGGATCGTCAATTCTTCCTCCAGACTCTTGCCGTCTTCCTCGTCAATACCACCAATGGGCGCCAGGTCATCCTCATCCTCTGGTTCTGTACCAGTAGGTTGGTTGCCAATGAAGCCAGGTAGATCCGGGAGGGCCTGTGTAGCTTCATGCTTGAATTTGGAGAGAAGGGTAATGAGAGTAAGGGTAGACTCTCGTGCCTTCGTGTAGATACCTTCGATATCATCTGAAGGGCGCCAGATACGGGGAACACCAGCATCATCGTATCTGAACTTGTCTTCGAAGTTCTCACGGAGCTTGAGGAGAATGTTGCCCTCCATGACTTCTTCGCTGACCTTTTCTCTCAAAGCAACGTAACTCTTACGTCTGAGACGCCAGAGGCCGACATCAACCTCGCCTTCACTGGCTTCGAAACTCTTGGCCCGATCCTGGAACCGGACTTCGGCTTCACGGACAATGGAAACGAATCCGTTCCAGATACGATCCCATAGATGCTTCTCTGAATGGGGCTTTCCACCCTCTTCAGATGCACCTTGGCCAGCTCGGCCGGATCCAAGCTTGTTGAACTCGAGGCCAACAGCATCACTAAGTCGTGACTTGACCCATTTCTCCACACGTGTGGCGAGTCTCCGCATCTCTTCCTTGCGCAGACGAGAGCTGACTTCGTCAATCTCCTTCTCAAAGAGGTCGAGTTGGGGTTGAAAGTTGGTCCAGGCAACGCCAGGAATCTCAAGAGTGTGGGCTTCAGTCTTGAAGTGTTCGAAGCACTTGCCCTTCTGTGTAGCAACAATTTCAGCGAACTCATAAGCCGCACCGGACTTCTGGCCAGCCTTTACGGCACCAGCAACCGCATCAGTAAATGAAGCCACACCAGCTTTGTGTGCCGCAGTGAGCTGTCCGTAGTAAAGTGCCTTGAGGCGAGGATCAATCTTGCCCTCAAGTTCCGTGCGTTTCCGCGTGTAGACGGCCTTGTGATATCTACTAGCTTGCATCTCGAAAGTCTTGACGCACTTCTCTCTTGTCTGCTTTCCGATCTCACCAAGATCGGCCAGAACAAGGGGCTTGCCAGAGTGAGAAGCTTGCACTTGTTGTTCCTCGAGAGGCTGAATGGCAGTGTCAAACTGAAGCAACACTTCGCGGGCAATCTCATCACAACGGAACTGAGCGAGAAGTTCCTGCTGTGTGGGCAGATCGAGGTCCTTGTTGTTGACGATCTGGTCCCAGACGCCCTCGGCGTACATGGAGAAACCATCGGCAGGGATTCTGCGGTGGTACTCTGGTAAGAACACACCACCCTGAAGTCCTTCGCCAATCTCGGATTGCGTCTTGGAGCTCTTGCTTCCAACGACGAATCGTCTTCCCAAATTCTTCACCTCCTCCAAAAATTTGTCAGGCTGTAGAATCTTATGCGGTAGGGTAGCAAAAGCGAAGTCGAAGTAGTCTTCAATGCGGGACGACTCGAGACCTGCGGGTTTCGATATCGAGGACCAGATCTTTGTAAGATCTTGGATGAGAGTATTTCGGAGGTTGGTCAGGGGCGTGTTGCCGATGTGATCACGGATCACGAAGAACAAGAGAGATCTCGGATTGGATCTGAAAGAGTGAATGTGTCAGTGCCCAACGAAATATGCATGAATCTGCTTTCATCTTCTTCATCCAAAACGTACTGTTTGTCTTTCAGGAACAGCTGCAGGTTCACCTCGAAGACGGTCTTCAGCAAGCCCATGTTCGCGCCCTGATATAAACCAACTTGGTGCTCCCAGATGTTGACGATCAAAACTTCACTAGTCGCCAAGGCGAATAATGCGCTCTTTCTCTCAAAATCCTGATCTTCACCGCGTTCTCGTCCATCGGTACCCTCGACGTCCATGACAAGGATGTTATCCGTCATCGAGGACGTCTTGTTCTTGGACATCCATATTCCCTTGGTCGTCTGACGACGCTCGGTCTCGGACATAACATGGAACTCGGTTCCAAAAAGGTGGTTCAAAAGCGTAGACTTTCCGGTCGACTGGGAGCCAAAGACAGAGATTAAGTGGTAGTTGAAGCCGGCCTCGGCCACGTCTGAGGCGACCAGGTATGAACTCAGGAGGGAGCTGGAAATTGTGAGGCATCTCGTTAGCTATCTAGACATCTAGAGAGAGATTGAGGCCGAGAACAACGCACTTGAACTCCTTCTCCTCGTCAATGACCTGCACACCGTGGTCATAATGCGCCTCAGCCGGCGCATCTCCGACGGCAGCGAAGTGGCCGTTCATTTTCGCAGCAGTTGCCGTAGGCGTAGCGGTCACCGTAGCCGTATGAATAAGATGGATACGAATAAGAATTGGTCAGTGGTAATTTTCAATACTTAACGGGCAACCGTTGCCATGGCACGGGAATAATGACACGGACGGGCGCAAGCTCAACCAACGATGGACAGTTGAACGAAGCTCGCGAAAGATTGTGGCGGATGGACAAGCTTAAAGGGGGATTGTTTGGGGAATAATTGCTGGTCCAGGGTCTAAGTACCAAAGTACAAATATACGCGAAACGACGCCTACCAATGGCCGTGAAGGGCACAAGACAGCGAGACAAGGAGGCTCTCCGGTGATGCGTTGGGCTTGAGTTGTCAACTGTGGCTCGTTGCCCTTTAGCTGGTAATGACCAGCTGGCTGTTCATCTGCAGGCCATTAGGTAATACGTATTCACTACGTAGGCGATTATGACGTGATGGCCAGTTGCCAGTGCCGCCTTTGTCGGGTGGCATCATTCGCATGCCACTTCGTGCCACCCAGTTTGTCGCGGGCGTTGCAGAGAGGGGTTGCGATGCGGTGGAGCCGCTAAGACGATACGTTGTACGCTAGCGTAAATTCCGTACATTAAGTCGTGTTACGCTAGCCCTACTCGGCCTAGCCCGTCCAGTGCCCCGGTCCACTAATTGCTTGATTCGCTGCTTGGGTACGGATAGGTGCTGCTAGGGACTTGCCCGGCCCAAGCCTAACGCTGCTAACGCGGTGCTCCTGCTCATGGCTGCTCCCCTCCGGCCGAGGTCGCGCGCCGCCCCTACTTATTACTCGTAGGCCCGGCGGGCGGGCGGGCATTATGCGCTCAACCTCGCAACTTCTCACGACTTCATGCAGACAAGATGCAATGCAGTCCTTATCGTGTTCGATTGTTTACGGAATAAATAAAGGGTCAGTTCGCATAAAGAACAGCTTTCACGACGGAATCAAAAGGTAGCATTGATGGGGGAGTTCCTCAACGATTCGGGGATCTCTTCATACCTATTCTCATGCATCACCCCCACGATGTGAAGCACAGACATGCTATGATCACTCGACATACCCACGTATCCTCACATTACATATTACTTCGCATACAGATGTGCCCACACGACCTCTACATGCTGACTGCCTACATATATCCAAGAGCATGAGTCGTGAACAAATCCATCATGACCATGGCCACTGCCCATCCACGGGATCGAGTTCAAGCAACCCAGCCAGAGACAACATCTGCTCAGGAGAAAGATCGTTGAAAGCATTAACTTCACCCGGTTGCTGAACGGAAAATGCCTGATCATACTCAGACACATCAAAGCCCAACAGACCGGCCATCTCATCAGTCACAGACACCTCCTTCTGTGAGCGTTCTGCACGCAGTAGGACCAGGAAATTAATCAACCGTTCGAGGTCTTCACGGCGGAACTTGGCAATTACGTTCCCACCCTCGATCATGCGGTTGAGCAGGTAGTGGCTTGCGTTGACATCGTTGTTCTCTTCAACTGGGACGGAGGGAAGTGCTCCCATCAGAGACAGCACGAAGGCGGATGAGAATGTGCTTTCGAGATCGAATGGCAGGAAGTTTTCTGTCAAATCATTAGCCATTACATCCGAGGTCTTCTTTTAGAAAAAGAAAAGGCGGACATACCCAGCAAGTGCTGCGATTCAAGAGCCATAAGAATTCTTATGGACTTAGCTGCCGAATCCTGCGCTGCCCGCAATAAAGCTTTGATCGGTCCTGTGATCTCGGGATAGACCTGACCCTCAGCTACAGGTTTATTCAGAAGTCGACGTAGGAGACATAAAAGCAATGGCCGAGTTGTGAGGACGATACACTGAATCATTGTCAGCACAAGGTAACTCTCGTAATCGAGCGAGAGATGAAGGCATACCTGATGATAGTAAAGATTCAGCGTAGCCGAGACCCTCGAAATCGGACCCCCATTATCAAACCTCATCCCAAACGTCTCATTCAAATCAAAAGCAAGATCAGCCATGCTTTTCAACACTTCACTCGTTCTCTTCAAATACGTAACTCGGAGATGCGTATCACTGCTGTAAACCGCTGCCATCAGTTAGTCCCAATTCACAACCCATCAAAATTTCATCAACATACTACTCAAAACCTGCGCATGCAACCTTGCAAGCGCAACTTGCAACGTCAACGCCTTCGCCGACTGACTACTCTGTTTGAAATCCGGCAGCGGAACCGTGATATCGTCATCGCGAATCGAACTCGGCGTTCCCATGAGAGACGAGAAACGTCGGTCTAGGATATAGATCGTCCACCAGACGGATTGGTACCGTTTCTTCTCATCGTCTGTGAGGTCGTCGCCTATTAGTTCGCGATGAAGACCTTGGCTTAGGGCTAGGCGCATTGCTTGGCCGATCTGGTATTCGTTAGGATGTATTTTGGGGACCGGGCCTGGGAGACTTACGTATATGAATGCACTACTCCTGTGATCGATGGATTGCAGGTAGAGAGCCAGACAACATAATATCTCCGCAGACATAACTGGATTCTGGTTAAGTCCGAATGCATCGGGCATGAGTTCAATAGCCCTCGACGCAAGTTCTGAACCAGCAGGTCGCTGGCCTACATAGCCTGATAAAAGGGCATGTCCAAACGCCATAATCAGGAGAAAATGGATATACCATAACCGATCCTCAGACGAGGGTTCCGCATACGGCCCCTTTTGGTAGAATTCATGCAGATTACTTATAAAAGTCTGCTCGTGAAACATGTGATACAGCTGGCCGAGATGGAACTTGACAGTATTCGTCAAGTACAAGGCGAAATCCAGAGAAGGTATCGCGTTCAGACTCAGGGGTCCGATTGTAGACGTTGACGGCCAGTCGAATACGAACTCTCGAGACTCGGGGTTGAAGGGGACTTTTGGTGTGTCCGCGCTCTTGAGGTAGTCTTTTATCAGGGTCATGACTTGTTGACTGTAACTCCATGTTGATGTTGGGCCGAGGAAGTCTGTTGATGATTAATTTTCTGTAGGATATATGGAAGAGGAGTATCTTACATCGTCTCCCGCTCACGTCTCTCACGAATCCAGCCGGTTTGCTTGCTAGGGGGTTGCGTATAGCAGCGGCATTACGGGGACCTTGCTCATCGTCTTGTCCGGCTTCATTGTCGTTGGTGATATCTTCATCAACAACGGAGACTGGTCCGGATGAGCCGGTTACTCCGGTGGTATTAAGTGACAGTCCTTGCTCGGCATCATCAGGTGATAAGCGTCTTCGTTTCGATGAATTCGCATTATTGTCCTGTGAAGTAGACGATTTCCGCTTCAACTCATCCAGATACCTATGAAAACATTAGTATTAGACATTCAAGTGTGACTCAAGCCAAGTCCCTTTTTGAATATGTGGGACAATGAAGTCATAAAGTCGCAACGAGACCCTCTCATCAACATCAACCGTTGGCTCCTATGACAACCATCACAACAACAGCATCTCTCCAACAAGTATGAAATACGAATAAGATGCAACCAAGTGGCAATAAGTATGAACAAAGGAGAGTATTAATGAACAGACCTTCTCGAAACAATCACCTTCCGATCCTCCACCGCAAAAACACACTCCTGCCGCCGCCTCACACACGTGGTGCAGGGCATCGTCCCGCTGCACTTGACCTTGCGCTCCCGACATCCCTTGCACGCGTTATCCGCTCGCTTGGGCCGGGTCGAGTCCGGCGCCGCATCGGATTCCAGGGCGGACGTGGTGCCTTGGCCGGGCATCGTGCGTTCTCACAGTAAAACTACTTCGTAGATGAGGAACATTCAACGGTGATGAGATTGGTCGGATGAAGTCCGATAGGGTATTACGTACATAGGTGCATTACAGGCCCCCTGTGATTCACCCCCAAGATCCCTGAAAAGCCCACTAACAGCCCGCCAGCCCTACCCAGGTTCTAGAACGCCCTTTCTTCTTCATCTTAGCAATTCTATATCAAAAACTAACAACTTCGTACATATCAACAACGGGAGCGAACGGCACGGAACGGAGCGTGTATGTAAGTCAGTCTTAGATGCCGATTTAGAGGTTCGCACTTATGTATGGAATAGGTACAGCGAGAGGGTGAACTTATGCTGGGTGAGATCGTGCGGCGGGCGGGTGAAGAGGCTACGGCTACCTACCGTAGGCTCTGTGACTACGGGCAGCCTACGCTAGCGTGGACTTACTTACGAGTTGGTACAAGTTGCGACGCCGAGGTAAACAACTGTTAACTTTCAAGATGTCTTGTTAAGACTTCTCTTCACGGCTTAAACGAGCTCAACATAGAAATGAGCAAGTTTTATCTCTACCCGAGCATCATTCCGTCTTGCCTTAAACCACCAAAAAAACCTGCTCTCCGAAGCCCTCACTTCCATCCCATCCCCAAATCCTCCTCTACCTATCAACCCCACAATCCCGAACCCCAACCCTCCGCCCGCACCATTCCCTCCTTAGGCAAGTAAGCGAGACTAGCCTAGTCTCCCTAGCGCGCCGCCCAACGGGATGGCGCATCATGATAAGCCCGCCCGCGCCGGCATCGGCGTTCATTTACCGAATCCCACCCTTCCATACCCCGCGACTCCTCCTACCGTTTCTGTGACAAGGGGGTATGTACGTAGGTACCGTATGGAAAGGAGGAGGAAGAAAGAAGGGGAGGGCGTCGCGGGGTATGATCCGGGATAAGACAGTCGTATCCCGAGGTTCATTCCGCGCCGTGAACGGGGCCGACGGTGCCGACGACCAGCATTTCTCCCGACCTATATCAGATGAAAGTGAAACGCCGTCATTCATCCCGTCTTTCGTATTCATCCCATCGTTCCCGTATTCATCCCATAATCCATACCTACTTCGGAAGCGGAAGTCCTGGAACCGCCCGGTAAAAACCCCGACTCCCGACGCGTGTACCTCTCCCCTCCTCTCATTGGTTACCATTGATACGGACCGGGAACGACGCAGCTTGGCTCACTCAGCTTCCCCCTTGTTCACTTCGGGCAATTCCATGAGGTCAATTCGTTACCTAATCTTATCAGATTAAAACCACGAAATTGCAGAACCGTTCAACGGTGCCGAATGCGGCGCTCCTCGTCGCGAACACGTCTCGTATCCGATTCGGCTGTCAGGGCGATGCTTGGAGTGTGTTGCAACGTGGTTGAAAGTTTGTAGAGGGCTGACAGCTTCATTCTCGTATTGGTGATCGAACTGTTGCTGTTACCATAGTGACTCCATGATGTAAGAGAGCTACCGTAGCCAATAACAACAAGTCAGCATAAGAGAGGTATGGAGCTGGAAAGTGGTTACGGCAGTCTAGATACGGTATTGCCAGTGTGCCAACATCTTTGTAGGACACTACCACTCGCGTCACTGAACTGGCAATGTGAATACTTCAAGTCAACGCAGCTGTATCAATTTACTGGCTGAACAGGGTGAGAGAGCTATGGTCTAAGCTACCACGCAAAGGCATCGTAAGACACTTACATCAGGACAACTCCTGAGTCCCTTGCGTCTACCTATCCCTCTCAATGCTTCTTTTTCTTTTTTCCCCTCACGAATCCGGCTAACCGTAAGCCCAATACCCCCAGGACCTTTCGAAATTATGGTCCCGAATTATCAAATCCCCGAAAACGCCTGTAACCCCGTGCGGTGTGGCCGCCTGCTTTCGCACTCGTTGCTCGATCTAAACATGCGATAGGTCAATCCCACCCGAAACCAACGCGCCCTGACCTCCCACCGTTTATCCCATGGTATCTTTACGCAAAGCACTGACGCCGCACTGCAGTCCCGGTAGTATACATCCCTTCGCAGCCCTGTTAAGAAAAAGGAATTGATCAAACAAATGGGACCGCTAAGCACGATGGTCAACCGTCTTCCGGGCTTTAAAATCGGGGATTTCGTCGAACCATCCCTCTTCCTCGTTGTACTTGTATGCATGGAACTCGATGCCGTACGGCTTCGGCTCGATGGCATATACCACTCCGAGCGGCATGTCGAGGTCCGCGATGTCATCCCTAGTAAGATCCATGAAGTACGCCATGAGAACCCGACAGACAGACCGATGGCCGATGATGACGAGGTGATCTTTGATACGCTCAATCTCACGTACCATATCCCGGAGTCGACCGATGACTTGGAGATATCCCTCTCCTCCAACGCCAGGATAGACGTAATGAAGCTTATCCATCCGACGCTTAGTGAACTCCTCCTTGTGGTCACGCGCAATCTCCTCGTATGTCAAACCCTCAAACTTTCCAGCATTGAGTTCGTTGAGCATCTCCCAATGCTTCACATCGTAATCCTCGTCAGCTTCAAAGTGTTGCGCCGTCTGTATACTGCGCGTGAGCATCGACGTCCAAACGCATGTGTTCTTCTCGTCGAGCTCTTCACTAATTTCCGGGTACGGTGGCGATTCATCACCAGGCAGTGGAGGGAATGAAGATTGTGCGATCTTATTCTTCTGATCAATCAGCCACTCCTTGCGCTTCTGTGTGATGAAGTTGTACAAGACGAGACTGTAACGGTGACCACGATCGGTCAATTCCGAATTACCGCCAATCTTGCCGAGGCGGTTGTCTTGGGATTGACCATGGCGCGTGATCCAAATCTGTCTCGGCGACAGGTTGAAAGATGACAGGTATGTGGCGATTCCAGAGCTCAGGAAGCCCTCCAATCCGAAGTGTGTAAGCTTCTTACCGACATCGGTCATCTACTCTCATGTCAGCCGTCGGCTCCAAAACATAGTTCACAACGTGGTGCTCCTCTTACTTTGATGTACTGCATTCCATGGTCTTCTTCGTAGTCACCAAGAGGAACGTATGCACTTTCGTACGCCTTGATCCTCTCTTTGAAATCGGCCAGAGACTTGACAGGGTCTTTGTCTTTGTAATCAGGGCCAGACAGTTTGAGGCGCATGTTAGCCTCCAGGATCTACAGCACGTTAGTAAGTCGCGGCATTAGTAAGAACATGTCCCATCCATACCTGTGTGTTCTTGCAAACACTCTCAATAAACAGAATGCCAAGCTTGGGTTCGCGGGCCTTGATATGGTCGACCACGTGCTGCCGGCGCTCGAGAGTACTGTTTGTCGCGTCAAGAATGCCAATAGATCCTCCACCACAGAGTAGGTAATCCAGCAACTCATTTAGAGTATCGATTGCAATCTCCTCTCGGATTTTGTATGCCTCCGAATTCTTGGGGTCAAAGAACTTGGCGGAATGATCGACCTGGGCTGGATCCTCCTGACCTGACGTAGTAGTAGAATTGGTGTTCAGTGTCTCAAATGCTGCTTGGACGCCATTTACGAGGACGGTTGTAGCTGTTTTCGGCACATCCGTCGACGTCTCAACACCCGGCTTTGCTGGTGGATTGGTATGACCCTGAATGCGACGGCGATTTCCCACGTTGAAGATTCTCGTGTTGTGCTGTTGCCACGCTAGATATCTTCGTAGTTTCTTCGTGATGTAGGATTTGCCCCGAGCCGGAAGTCCTACCATGACGATGACCAACTTGGCAGCAACATCTCGATCGGCAATTCTCCCATCGGGCGACACAAGAGACCGGGTCATTCCCGGAATGCTCAGCGTGGTTGCATGTGGTCGTACTCGTGGCGTCGTCGAACCCGAGTTCTGTCGTAGAGGTGGGCTGTAACATATCATGTCAGTGGCCAAGCCCGAGCTAATGAAATGGTGGCGTCGTTAAATTATGTGAAAATACTCACATTCTGGGCGAGCCAGGAGCTGTCGACGATAAGCTCTTAGTATAGGGTGAACCATCTTCTGCGGAAGAAGGTCGTCGCATAAGTGAGTTGGGACAAACGCCATTGTCAATGGCGCGAAGCGCATGTGCGAGAGAGGAAGGGTTCGCAGCAGGCCCGAAACTAGCATGAGACAAAGCAGGAGGAGGTATGAAGTTGCCAGGGTCTAGAAATGGAAACTGGATGGTAGGCCCGCTGTCGCCATTCAAGGAAGTCGGGGTTGGCGGCGATGCGCCACCGGGTGCAGGTTTTGCTGCGGTGGCATCGGGGCCGGAGCCGCAAGCTGTCTGGGGTTGTGCCACGGTGGGCATCGATGGCGGGGTCTTGATGGGGACGTCATTCGAAATTGAGGTAAGTCGCTGACGAGTCATTGCCGCTATGGCGATGGTTGACTGTCGAAGCTGTTTGTAGACACTGAGGAACTCTGTTGCGACTGCGAATGACGCCTCTTATTAGTCGGGAGGAGAGAGAAACAAGACGTGGCGATAATCGGGGTGCGTGCTCGGACGTGCAACAAGTCGAACGGGAGATTGGATTGTGATGAATTGCGATTGGCAGAGGTTTTGGGGGTGGGGGAAATTAGATGGAAGGATTTATAGAAGATGATAAGGACGAACAGACTCCCACCAGTGGGTTTTGGTTTATAGAGAGAGGAGGAGAAAAAAATCCTTGCCGGAAAAGTCTACTGCGATAAGAGGGGAGAAGAAGAAGAAAGGCAAGATAGAAGAGAGAGAGTGAGTGAGTGAGGGAGGGGAGAGAGTTGTGGGTGGGCAACAGGGAAAAGGCAAAAGGGTAAAAAAAATGGACTGTGCCCAGACAGGCTTTGAAGCAAGGTGTGAGAGAAGGCGTGAAAAAGTATAAACTCACCAACTCTGATGCTGGTGGTGCTTGTGGTAGTTGCAGCCGGTTGCGCAACAAGTGGATCAGGTGAAGCCACTTTTGCACGGGGAGTCATGATTTCCAGGGGTCTCGACATTTTATTGGTATTACGGGGGTGAAACCGCTGTATGTAATGTATTCCGGCAGCTAATATGTACTGGACCTGATACAGTATATTTCGTATCACTGCTAGCCAGTAGCAGGTGCCTTGTTCAAAGGGCGGTTTGTCGTACTCCGTTAGGTAGGTACTGTACGCGTTGGACGGAGGCAAGTACGTGGTTAGGTACGTGTTGGATGGTCGCTTTCAGTGGTTAGGTGCTACAAGCAGGTGCAATGTGGCAGCTAACCTAACTAACATTCAGGGAGGTACGATGGCTAAAAAATGGGCCTCGAGCTCAAAGAATGGAAGTGCAGACGGGATGCTCGTAAGTAATAAGGTTGGGACAGATAAGCTGAGGTAAAGCACGACTGTCTGGGAAGCATGTTAGAGCATGTTATAGGGAAGGCATGTAAGTCCGTTGGGCAGTCGCTGTTGGTGTTGGAAGGTGCCACCGTTGGTGCTGCTGTTGGTGTTGCCCGTGTTGGTGCTGGTGCAGCAGGCACGTTCAGTGGGTTGTAGTGGACGGTAGTGGATGGCAGCAGAGCAGTCGTGTGGGCAATGGTGGGCAGTGGTGGGAAGCTGTGGGGAAGGAGTGGGCGTTCTGGGCAAGGTTACCTTTTGCACGGGGTCCTGCAGGAGCTAAGGCACGCGGGCATCCAGGTATATGTAGGTTATAGCGTATTCCGGCGGAGCTGCAGATGCTTGGTTGCGGCCTCTCTGGCAAGCTCTCGTGCCGATGGAGGTCCGGGGGCTACATACTATTTTAAGTATCTTCCCCAAAGAAGTGATTCGCAGGTCTAGCACTAACAGTCTAATGGCTTTAGGGATCTGAGCTCGAAGGGGCCCTCACGTCATCTCTGTTCGCTTGGTGACACCTCGCACGGCAGTTCGTTTACATGACAGTTCAGGCTGACTTCGATCGTGGCCCTTGAGTGGGCTGTTCGTTGTGCCTTATATTGTGAGTGCACACAGTATTTGCGCTCGTGCTCAGCTGCCCAGCCAACGTCGGTGGCACAAGCGATCACTACCCCGAGGCAGTTTGAGATGGTGCTATTCCGTACTCGGTCGTGATCCTGGGAGGCGTAGTGTGTGAATACTACAAGTACGAGTCGAAGAGCCTCTCTCTCTCTCTCAACGGTTGAATCACCTCTTAAGCCAAGAGGTTACTATTGTCAAGAGAGGGGAGCTGGTATGAAGTGCTGACGCAACCGTTCAAGACACTAAGCGACGATGTCTCGAATGTGGTGCTGGAGTGTATGGCGGCGCAGGGTCGGGAGTCCGTAGAGCCTGTGGTCCGAGATTGTCTTATCCTGATCAGAGGCTGTTCCTGTAATGGCGGCGGTGGCGCCAGCAGACGACAAGATGACAGTGGTATAAGTGTAACCCGAGAGCAGCGCCCAGTCGGACCATGAACTTGGCAAATCCACGATCGGGCAGCGAGGTCCTAGACAGCTAAATACCTACATGCCTACCTACATACGTAGGGGATTACGTGCGGATACGCTCTGAGGTGAGGCTTTTCCTTTTCTTTTCCCAAGGCATGCACGATCACACAGCTGGAGGCTGCAAGGACATCATGATGCATCTCACTAGCGACCATCCAGGCAAAATCCAAGGTCACGTCTCATATGGGGTACTCGTTATACATGATGCACTAGGGCAGCCGGCAATGACCATGGGCATTCAACCAGCATCATCTCGTTCACCACCAAGTACTACACTCCCTCGACTACTCGTACCTACTCCTGGTAGTCATGACACTACGGATTACCTCCCAGTATTACGGCCTACATATGTCGTGTACACCACACGTGAGTGTCGCATGTACGCCGATCTTCTTCCCCAGGGCCCCCGGACTTATGATCCTACACTAGCATCAGCATCCCAGTCGCCTGGGATTCGCCGGGTCGGTTTATGACATCCTGTCTGCGACCTTATGAACACTAATACACGAGAGACGGCATCTATTCTCACCCTGCCCTCGGTCATAGGTACCTCCTGTCGTCTCGGGGCGTGTTCGGTTAGTTCGGGAGTACGGTACCATCTCCTCTCCTTGGCTGTGTCTCCATTGCGCGTCCCAGGGTGCCATAATTTGTCCGATCTGTTCTTGGCCAAAGCCCTTTCCGGCGCCGAGCCGGTACTGGGGCATCCCGCTGAGGCGGCACAAGCAGCGCATCTACGGTACGCTACATTAAACTACCACCTCCTTACGGAATGCATATCTTGGCTCGACCTTGGGATTAGAGCGGAACTCGGGCGGCGCGTCATCAGTGATACTCATCTCGGTATGGATGTGCACCTTGAGGCTTCGTGCTTCCTTCAAGACTCGCCCGCCGTCGTCTGACTTACGAGTAGCAACTAATAAACGGCTCACACTCTTATTTTTAGCGGGACGGTATCCGGCCCTCCATCGAGGATCGTCGACTCGCAAATTGGTGGTTCGACGGGCCAACGTCTTGGCGGCATTCCTTGCGAGTTGCTAATGTGTAATCCGTATGTCACTCAGACGAAGACGCAGGTATCTCGGGCATATTATTCGCCCGCCCTGGTACAGCTGGACGTCGATATTGGTACCCAAGAGTCCCTGGCATTACGTGCATGACGTATGAAGCAAATGCCTTGATGCTACGAACTCCAAAAGCCGTCCCCCGTCAGAGACAACAACAACAATGTGCTCTTCGAATAATCCGTATATCTTTCTTCGCAACGGGAAGTCAACTTACCATCTAGAACTGCCTCTGCATATACGAAAACACATTATCATATTCTAGACTCGTCGGCCATATACGTATTCCACGAGACGGAATCAGTTGGCACGCAGTTACATTACGGATTAACAGGAGGGCAAATGAAGCTTGGCATGTGAATAGCCAGTGTTGGCGTAAATTGGAATTATCTTCGGTACCCGCGCAAAATCTGGCTGAGAAATTACAAGATTGGTCAATCGAACGATCAATTTGCGAGTTGGTGATCCCTCCGCGGCCCGCTAAGACTGCGAGTCGTTATTATCGACGAAGCGAGTAACCCGTTTCTCTCTAGGGAGGTAGGCATGGCTTGAACCTGTTCCCCTATCGCATCTTCGCAACGGCTTGGTGTTGATGCTTATCATCGACCACAGGCAGCCTATCCGGAGAGAGAGGGTGGGCATTTAATACCCAGCTGAAGGAACTTCCTTCAATCAAGGAAGACCTTGCTTATTGCTCGATCTCCCCTACCGTCAGTAGTACGACCTAATCTAGGCACTGTACCTACCTCTTATACACTGCAGTTACGGATTACAACTTCGACCTGCATTGCAGATAGATATGTAGGAGGCAGGCTTATCTCAGAGAAGAACGTGACCTCATTACCTGTAGGATACTCCGATAGCTGCGAAGGTGAAACGTATCAGAATACCTACTCTGCGATGCCTCACGATGCACACGCGCAAGGCTGCAGCAGAACTAAGGTGATCTGATATCTCGTATGAAGCTGATGATCTCTCTACTCTACGTGGAGAAGCTACTCTCTGGAGGATATCTCTAGTGGTCACGTGACATCTCTCCCTCGTGCCTGCCACTACAACCCCCTCCCGATGGAATGAAATGGTCGCGTTCTCGCGACTACATGACTGGTGATAAACATGCATCCATCGTGCCAACGTGTCTGTGGTGCCAATACTCAAGTGAACAATCTGTAGTACATGTATTGCGTATAGCAAGTGGTGTTGGCCATGTGTTGCGTTCAGCAAATGGTGTTAGGATAGGGAAGGTGATCGCCGGGGCAACGTGTGGCTACAAGATGATTTACCCATGCGACGTCGACAGATTGAGGGAGAGAATCTGTGTAGGCTTTGACAAGTTTGGGGACGTCGGCTTGGATAATGTCTGCTGGTTCCCATGTGGGTATATCGTAGCTCATCCATCGGACTTTGTAATATAATCTTGGTTCCGTGTCGCCTTGGCGTTTCATCATTGCGTGTTGCTCGATCTTTTCGATGATGTATTTGTCTACTCCGGTCGTGTTGTCTTTTAAGGGGCCCATTTCCGCGGGACGTCTGCCAAAGTCGTCTGAACGAGCTAAGACGACATGCTCGATCGAGATTTCGTTGTTCCATTTCAGCCAAGGGGGTAATTCGACTTTGACCTTAAGGGGACTTGGAACGTTGGTGACTGGGAATGGACCAATCTTCCTGTAAGAAAGCTTTGTCTGGTTATTTAAGTGGTAACCGTCGCGGCCTGGTTTTGCGAGCTTGATGTATACCATATCACCTGGTTGTATCTGTGGTGGAGTGCTGTGCCTTGAGTCGTAGTATATCTTCATTTTAGCCTGTGCTATGGCTGTATGATCGGCAGCCTCTTGTCTCAAGCGTTGTTGAGCTATTGCGAATGGTTCTCCTAAGGAGGTGTCGACTGGGAGGAAGGTTTTAGGTTTGCGACCGTACAGGATTTCGTATGGGGATTTGGATGTGGTGGAGGAGGTCGCTGTATTTAGGCAGTGCACGATGTGAGGCACGCATTCTTCCCAGGAACTAGGGTCTAGGCGTGCGCCAATGAGCGAGACCATCGCGGTTGTGAATGTCTGGACTGCCTTCTCGGCTTGACCATTGGTGGCGTGGTGATAAGCTGCAGAGGTTTTCGCTTTGATGTTCGCTGCTTTGCAAAGACTCAGCCATATTTGACTAATGAATTTTCTATCCATATCGGAGACGAAGGTATCTGGTAGTCCCCAGTCTGGGTAGACGAAAGAGACATAGATGGTGGCCCAGTCTTGAGCGGTGAACATATCTTTACCTATGAGTGCCTTAATGGCTTTGGAGGTCTTATCTATCAGAAGGAATATGGTGTCGTTCCCTTGTGTGGAAATAGGTAGACTGACGATGAAGTCCATACAGATTGTTGATAGAGGAATGAAGGGTGTGTTTATGGGTTGTAAGGCGCCAAGTGGTCTGGTGAAGGCGTGTTTCGTGGTGCTGCAAACGGGACAAGCGTGTCTGATGTATGCTGTTACGAAGGCCTTCATGTCGGGGAAGAAGGTGAAGGCGCGGAGGTATTGGTAGGTGCGTTCGATGCCTTGATGTACTCTATCGTCGTGTGCCAGGCGTAGCATAGCGGTTCGATGAGTGACAGGTACTGCAAGTCTGTCTCCGGATTGGTCCATAAAGTACATCAATCGTGTGTCTGGATCTAGTCGGAAGATGTGAAATGTCAGTGTGGGAGTACCCGTACTTTTGGTCTGCGTGTAAGTGTCGCAGAGTTTCTTGTATATTGTCTTCAGGGACCGATCTTTTTGATATCCATCTGCCATTTCGGAAATGAGTTCGTCTGAAATTTGCAGGGATGAAGATGTAATTCCGTTGTCTAATTTCGAAGCTATTACGGCTTGGGTAGTGTTTAGGGGAGCTTCCTCGATCGCTTGCTTTACGTGAGGAACGAGTCGAGTGTTTCGAGGCTTGTGTCGGTGTGATGGCTTCTTATGTTTGGTTACGAAGTGTTTGTCTTTATTTGTAGGTCGGGTCGTAATGTAGATGTCCTTGCTCGGAGTGTCTTTCCTGGGTAGTCTTGAAAGAGCGTCTGCATCTACCAATGATTCGCCTGGTACATGAATGATTTTGATGCGATCAATGAATCGACTGAGGAAAAGACGCCAGCAGCGTAAACGATCAGAAACCTTGGGATTGCCTTTTGCATCGTTGAATGATTGCACTATGGCGTTGTGGTCAGTATAGATGTAGATGTCGTTGTGGTCCATATAGTGCATCAGCCTCTTCAACGCCCATACCAAGCCGCACGTCTCAATCTCGCAAATGCCGTATCTTGATTCTGCTGGCGTGAGGAGTCTAGATAGAAAAAGGACGGGACGTAGTTTGTTATCATCCTGGGTTTGGTAGAGGGCGGCACCGACGCCGTGTTTTTTGCTGGTGTCTACGCGCAATATGTAAGGTTTGGTGTAGTCTGGATGTGCCAACTCGACTGCTTCGCATAGCCGTGTCTTAAGAGTCTCAAATGCTTGTTTGGCGTTTTCCCATAGGAGTGGAATCCTTGCTTTAAGTGCTTGGTGGCGCTCCATGATTTTGGGAGGTATCTTGCCGTTCTCGTCTGGTTGCGGTTCTTTGGGCTCGGGGGGTAAGAAACAGCGTTTGGCGTATTGCTTCCGTGCTGGATTTGACCTTGCATCGCACCCTTGGAATCCAATTGTTTTGATCTCGTTCAAGGGCGCTGAGATGGCTGCGAACTTGTGGATCCAGTTGCGTTGGAATCCCATGAGGCCGATGACTCTCTCTAGGTCGAGTAGTGTGGTCGGCATTTCCAGGTCTTTTATTGCAGCAACTTTCTCTTCAGTGGTTGCAAGGCCTAAGCGTGAAACGTGGACTCCCAAGGCCTCTACTCCTCGCTGTGCGAAGTGACACTTTTTGAGGTTCATGGAGCAGCCGGATTTGGCCAAGATGGTTAGGATGCAGTCCAGATGTTTGAGGTGGTCTTCGATGGATCTAGAGTAGATAATCACATCATCAATGTAGACGAGAACAAATTGCCAGAGATACTTGCCCATCAAGGCTTCCATCCTGTGTTGAAAAAACCCTGGCGAGGTGCGTAGTCCCATGGTGGCGACGGTGAATTGTTCGTGACCTCTGTGAGCTGTCACGAAGGCCGTTTTCCATCTATCGTCTTTGGGAATTGGTTGTTGGAAGTATCCTTTCATGACGTCGACTACAGTGAATACTGTTGAGCCGTGGAGGGCACCTAGAATGTCATCTTGCCTTGGCAGGGGGTAAGCATCTCCTATCATTTTAGTGTTGACCTTTCTCATATCGACGACTACTCGGGGCTTCCCTTTTTGCCAAATGAGGAAGGCAGGCGATGCGATGGGAATAGGATGGCCGAGAGGTATGTTCTCGACTACGCCTGAGTCTTTCAGGGGATCTAGGATTGAATCCATGACTTGACGGTCTTTTCAAGACTGCCTGTAGGGGCGTTGGTGTAGATCGTCCAAGTCGACACCTTCTTTAAACTTAATGGGCATCAGGATGCCATCGTTGAAGGCTCCTAGTTCGTCCCGGAAAAGGGTTGCGGAGTTGTTCAGAATTGCTTCAAGTTGAGAAAGAATATGCGGCGGCCAATCTTTAGGAACGTTGACGTCATCTATGCTGATGTGCTTGGGCAGGTTTTCGTTTGATACGTCTGGTGCTGCGAATGGGTATCCGTCTCCATATCTGTCGTCTACTTCTTGTTCGTCTTCTAGTTGCGCGTCAGTTCCGAGAACTTCCGCCAAGGGAACAGCATGTGTCGCGCTGGAAGACTTTTGCAACGCCCATAAGTCAAGGGTATCATGTAGGGTGACAGGTTGTATTGTTGCCAGGGGTTGGCCCGAGTGAATTCTGATAGGTGCAGAACCTAGGTTAGCGAAGGGCACACCTTCATCTTGTCCGTCGGTAATGCAGTGGATTACTGAGCCAAACATGTCACCAGTGATATTGTGTATAGGATGGGGTTTCACAATGTATCCGTCTTTTCGTAATGGGAGATGGCGATGAGTCACACGGAGTGTCATTCCATTTCCGCTGGGTATAAGGTGATCTTCCGCTGCCCGTATGGTGTAAATCCCTTGACGATGGAGCCTTGGCTTTTGTCTTGGTAATGAAGTGGCCCAGAACTGGCGACCAGTCGTTCCGAGGGATAGTGAATCGTTTTGGGTATTAGTGCCCCATATAATGTGAAGTTGGTGCGTCTTGAGGAAATTGACTCCTAGTATGCAACCGGGGCCCAGTTCATCGACGAGATGTATATCAATATCGGCTTCCCATGGCTTCTTCTGCTTGTCTAAAAGTGTGATTCGTATGGTGGCGGCATGTGTGAGAGCGGGTCCTTGTCCGCCTATTCCGCCAATGGTGAAGGGCGTTGAGACAGGGAAAACCTGGGCTGATGGGTAGTAAGTCGATAAAAAGGATTTGGACATTAGTGATATTGGTGCGGCTGTGTCAGCGTAAACTTCTGCTGTTCCGTTTGCTGTGTGATTAAGTATGCGGAGATGCGTGAAGGTGTTCCACGAGTGATGTTGTCCCTGTACTGAATAAGAGAATATGGTTTTTTTGGTTTGCTTGTTGAAACCTCTTACTTCCACACTGTCGAGTGCGTCGTTAATTGAGAGTTTCGGCAAAGGCTCTGACGTTTCTGATGTGTTTGATATTGAATCGGTTACGGAGTGCATGTATTCATCGTCTGAGGAGTTGTCACCGTCATTGAGTAGTGTTTCAGGGGTGTTTCTGTTGTGTTTCGATTCGTCACCGTTATTCAGCAATGTTTCGGGTGTGTTTTGCAAAGTTTGATTATTTGTATTAATTGGTATTTCAGATGTAATCTTTGAAGCAGCAATGTCAGCAGGAGGAGTGAGAGCTAGTTGGGAGGGGGCCTTTGAGTCATTGGTGTCGCTCGGCATGCCGTCGGCCCCGGACGTATGCCTTAGGCTTTTTTCGACTCTTGGTGATCAGAGTTGTCTCCGCTCATGGTAGTAGAACGGGAATGGGCAAGCTCTTGCGGGTCGTCGACTGGAGGCTGAAAGGCTTTCATTTGATCTAAAACGGCGTTAAAGTCATCTTCGGGTAACTCGAAGCGATTGCCTGTTTCTTGATCTTCGAATATCGGATGACCTTCGACCATGAAGACTTTGGCTTGTTTAGCCACGTTTGCTTGTTCCTGAGGTGGTGGGTCAGTCTGGTTGCCTTGTTGGCCTCTATTGTTGCCCCAACTGTTCTGGTTGTTGTATCGGAAGTTGTTGCCGAAATTCCTGTAGTTACGATTCCAACCTCGTCTACCGTATTGTTGTCGGTCGTCTGGGGTAGATGCTAGTCGAGAGTCAGGGAGATCCTGGGGTTTGGGTATCTCTTCGTCGTGTTGAATTCCTTGACGGCGGGAGAATTGGCGTGTGTCCTGGGTTGTCAGTCGCGCGTTCAACAGGTCTCGAACTTCTTTCAGTTGCTTCTCTTGTGATTCTCTCCATGCGTTCTTCTTTGACCAATCTTCGTAGGCCGATTCCTTGTGCTCGGAGACTTGTTCACGTAAGTCGGCAATAGTGTTATCTTGAGTCTGCTTCATGGTGATCCGGACTTTGAGGTTATCGTCAAGATCGTTGTAGAGCCTCAATGCTTGCCAATCCTCGCTGAGGGAGCCTGCCTCATTGTACCAACGAACCTTCTCATCGAGGTAGTCATCGACAGAGAACTCTTCTTCTTTTTCAAAGGAGTGTTTGATCGCATCGCCCTTGCGCATCATTGTGTTCCTATCACGTCCAAATCTCTTCTTCATAGCCTCTTTGAAGAGGTCAAAATCTGCTGACAGCATCTTCTTTTGGTGGGCGGGAAGTGCCATGAACCAACGGGCTCCTGCTGATGATCCATCGAGTAGGATTCCGATGCCCAAATTGTCCATCACCTTCTTATGTCCATATCGCCAGACTAGGTGGTCTAGTTTGGAGAGATAGGAGGAGACTGGTTCGGAGTCGCGGTAGACGAAGATCTTGTGTTCGATCTTGACATTGCGATCGTCGGAGGTGTTCTTGGAGTAGTGTTCATACGTCCGGTCTGACTCGACTTGAACGTCATCAGGGTCGTCGTCATATCTCACGTCTTTGAAGTTGTTTCGACGGTTATACTTCCGGCGATTGGGCGTCCATTCGGGACGAGCGTGGGAACGGTCGTAGAAATTGGCATCATTGCTCCTGTGACTGTGCCGATTGTCTCCTTGTCGGACCGTCTGTTCATCGATTGGCTGGGCATTGGAATGCCAACTGTGTTGCGAAGGGCCGTTGTTGCCGACGAATTCGTATTCATCATGGACGGAATCTGCGTATCGTCGCTTAGAGGGTGAAGGGGGTATGTCTTGGTTCTCGTTCTTCTTCTTCTTCGTGATGGAGTGCTTCGGACCTTCCATGAAACGGTTAATCAGGCTCTCGAAGTGGTTTGGGGTTTTTGTGACGCGTGGAATTTTCATCAATGCTTGCGCTTTGGTGTCACAGAGTTGCTGTTGGTTCAGGGTTCCCAAGACTCGGCGGGCCTTCAGCAAAACGTCTTGAGACATGACGTGTTGGAGTTCGGTGTGCTCGCCGAGGCTCATTTCATCGGCGACTTCATGCAAGGTGGCGGCGTCTAGCTGGTAATCGTCTTCCGTGTATAGATTCTGGAACTGGGGAGTGAAGATGCTGGCTCTTCCTGTGGAATCTTCTGGTCGTGACGGGGTGGTGTCCGCTAGTTGCCGGGCATCGCCTCCCATGTTGCGATGTGGATTCTGCTTGGCGGAGGGCTTGGTGGTGGATGGGCCGGCTTCGGCGGCTGGAGCGTCTTCCATGGTTAGGTGTCTCAGTCGTTCTATGATGGAAAGCTCGGTGGTAGACTGTCTTTCTTCGCTCGAAGGTAGTTCTGGTGATTGGGTGGCTGAGAATACCAGAGTGTGTGCAGTCCGTGGAACTGAGTCTGATTCTGGCACGGCTTGATGATCGAACTCGCGTAACGAATTGAAGGTAAGGCTAGCCTTTACGGAACGTGAGTAATATTCGGAGGCGTCTACGTACAGAGTGTTGCCACTGGACGAAGTACGCTCTCCTCGCCCTGGAGTGATGAAAGGTGCTGCGAATAGCGCTTGGTGCAAAGGCGAATTAAGGTTCAAGGGGGTTGGTGATGACCTGTGCGTCTGGTCGTATTTCGTGTCGACGCCTTCTTTGGTAGCGGTTACTGGTCCTGAACCGGGATAAGCTCCAGGGAAGGAGCGTGTTGAGTGAGGGGTTGTTTCAGATGCAGGATTAGGCTTCGAATCGACGTCACCACTTTTGACAGAAGGGGAAGGAAGCTCTTGATCTGCGCTGTGAATGTCTGGGATGACAGGAGTGGTGGTGTCGACGATAGCTTCAGCTGGGTGGTCGGGGATGCTTTGAAGCTGGGGAGTAGAAGCGGGAGGCTCGGCGGCTTGGGGTTCCGGGGTATTCTTGACAAAGCGTCCTCGAGAGTCTCGTCTTCTAGCGGCCTTCTTCTTCCCCATGGGTAGAGCGCGAGGATTGCGTTTCAACGCTTGCAGGATCTGGGTATCAGTATTGGACGATTGGTTGCTCAATCTTCTTCGATGGGACTGAAGGAGAAAAAACAACGCTAGCTACCATGTAGGATACTCCGATAGCTGCGAAGGTGAAACGTATCAGAATACCTACTCTGCGATGCCTCACGATGCACACGCGCAAGGCTGCAGCAGAACTAAGGTGATCTGATATCTCGTATGAAGCTGATGATCTCTCTACTCTACGTGGAGAAGCTACTCTCTGGAGGATATCTCTAGTGGTCACGTGACATCTCTCCCTCGTGCCTGCCACTACATTACCGTCTGCTCTCTCCCTTTTCACGCGTGGTGGTGGGATGCCATGACCAGACATCAGCACACGTGGCTTGGTACGACGGCAGCATTCGTTACCATCGAAGCAAGATAGGGCGATGAGGCTCTGGTAAACTGTCAGAGATCCCTGGGCGTATGTTCGAATGACCTTTGGAGATGTAGGTATACATGCATCGAGTATAGTGTACAGCATAGGGTCGACAGCATGAGAGTGCGCCACTCCACTGGTTTCGCCCACGGGTTACGATAATAGGCAGACGTTGCGAATGTGGTGTAAGTAGTCGATCCTGCGCTATACTAGCTAGCTAGGTAGTAATCTATCTGTAGGCGTTGTCATGATGGATGGGCGGACGATCTCTTTCGGAATTAAAAGACTTGGCTTGGTGAATTTCAACCCAAGCCCGCACGCAACGTAGCTTTTCTATATTGGTTCACTTGATCAGGAAATCTGGAACCAGGAACCACCATTATTAGGCGTATTTTTGAAAGATAGGTATCAACTGGAAGCTGAAGATGGTTCCCCTGGTTGTTTATGTGGGTGATGCTGCACGGCAACCACTTGCGAAATTGAGGTTGACGAGACTCTCTAAACTCCGCGCCGACTACGGAGCGCCAACCAGGGTTCAAAATCCGTAGGGACCGTACCAAAAATCCGTACGGAATGCGCTAGAGGTCGACCTAATGTCCCCCCAGTCGTGTTTCACATTGAGCGATGCTTGTGGTTTTTTTTTCTTTCTTTCACAGGGTTCGGCCCGGCTCGGCCGGCCTGATTTGTGCCGGCCCGCATCATAACGATCATCGTCATAAGCCAGCGTCGTCGTTATTAGTTTTTTCTTAACAGATTCTATATATAGGTTATGCTAGTTACGGAATACCTAACTGTGCGTGATGAATTCGTTGAAAATCTTCAACGACTTGCCACCAAATATTCAGGTAAAGTGGCAAGTTGGAAGAAAAAAACTTACAGAACAGCAAAAAACCGGCTCGGCAACGGCGTCTCAGCTAATATGCACCGGTATCCTGTGAGCACGATGGGCAGACATGGTGCCATCATGTGAGCCATCTACGCGCGGGGAGACGAGGACGATCAAGGACGAAAAAGTCGCCTTGCATGTCAGATGCTAAGAGCTTCGAGGGTAGATGTGTGAATCTATTGGTGAATGCTCTGAAACTCGGAGATCCATACGATATGTGATTATGTGTGTTGGAAGAGTGTTAATGTGTTAAGTAGGTAGGTAATCCGTGATGTTGTGGAAGCATTTCTGAAGGCAGAGTAGGTAATCCGTACAAGTATGTATAAGGTAGGTCCGGTGCTGCACGAATGAAACAGCAACCACCGTTCAAGGTAACAGCACTAGGTACTAGGTAACTCATTCACATGCTTGAGCTTTAGGTAATCCATCAAGCACGACGTACGAATTACCTACAGGGTTAAGCGAATCTTGATGTGCTTCGAGCTGTGGATTAGGGGCCCAGGAAAGTACCAGGGCAGTAGGCGGGTACGAGGCAAAGCTACCTACAACTGGAGCCGTTGTAGGTCCCTTCTGCCTCTGTTCTGTAGCGTGCTTGATCCTTGCCTGCACTTGGGGTCTGCTCGAGGTAGCTCTTGTAGGCAGGTAGATAATAGGCAGGTAGATAATCCGTACCTGACCTGCCCTGCTAATGTATTAGGTAGGTATTCAATGACAGCCCGGGGAGGTCGTACCTGCCCTAGGTGGGCACTTCCCGAGAACAAGGGACTTGGAAAGTTCAGGCTGCCAATTACGTCATTCATCGGGCAAGTGTCCACCGACCTACGAGTAGGTGCCTGGCTCTAAATAGTTGTACCTGCTTCTGGGGTGCAGTTCATGTACCTCCCGGTATTATCTGGTAGAACAATACATGACAGCCCCGTACGAGGAAGGTACCTATGAAGATGCAGCTGTGGAGTCGGCAACTTATCGATACGGGTGCCCCGCCATAAACTTCAATTCTTTTGAATCGCGAAGACTGTTCCTACGGTACTGTAGGTAACTCGTACCCTACCCACGTACCTGCCGTACCTACCTGCTCTGCACGATCATCTAGGTGATCCGTGCTGCAATTGTTTTGCTTTAGTTAGGTAAGGGAGTTTCGAGGAGTGGCAGGACTCTTTCCTACTTTCTTCTCCACCGTCTTCCGTTCACAATCTTTCACCACTCACCCTACTACTTCCTGGTTTGCGCAGGACCATCTTTCTCCTCCACACTCCTCGCTTTGCGAACCATCGATCGTTCTTCCGCTAAGGTTCCGTCTGCAATTCCTCTCGCCTTGGCGCAAGTACCGTGCCTCTTTCGTGAAGAAGGTCTGCAGTTGCAGCCTTCTTCTCGTGATCGCCGCAGCTTTCCCCGTCCCGACGGCAATGGAAGTTATCGACTTGCGCACTACAAGCAGCTACCACTGGTCACTCGTTCATCGCGACTAACTTCCTCATCGACTCACCCGACCGCCTGCGCTCCACGCGACTCCTCGTCATCGACTTTGACGACAGCATTCCGCCGCGACTCTGCCGATGCGCACGGCTTACCTTCGCAAAATGGCTCCTCCACCTACTGTAGGCACCTTCTCCCGACACCTTGCAACATCCCCAATTTCGCTCCGTCCCTTGCCTCACTCTTGTTCCTCCCCTCCCCTCCTCCCCTACCTCTCGTACCCATGGCGATTGTAAAGTAGAAGTGCAGAGAGTGAACACTCGTCCTCGCGTTCCATATCTATTCCCTCTACACTACGAACTTGCCGCTCTCCCTCTGCCCATTTGTTCCCCCAGCATCTCTGCCTGTCTGTCTGCCACGCCCTCTGCTTCAGAATCGTCAACGCCTGTCAAGGTTCTTGGTCTAACTTCACGTCCTTTCTGCGTGCTGCAGGTTTCCGCTATGAGCGATTCCATGAAAGATGTCATCGACAAGCTTGACCCCGTCACGAAACGGCTCTTGCCTTCGACTTTCGAGACCGGAATGCTGATGTCTCTCAAAACGGTTCATGAAATGCGAGCCAATAGTCTGATCCAGCCCGCCCTGATCACGCGAGCTCCGGCACAATGCACGAACGAGATCTTGCGGTAAGTTTCCTCTTCGGATACCTAACCCACGTCCTACTGGACTGAGACTAACCTCTTGCTTTCTCTCTCCCCTTTTAGTGTTGTCGAAGCGCTACAGGGTTGGAAGAAGCCAGCAAGACTTGGTCATGTGCGCCGAGTTTTGAAGCCAGCCGACCTTCCGCATCATCTCAAGGCGCACTTCATGAACGAAGCAGGTGCACGCTCCCTGCACACTGGAAAGTCGAACTACAATTACATTCTCCTGGGTCGAAAGGACGAGCTTCCCTATGACGAACTCCTGAAGGGTCTTGCCACTGTTGATGGCATTAGAGATGACATCTTCATTGGCGTAGTTCCTATTCCTCTTATGCAACCCACTTCTCAGATACAAGCCAACCTCTGGTCGAGTCAGTACTGGCAAATGATTTACAGGAAGAACTCACCCCTTGGCCCTCATCCTACCGTCGTCAGCAGAACCGCCGCTATCATTCAGCGCGACGCTAATGTCTGGTTGGCTTTGGCCCATCAGGTAGCCGCGAAAGCGCGTGCTGCTGGCATGGGAGAGGCAGTTGGTGCTGTCATTGTCAGGCGCATCATACCTGGAAGCAAGTCCGCCAAGTGTATTACGAAGCCCAAACTCTCGGACACCTGCCCAGTGCAGGATGGTCAATCCCTTATGGACAACCCCATCGGAGGACTGTCCGAGGCTGCCGATAATCAGGGTCAGGTTTCTGGCGCTCAGTCCGAGCAGGTTGCCGATAATCAGGATCAGGGTTCTGGCCTTCAGTTCGAGCATGTCAACGAGCAGGAACGGGCTAACGCGAATGCGAACGACAATGAATGGGTGCCCGGTGACGCATCTAGTGACGAAGAACTCAAGGAGGGTGTGGAGATTGTAGCCTTAGCTGCAGATGCTCGTTGGTACCAACAGGCGAGCACTACCGGCAGAGGAAACACGATGAGCCACGCCGCACTTCGCGCCATCAGTATGGTGGGACAGAAGCTCGTGCGAGCGGAGAACCGACCCGATGGCCTCGACAATGTCTTAGACTATGACGCTTTCCAGGATGCGCCCATTCTAGACGACGAGAAGGCCGTTTTCGAAGCCGAGCACCCATGCCCCGATGGATATCTATGCCACGACCTTGAGCTGTATCTCACGCACGAGCCTTGCGTCATGTGCTCCATGGCCATCTTGCACTCCCGCATGGGTCGTATCATTATCGACCATCGCATGCCCTTGACTGGAGGTATCGGCGCGGAGCGTCGTGCTCTTGATGACTGTGCTCATCAGTGCGGCGGTGGTCACGGTCTTGGACTGCACTACCGCAAGGAACTGAACTGGAGCATGGTGGGATACGAATGGATTCCCACGGTTGAGAAGCCTAACGAAGTTGATCCCCACATTCACGTATAAATCAGCATCTCTGCTTTCGCCGTCGTATTACGAGAGGCCTGACAGAGGATTTGGTTTACGGTCAAGCACAGGGATTAGGGAGTCTTTCTGCCGGTCGTATCGCACCATAGCATTATGGGTTGCATGATATGGGATGAGTTTCGTCTGCTAGGTTAGCAATGGTTCGGTCTGGGATGGTCGGTGTTTCGCATGTTTCTCTCTTACCCCGTCATTGCCGTGGCTCCTATAGGACTGGAGACGGCTTTAGGATGGAGTTTGAGAGCAGTTTTTTCGATGGATGTTTCTCCTCTGGCCCGTCGCTGCCGTGTCTCCTATAGAACTGGGGTCTGCTTTAGGATGGAGTTGAGATCAGGTTTCCATGGTTCCAGGGTTACGGTCAGGCACTTTTCCGTACGAGGCAATTTTTCGGTGTCTCTACATGTGTAGTTTTTTTTTTTAGACCCGGGTTCGAGGGTCGGCAGGTTTCCACGCCTAGTACGAAGTATAGGGCATAATTAATTGAGAAACCAAACCAAATCTTCGATGTGTTTACAAGATGAAGCCGTGAATATTGCCTAGATCTCTACATTGCTTGCACGGGTATTAAGGAGATCGGTCTCATGCTAACCTCGGAATAGATTTGCTGCAAACACTACGTAGAAACTACCTAAATGAATGGAAACCGGAAGGATACTGACAGTAACCTGATAGTATCAACAAGACAGTCATGATCAATCACAGAGACTCTGTAGAATGTGTCTCAGTACGAAACACCAACACCTTATTATGTACTCTTCGATTTATATACAGATACAGTGTACATTACAGTGTCTGGCACATACTAAAGACAGTGCGCATATGAGTCCCCTACGGAGAAAGCAGCCCTGTCACTTCCCCGCGCTGCAGGTGCTCTGTCTACCGGGTAGGTCGTGACAGTGCCCTCTTATCTTATCAGTTTGGGGAAGATCGAGGGGCTCTTGACGCGGGCTGCCCTGCTGCCTCCTGCCTGCCTGCCTGCCTGCCTGTTCCTACCCGTCCGTCTTTATTCCCATTAATTAATAATTATTCACTGATCGAGAAGAAGAGAAAAGTAAGGACCGAAATCGACGCGACCGGAAAGCCGCCTTTGACTTCTCATCCTTTTAGTGCCGATTAAATCTCCATGGACTGTCACAAAAAATGAACTCTCTTCTTTGAGGATCCAGATACTGCGAAATACTTGCTTTTTCTCAAAAAGCGATCCCCCCCTCTCCCTTCTTCTTGATTACTTCGCTGCTGGCCGTGTGAATCATTGGCGCACGTCCCCGAGACCTCCAACAAAGCCCCGTGCCACGACCAAGTATCAGTGCACGTCTTGGCCCTGGTCCTGTCTCTCGGCGGGCTGCAGGCTGTATTATGGACCAGTAGAGTTGATGAACTGATTAACTGATTTGGAGAAGACGAGAGAGAAAGAAAGAGGAGAGAGTGCCACTGCCTACGAGTATAAAGTCACCCTTGTCTGAATTCACGATGCCTACGATCAAACCCGGCGAGAAAGCTCGCTCTGCTGCTGCTGCGAGACCAGCAGAGTCGAAACCAAGACCAACTGTTCCGTCGGCTGCTACTGCTTCTGCTACTGGGACGAGCAAGAAACGAAAGATGGACGCCGATCTGCCCAAGTTCTACGCTGTACGTGTTGGGAATAAACCGGGTGTTTATCTCACTTGGGCCGAATGTCAGGACCAGACGCGGGGTTGCCCGGGTGCATCCTGTATGTTTTCTGCGGAATTTCATTATTTACTTACCTACCATGATTACCTACCTTCGTTGCTGCTGGAAAGGTGCCGTATGGCTAAACGATACGTTCTTTCTCTCTCCCTCTAGATAAGAAATTCAACAGTCGAGAAGACGCCGAAGCGTTCGTGGCGGGCAAGAAGACGACGTCAGCCGTAGCGAAGGAAGAAGAGAAGTTCTACGCCGTGGCCGTCGGTAGCGTGCCGGGTATTTATACGGACTGGGACGAGGCATCCCTCGCCATCAAGGGCTGCAAGGGCCCCAAGTATAAGAGATTCAAGACCCGCGAGGAGGCGCTCGATTTTGTCCGCGCGTACGGGAACGAGGCGGCGCAGTCTTGGCTTTCGAAACACGGCGCCGTATCCGAGTCGCGGAGCAAGAAAATCAAGCTGGATGATAAGCCTGCTGCTGCTGAACCAGCCAGACAGCTGGGCAGTGAGTCGGACGTGATGTGCATCTTCACCGACGGGAGTAGTCTGGCCAACGGTCGCGCAGGGGCAGCTGCAGGTGTTGGTGTCTATTTCGGCGACGGTGATAAGCGGTAAGCAGACAATGACCCCTTCCCTACTCTCCAGGCATGACGTATGTGTTTTTCTTCCTTACTTATGCTCTTGTCCTCCGCAAGGAACGTCTCGGAACGTCTCAAGGGCTTGCCCCAGACTAACCAACGGGCCGAGCTCACGGCCATATTGCGCGCTCTGGAGCTGTCCAAGAGCGCGAAAAAGATTAGAATCATAACGGATAGCAAGTATTCCATCGACTGCTCGACGAACTGGTATCGCTCCTGGCAGAAGAATAACTGGAAGAAGTCCAATGGCGACGAGGTGTTGAACCAGGACCTGATCAAAGGCATCCGCGCCTTGATTGAGGAGCGGGACAGGGCCGGCTTCCAGACGGGGTTCCAATGGGTAAAGGGCCACTCGACGGACGTCGGGAACATCGCCGCCGACCGACTGGCTGTGGCTGGCGCCAAGAAGACGAGTTGAAGTCGTCGGTCGAAAATGGGAATGGTCACATTTCAGCAGTAAGCCCATTCATCCATTATCTACCTAGTGCCCAGGATAAGGCATGAAGTCAGATACCAAAAAGACCTCGCCGGCTAGGATATCCGTAGTGGTTCAGGTCTTTTTTCGTAAGTTTCGTTTACCCCATTGCATAACGTATGGCAAAAAGGAGCCGGCTGATATCAATGTAATCTTTCAAAATACCTGCTTTTTTGCTCTCTCGTTCGCAATGTTCTACTGTTCCGTACGCTACATGCGATATCTTTTCAGCTTCGTTCGTCATCGACCAGTGATTGCGTCTTTACTTGATTGGCATCGGGATCTTCATAACGAAGGGCCTGTCGTGATATGTCCCGGTATGCCGTGCCCTCTCGCCTCGAGGACGGATCCCAGGAAGTACCTTATCTACCTACCTAGTCCAGGTTGGTCCTGTTTGGGTCCTGTTGCGACCGTAAGTTGTAACAAGGATTTCCGGTTGACTAGCTTCGTTTTTTTTCAACAGCCAAGAAAACGCGCGTTCTGGACCCTGCTTTTTCCTGCAAAAACGGGCAACGGGCACGGGTAACATCGCCATTATGATCATCCTATCCCCCCTCATAAGCAGCCATCTTTTTGACAAGGTCCCCTCATGGTACCTATAATTCGCGCCCGTTATTGAGTCGAAATAAACATGGGCGGCGGCGGCGGCTGAAGCGGTTGATGATGTCGTTTTTTTTTTTTGGTATTATTTTTCGATTAGAAGAGAGAGGGAAGTACCTCCGAAGAATGGAACGAAGGGGTCCCATGTTTCATCAGTCTTCCTCCGGCGTATCAACCTACCCTTTCCGAGTCACCTCACCTTTTTCCCCCGCCTCTCGCTCGCCTCTTCGCCCCCCGTGTAAGTGCGGTCTTGGCCTAGTGTAGGCCGGTAAGCCGTAGGAATTCCGGTAGTGTAGTGTGCAACACAAATACGACTGCTACTCTGAGTAAGAAGGAGGGGAGGAGGTGAGGGGGGGTTATCCGGTGGAAGAGAAATGTACATTCTCTTCTTTGTTCTGTCATTGGGAACACCGAATCCACGGGTTTGGGTGGTGGTTGTAATATAGAAGCTTTTTTGCAATATGGGAAGAGGGTGGTCACTCTGCAGTCTTTATGTACGCCTGTCAGCAGCAGGTGCGTAGTGTAGTGTAGTGTAGTCCCCGTACATATCATATGAGAGATAGATAGAAGAACGGAAACGAGTTGTGTTATGTTGTGTGAGTGGGAAGGATGACTTCGTTCTTGATTCGAGGTGAACTAATCGGAGGCGCGCGTTCGGGTACGTCAGAAGGTGTGCGTGATCACACGGACCCAAACGAAAAAAGAATGGGTTCCTCTCTGCTCTCTCTCTCGTCTCTGTTCACAGACCTGCTGCTTTCTCTGGGCGTGTGGGGACAAGTGCAAGCCCCCTGGGAACATACGTCTGGGCGGCAATCCGATTTGGTACGAACTTTTTTTTTGGCCCTTAAAAAACGGTTCCTTTTCTTTAAACCGCTATTACCTGCCGTCTTGAAGATCTTCCGTTTTTATTTATCTTCACTACTACTTTACCCCCCTTTCAACTTCTTTTTTTATACCGACCTGACGGATTACAACCCTTTCGTTCTCATTGACTTGGAAGAGTTAGAGAACCGACAATCCTCAAGTCGAGATAAGGCAATACCGAGAGAGAGAGAGAGAGAGACGCAACGAAACGCCAACCCCCCCTCTTTCCTCTGCTGCTCCTCCTCCTCCTCCTCGTCTCGTCTGCCTCCTCTATTCCCGCCAATCTGGCTGCCTCCCGCTTTCGGGTCTGTTACCTGACGTGACGTCGTGCTCGGGGGTGTTATAATAAACCATCCCTTCTTATATCAAAACTGGCTTTCGCAACCGCTCCCGCGCCGTCGAGCAACAGACTAATAAATGGTTCAATAACACTGATTTCCAGCACGCCGGCCTACCATTGCTTCCCGGCACTACGCTTCTCAGTTGACGACTCCGGTGTTACCTGAGTTGTAGAAAGAAACAGACAAAGACAAAGACAAGAACAGACAAGAAAGATCAACACACAATTCCTCTCTCTCTCCTTTTTTTCTTTTGAAAGAAAGAAAGAAAAGAACCCTTAGGTACCTACTATTATTCACAAGAAACCACTTGCAATCATGCCGACCTTGGAGATAACCAATTTCAATCTCGTCCTCAGCGTGTTGGGAGGATGGATCTCAGTCTTCGGCTTAGTGTCGTATCTAATCAAGGAAAACTTTTACCTCTCTGAAGCCCGTGAGTATCTCTCCATTCATCCCATCCCATCCATCCCGTCTTTTCTCTTGGCGTTTTCGCCACCGATTACGAGTCAACGACCTACATTATTCATGTGAAAACACGACACGACACGAATACCTAACTGACCATGTCTTCATTGTTTAGTCATCTCCCTCTTAGCAGGCATCACGTTCTCGCCGCGCGCCCTGAATTGGATCAGACCAATCGAGTATGTGGGCACGGCCGAGAACCTGGACAAGGTGACGCTCTACTTCACGCGTCTCGTCCTCGGCGTCCAGCTCGTCCTCGCAGGCGTCCAGCTGCCGAGCCGCTACCTCGTCAAAGAATGGAAGGCCCTCGCCCTCCTCCTCGGCCCCATCATGACGGCCATGTGGGTGTCGACGAGTCTGCTGATCTGGGCCCTCGTGCCGAACCTGACGCTGCTGCATGCCCTCGTCGTGGGCGCCTGCGTCACGCCCACGGACCCCATCCTCTCCAACGTCATTGTCAAGGGCAAGTTCGCGGACCATAACGTCCCCAAGGAGCTGCAGACCATCATCATCGCGGAATCGGGCGCGAATGACGGTCTGGGCTACCCGTTCCTCTTCCTCGCGCTGTACCTCATCAAGTACCTCGGCGACGGAGGCATTGCCGAGTCCGGCGGAAGCCGGCTCGCGATCGGTCTCTGGTTTGGAGAGACGTGGGGCTACACCATCTTGCTGAGCATTGTCTACGGCGCGGCGGTGGGCTGGCTCGCGAAGCAATTGCTGCACTACAGTGAGGAGCACAAGTTCGTGGATCGCGAGAGTTTCCTCGTCTTCGCGCTGTCGTTGGCGTTGTTTATTACGGGCACTTGCGGTATGATTGGTAGCGATGATATCCTGGCTTGCTTCATTGCTGGAAACGTCTTCACGTGGGATGACTGGTTCCGATTGGAAACCCTTGATGAGGTATGCACTCAACTACTCACCCAATAATTGCTTTTGGCACGCAATGCTAACGAATTCCTGCAGTATGCTTGCTTCCCTCCCACACCGACAACTGACTTGACCTGACCTGACTTGACTTGACTCCTTTTTTTTCATCACGCTGACGTAACTCTCCCATCATCTAGCTCCCTCCAGCCAACCATCGACATGCTGCTGAACGTGGCCATCTTCATGTGGTACGGCGCCGTCTGCCCCTGGCAGAGCTTCACAGCCAATAACGTCGTCCCGCTGAGTCGACTCTTACCGCTCGGCCTGTTGATCCTGCTGCTCCGCCGCCCGCCCTTCATCTTCGGGTTCCACAAGAAGATCCCGCAGATCAACAGCATCGGCCACGCTACCTTCATGGGCTTCTTCGGCCCCATCGGCTGCTCCGCTATCTTCTACCTGTACATCACGCTTGATTTCATCAAGTCGCTGAACCCACATGGTGGAGATGCCCCGAGAGAGGATGTGGAGAAGCTGGGGGAGACCGTTTTGGTCACCGTTTGGTTCCTGGTTATTGTCTCAGTCGTAAGTGACCCACACTTTGGAATTTTCGAGAAAATCGAATGAAGATGAGAAAGCTGACTTTTGGCTGCAAAAGGTCGTTCACGGTCTCAGTATCCCGCTGGGCAAGTTCGGCTTCTACCTGCCCCGAACTCTCTCCCGTACTTTGACTATGGTCAACAGTATTGAACGCCCGTCTTTCAACGTCGGCAACCGTAAGTCAATTCCCTTTCTTCTAGGTACCCTTGTCGGAGATGTCCATATTAACTCTGAAACAAAGTGCAAGGCCGCTTGTCCATCAGCCGCTCCCGAGACCTTAACGGGGACGGGAACAACGGAGGTGGTCGTTTCGTCCGTGGCCCGTTCCCGATCGGCGGCTCCCGCATCCCGCAGGAGCCGGCGCAGGACGCGACTCCGCCGCTCAAGCAGGGTCTTCCCGTTAAGGAGGAGCACCCGGCATCTCCACCTTCATCTCTACCTTCGTCTCTGCCTTCAGCTTCTACCGAGTCTCCACAGTTACCTGCCGGCCCTCAGCGGACTATCCACTTCCCGGATGAGGTGCCCTCGGACTGGAGCCGAAATAATCAGTCGATGGTGTGACAGTGGCTTCGCCCTGGGGGCGAGTTGCGGAACGTTTTCACTTGCTTGAGGGAGAAATCCTGTAAGGTGTCTTGAGGACCGTTTTCGCCTCGCTCGGTGCAAATGTCAATATATAGGGGGGAAGGGAGGGATTACATCTGTCTCGTCTATCGCACGGATCTTCTGAAAAGGAGTTTGTGTGTTTGGCGATTCGGATAAGAAATGGTATACAACAAAATTGGGGTTGATCGATGACGAACCATGCCGGCATTGAGAAGACAGTCAGGAGTCAGTCGACTCTTGATCTCATGCCCATCGTTCGCATCGTATCAGGGGATATGGGGTGAAAAGTTTTTTGATTTTCATGGAAGTTGAATACTCCGCTCGTTATGATAGGAAAGTCTCCGCTCGTTATGACTCGGTTTTAAGCCATAGCAAGCAAACATGATGCTATGAGAAGATATGAAGATACATATATGGATTTTGAGGTTTATCTAGATGTCTAGATATGTAGAGAAGAATAAAATGGAGGAGCGCCGATTTAAGCGCTGTGTCTGCATATACATCTGCCGGCTTCGACTTACACGTGGTGGTTGGTTAGCTTCTTGATCTGCTCCGTAGACATTGTCTTGGTAGACATGTTAGCTTCTTGACATTGTGAAGGCCGTCAAACTGTACTCGCCCCTACGGCCGTATCGTAGCTGGGGAGACTTATCTCCTTGTTGTTTGGACTTACACCTACCTGCTTTGACTTACCTCTGTCGTAGCCTTGCCCTTGATACCATATTATCTTCTTGACTTGTCCCGCGGTCTTTCTCTTCGTAATAATGATATCCCTGGCGCATCCATAGTCTTTCTCTTGGCTATCGTGGTATCCTGCTGACTCGACCCGTAGTCATGGTCTTGGAAACGAGGTTATCGTCTTGACTTCGTGATGACCGTGACGGTGTCCTCACCCCTACAGCCACATCACAGCTGAGAAGACTTTTTCCCCTTTATGTTTGCACTTACACCTTCCTGCTTTGACTTACCGGCGTCGTAGTCTTTAGCCTTTCTCTTGGTTGTCATGATCCCTGACGCATTCCGTAGTCATTGTCTTGGCTATCAAGTTATCGTCCTGGCTTCGTGATGACGACGATGGTGTCCTCACCCCTACAGCCATATCACAGCTGAGAAGACCTACTTCCTTCTTGGCCGTGGCAAATCGATAACATCATCGATGACAAGATTCCGAATGCCGACGTCGAACACGCTAGATCTTCTTACATCGGACTTGCATGAATTTCGAAGGATCGCGTGACATCGTGAAAATTGCTGAAGAATCGCCGACTGCAACACAAGCAGTTCTCGACCGAGTCACTGTGTTGCAATCCGTGAGTCCTGTTCGCAGCGAACGTCTATCGTTCAGCTGAGGTGGATCCTTGAAAGAGACCTCAATGACACCCCTTATTGCTACCTACTCGGATTATCTCCAACGAAGGGAACGCGCTCGATCTTCTGGGACCTTCTTATTACAAGTATAGCCGTGTTGATGTTGGAACCAGGTTGATGGACAGTAGCACCGTGAGAGTGACGGGTGGATATGTTCGGCTGTATGATTTGAATCGTTGTTGTGGCTGCCACGAGGACCCAAGAGCCCGGGTGTCGTCCCCGTTGACAGAGAAACCGGGTCTGCCAAGGAACAAGCGGTGGATCCTCGAGATATCGGCAGTCTTCCATGAATGCATCCATGCCCACTTTCGTCTGGTGGCTGAGGGCTCCAATCAATCACCGTCATGCCCGTTTTCACTCAGACCCGCGCCTATGCCGACGGAGCTGGCTTTCTTTTCTTTTTGCAATGGCTGGACTGGTCTCTTCAAGACTTCAAGACGTCGTTTCGTGTCGATTTGAAATCAGTTCAATAGCGTTGCTCTCGTCATCCTGCCTAGATAGCTTCACCTTTCTCTCAGCTGCCATGACACCAACCAGAATTGGGGTGCGGGGCCGTTTAGAGATCTGGCGGACCGACTCGGGCCGAGAAAGGCGTAACCAATGGGAGCTCGTGCTATCTTTTTAACGTGTTTCTTCTGCTGCCACGACCGTTCATGTTCCTCGGCCAGTCCACTTATTGATTGGAATCGGAGGACGTGACGATGCCCTATCGGTGTCTAAGAATAGGTGGAGCGGCCGAACAGCATGGGAGATTGAGCGTAGGGAAACACGTTACATGCCTGTGACGCTAGACTCGATATGGGCTAGATACGTGGTGATGGCACAGAGACCGCCTGCATAGTCACTGGCACTGGTGGCTCTGATGGCTCTGGAGGGTGGCCCCGGCGCTTTTGCCGAATTTCTCAAGGCTGAGAGGGCTTCTACCCGTGGATGACACTAGCCCTCTAGCCCTCGAGAGCCCTCTAAACTCTGCTATACACACTAAAATCAAGCACCTAAACCATCAGCTAAGAGTCACGACTGGACGGATCGAAGCTCTAAACTACCTAACGGAATACCTACCTCACTAGAACTAGGTACATCCGGTCGCACCTATCTCGTACCTACAGTACGTCCAGCGTGATTTCCTGGATCCTGGGGAGGTGGTGAAGGTACCTGCCTGCCTTGAACCTGCTCCTGCTCGCACTTTGAAGGCGTCTCTGGCTCTCCACTCCTTTCTCGGATTACTTCTCACTCGCCTCAACTCTCACGTCCACTGCCGCCGGGCATATTCGTACATACGCCAGCACTTCTACCCGCAGTCTGCCGATCGACACGGCCTATATATGTATGCTGCATGGGGCTCTGACTATCACTCGAGTCCCACCTTAAAGGATCCATCTCAGATGCTGCTCGAATCGCAACTAGAAACATTCTTTCATTCTTTCACCTGATCACTCATCTCGCCCGCTGCACACGACGCTTGCCTCACGCACGGCCACGATCGTTCGAGTACATGACCACTGCCATCGACGGCACGGGCAGAGACATCGTTTACCCGTCTTCACACTAAATCCCGCCTGCTTCAGCTCTGTTTTCTACGCCGATTGCGGACGCGAGGATCACGGCCAGACCGCTGTGCAATCTTGACCGACACAACCTGCTCACCCCCCCGACTTTACGCACCTCGAGTACTTACGCCGATCCCTCCCGTTTTCTGGGGAAAAACCGCTCACGCACCGATCGTGGAACTGGACAGCAAGCCAGAATCAACATTACCTTCAATTGACCGTTCAATTTGAGTCGTGATGTTTCTGTGACGCAGTTCAGACGGGAGTCACCATTCCACAGGTAGAAACTGTCTTTGCCTGTGCCTGTTGTTGGAAAGAATCACAAGAGTTTCACCCCGGATTTCGCCACGACGCGGACCGCAACGGGTCTTGATTAACGACCGCGTGCTTACAGGGAGCGAAACACAGAACGCATTGAGTTTTCGGCAAGGCAGACGAGATCCATCCGTCTGACCTCTACTTACAGCATTCTCTGACCCTAAAACAGGGACCGTGTCGAAAAATTCAGGCCGGCATAGTTTGGAAGCTGTGGGGGGAGAGTGATGCCTACGTCAGAATCTTTCGCGTTGCCGGAGGCTGATCAGCTGGTGCCCGAGATGTATGCCTTCGAGTTCGGCACTGAGCTCGACTTTGGCGAGTCTCCGAATAATGGCTCGCTCATTAAGGAGAGCAGCTTTATGGACTTCCAGACAGGCGATGCCGGTGAACCCACGTATACTAACTTCGATACTACATTCGATCACCTCGAGCAGCATTTCCCTACCACGCCTGCGACAGATAAGACTAACACACATCTCCCTTCACACAGGGGCTCGACCTCTTCTTCTTCATCTTTAAGGAGTAGCAGTTCGACGTCACCTCACACGTCGATAGGTGTCACGCCCATGGGTACCTCCCCTGGCGCGTGGCTTGAAGACATCGGCGACACCGATGATATCCATATGGACTCTTCTGTCGACTATTCTCAGTTTGTGATTCTGTCGGGCGATGGCAGTAGCCCCGACGCGCAGCTGTCAAATGAACCTTTCATGACTTTTGGCGGCGCTACCGCGGCGCCTCAGCTGCCCCAAGCACGCGCCGTGAAGCGACGTAAAGGTCAAGGTCAACGCGCGGTAAGTCTCGTATGGTGTAACTATTTACAGTAACGAGCGCTCACGGTATATAGGAACGATCATTGAATCAATCGAACAAGGCTCGAGTCAAGCCTCCGAATGAGTTCACTCAGCCCTCACCAGACAGCAACCTGAGTACCTTTAGCGAACCATATGGCGTTAACCGGCTACCTACAAATTGGATGCCCACGCAAGTTCCGCCGATAAACCACAACGCAATGTTCACACCGTCCAGGTCGGATTCGACTTATATGGTACCCACTCAACATGGCTTGCCGAACTACAAGCCTCCAGGATCTATATCGCACCCTCTTTTGCCAAGACTAGTTATACATCCAATGCCGATCAAGTCCCGGGTTGAGACTCAAATCCCACTGAAAATGACCTTGCACAATCTTCCGAAAGGGATCAAAAGGGTCCATCTGCCAACTCATACCATCGCTAAGCCGAAGCTGCTCCAGAAGCCACCAACAGGACCGAGTCCCGACATGTTGGAATTGACGACTATGCTAGTCTGTACAAGTGCTATGAGTGACGACACGAGACTCAATCGTGCTTTTGCACGTGCTGCTGCGAAATCTAACCTCAGCGACCCGAATAGCTCCTCTGATAATACCGACGACGAAGAAAATAAGCCACAAAATGGAGGTGAAGTACGCATTTGTGCAGGTTGTATTACGCGAGAACGGAAGCGTGCTGGTCGGAAGAAACATAAAAAGCCAGAAGAGGAGGAACTATGGGATCGCTTTGAACGCGAACGGGCTATCGTCTTCAACACACAGGAGGTCAAGGAATGGCAAACGGTTACCGCGGTCATGGCTGATCCCACAGGTGCTGGCTTCATCAGCGGTGCCATCCCCGAGGGAACTGTGCAGGTTGATGCCCCTATGCGTATTGCATGCTACTGCCGTCATCACGGCGAGAAGGCTGGATTCCAGGTGATCATCACACTCAAGAACTATTTAGGCAACATCGTTGCTCAGGGAATATCGTCCTCGATCATGATCACAGATGATCACAAGACTCCCACGCACCCTGAGCCTGCATCTATCCCTACTCCTACACCGCAACCAGCGCCTCAATCTCAACCGATCCAACCTCAGCAGTCACCGCAATCTCACCCCAAGCCTCTCATTCACCACAGATCATCAATATCGTCTCCGACAGCTATTTCCCAGCCGTTTGCAACGCACATGAACCCGGGCCTGTCTACGGGACTACAGTATCGGGCCAATTCTGGAGATGCTTCTTCGCTGCCTTTCCGCCAGACCCCCTCCGCATCTGACCAGCAAGGCCAGGGACAGAACTTCCCCTTGAATATCGTCCCAGTTGCCTCACACACGAGCAGCTCACAATCCATGTCTTCAACGCCGACGCCGCGCAATCTCTCACGACAGACATCCCCGGCTAGCCCTTTAACTGTCGGCTCCAGGAAAAGAAAGGCCAGCACGGCTAGTAAGCTGCCTGCCGGTCTTTCTATGACGAAGATCGAACCGAGTCAATCTTCACCAAACCCCTCTACTGTTCAGAATGACCCCGGTGTCGTTTCTGCGGGTAACTCACCTTACTTGGGCAACATGCCAGGTGACCCCTCCAACCAAGGACAGCAGCATATGCTCAGTGGCGTTCCACAGTCACTTGGCCCAGGACAGATGACTGCGAATAACAACGGGTCAGAGCCGTTTATGTTTGGTGGTATGAACAATAGGGCGATGAGCCTTGAACGGCCTGTCACACAGTTGTTCTCTGCTCCGGTGTCTGCGCATGTTAGTCGCGCCCCCAGCCCCAGTCAAATTCGGCCTGAACAGCAAGTCGTGCAACATACACAACGAGCTCAGGATGTTCTCTCGGGCACCGTTCTGCCGTTTCCCGCTATCCTCAGGATTATCCCCAATGAGGGATCCAAGTGTGGAGGAGCTGAGATCACTATTCTTGGCAGTAACTTCACTAATGATGGGCTTGAGGTCTACTTTGGACAGCAAAAGGCTATTACTACGACATTTTGGGGACCGACGTCCTTGGTTTGCATGCTTCCACCATCACCAGTGGCAGGACCTGTGCCTGTGACGATCAATCAGCCTGGACGAGGACAGATCCTCCAGCAACCTACCTTCTTCAACTACAAGGACGATGACGAAGACCAGCTCATCCGAACTGCATTTGGCGTCTTAGCTGGTAAATTGGGCAGAGCTGTGGCGGATCCCGCAGATTTTGCTCGCAGTATCTTGTTCGCACAGGGCTCCGCGTCTGGCTCCGGCGGTCAAACTCCTCATGGTAACGGCAGTGGTAATTTCAGCCAATACAGCCTAGAATCTGGTGAAGCGGTTGAATCGAGTCTTCTCCGGATCCTTGAGCTGACGGATCTTGACTACGGGTCCGAAGTACAGATCAATCAACGACGGTCAAGCGGACAGACTATGCTACATCTAGCCTGTTCTCTTGGCTTCTCTCGTTTCGTTGCTGGTCTACTCTCACGTGGAGCCAATGTGCACGCTAAAGATAAGGGTGGTTTCACGCCCCTTCATATGGCTGCGATGAACGATCACCCTGAGATTATGCACCAACTGCTCATCAAGGGGGCTGACCGTAACGTCCAGTCTCATTCTGGCCTCAGCCCTGTGGATGTTGCCAGGTCATTACCTGCTCGTCACGTCCTACAGCACGTCAGGGGTCATCTCCGCTCTCGAAGTGCCGAGTTGCCCGGCATTCGGCCCAATACGCCCAAGACCACACGATCCCAATGGGAGCCATCCAGGAAGCCCTCGGTGCACCGCCAAGAATTCCCAATTTTGGAAACAGACAGTGACGATAGCTCATCTGATGAGGTTACCACGGATGATGATAAGGACTGGCGCGATATGAGACGGGGTACGCATGGCAGATCCCGTGGCCAGTCGATTACGGGCAATCATGCAGCAGATGAGGCGGCTGAAGAGCCAGCCTCCCCAAATGCCACGATGGCGGCAATTCGGGAACAGGTGGCGACGCAATTACAGCAGTTCCAGAATACCATGGCCCTGCATCTCCAGAACCTGGCTCCATTCCAGATGCCGAATATTCTGCAGATGCCTAACTTGCCACCCATGCCGGTACTGCCTGGCTACCAGGCTTACCTACCGTCGGCGCCGGTGATGCAACGGATTAGCTCGCTCGTCCCTACTATACGTAGCCAGCGACCAGGGTCAGCAGGCGACCACACGAACACTCATGGAAGTGACAACAAGTGGGGAAGTTTCCCATTTTTTGGGTCTAAGGATGCTCCGCCTGCTTACGAAGAGATCTTCCCACAGAAGGATCTCGACATCAAGCAGGCCTCGGCTGTGCAAGCCGCAGCAGAGATCGAAGCGGATGCGAAGTGCGCGGCACTGTATGATCAACCATCGACAGAGGGCTCACAGAGTCATACGGAGGCGTCGCAAAGCCAGCAGCAGGCAGAGGCTTCACAGAGTCAAACAAGGCAGAGTCACGAGGTTCCTGCTCTGCTCCAGATTGGACGTAAGCACCGGATCACGAAGGAACAGCAGGAAGCTCTACAGAGAGCATACGCGCAGCAGCTCAAGACGGGCAGTAGCGACAAGATGCTGTGGTTTGTCTGGGTGAGTACTATCTATTCCGAACTACCTACCTATCCCAAAATAGAAGCCGTCGGATATCAAGCTAACAATGTGTTGCATAGATTCCCATCCTGGTGCTCATGCTTGGAGCGATGCTCTACAGTGGTGCTCCTTCGTTCGTCGCCGGCACTATTAGCGCGACTAAAACGGTGGCTAGTCTCGTTGCCAACCCACGAGACATCAGTGGAGGGATCCATCGCATTGTCCAGGAGCTAGCCTAGTCGCCCTTGGAGACAAAGGATGACTCCTTCGTTGGGCTTCCGAGCCATCTTTATCGCACCTCCCTAACCTCGACCACACTTCAAGGCCTCCCATTCTGTATGACTCACGTGTAGCGATTCAAGCCGTGGGAGTTCCCTTTGGCCATTTTTGGTTGTCTCTCGTTGAGACATCTGTATATTAATATAACGACGGTATTGATTGGAAATCGACAAAAAGAGTCAAGACTCGAGTTCGTTCATATGAGGAGAGAGAGAGAGAGAGAGAGAGAGAGCCACTTGCAGGGAAGACAATGCAGCAGCAGCAGGCGACACGACAAGGCGTTCAAGGGATGTTGATCAACGCCAAACAATACGCCTTCTTTCTTGGTTAACGCACAAGCATGCATCCATTCGCTCACTCAGATATTCTCACTCTCACTCTCTTACACAAAGGCATACACATACACATATACATATACCACCGCGCTCGGGGAGCCTCATTCCGTCTTTTTGCTGTGCATTGCTTCTGCGGGCGACTGTTCATGCTTTGGGCGATGATGCTTACAGTACTAGTTAGAGAGATTCCAATTGATTTCGTCGTGCGCGCGGCTGCAGTTTTGAATTGCCCGTTTGTTTACATGTCCTTATATCGTGCTTTTTCACTGAATCGCATCATTCAATGCTGCCTTGTTGGAAGGGCAGTCGCCAATAGGGCTACTAGAGCATGGGAAGGGGCGTGATACCCAGCGGCAACAGTACTAATATGCTGGCTGCTACCTGTACGATCAGTTCTGCTTCTTCTTTTCTATACCATCGATAGACCGGCTGCTTACTTAGAATCAATTCGCTTTTTCTGGTTGCATACCATATCACAGTGACTGACATATCAGATCATATCTCTCATGATAACGCCGTGAAGTGAACGGACCGAGCAAAGGAAGTGATGTGCACACAACACCCACCCACTCCCATTCACTCCCTCACGCCCAATTCACTCCCTCACGCTCACTCCCTCACACCCATTCAGGACCCATAATAAGCCACCCCACAAGACATAGCAACCTAACAACTCGCCCCGACTCCATTGCCTCTCCTGACTGCCGTCTAGCCGAGTCTGCGTGATTTAAAAGCCCCTTTTCCCACTGTGCCCGGCATTTGCGGTTCTCTAGCAGTCAGTGCTGCGCCTCGATGTACGCGATGAGTGAACGTACATACATGTAAACATAAATGTAAGCAGAGCCCCCCTCTCTAGACAACAACAACAACGGTCCCGAATATTGGAAGGACAGTTGAACAGTCGAGAGGGGTAGTGAAGGTGTGCTCGTCTGTACGTACAGCGGGCACAACTAGGTAGCTAAATCTCTTGCCTGTACGATTACCTAGTCCTACTTTCCCCCTTCTGCATCATTGATATACTGGCTGCTCATTATACTTGGAATCTCGTCCTGTTCTTCTGGTCGTCGAAGGAATATAAGACTCGTCGTCAGGGTCCTGGTGCAGTTACTCAGACTTTGCAGTTGACTCAATGCAGGGCTGAAAGGTAAGGTGTGATTGAATTCATTCATGTATGTCAGGAACGGGCGTCGGAACTATGTATCGAGAGTTTGTCTGCACACGTAACTAGTTGGACGACGGTTACGTGGCATTGGAACCGAGACCGGACGCTTGGACGCGTCATTGCTAACTACCTCTTCATATTTGAAACATATAATTGTGTTCATGCTTAAATTGACGTTGAATTGGTATATTACTAAGGGTGGGGGTATATAGCTTCCATCGACGACATCCCTCACGATGGTTTGTGGTTTTTCTAGTTTGGGGTGTAGAAAGGGAGTTTTTTGGTGCGGTTTTTTGCATTCTTGTAGGTACAATTGGGTTCTCCCTTTTACCTACGGAGTAGGTGGGTTATTAGAATGGGAGATTCTCTCTTTCTTGAGAGATTGATAGAAGGGTAGGTAGGTTTATATCTTAGTATCGAAGAAGAAAGAATTCTTTTTCTCTTTTTTGGTAAAGGGGTCGTCAATCTTCGTTTCGTAATCATGATCATGAAGGTTTCGTCGTGAATAGGAAAAGATACGAAACATAGGAGAAAGAAGAAAAAGATTATAAAAGACACATTGAGAAGAGAAAATAGGAACACCACACACGATACGCACGAACGAACAGATTCGATTGATTGGATCTGTTTCCACTTCTTATTTCACGCACATTGTCACCCCCTCCCCCTTTTGGATCCCCCCTCATGAGGTATTGTTTTCTGATAGGTTTTGGTTCTGGTTCTGTTGTTCCCCCTCCTCGAGTCCTGGTTTGTATTGTATGACTGCTTCCGTTTTTTCTTCTTTTCTCTCGCTTAGGTCTTCTCGATGGATTTTGGCCTGTCGGTTGCTGCCACGTCTCGGTTGTTCGCGACGTGTTGGCGTCAGTGGCGTAGGCAGGTAAGGTGGGTATGTAAGTATGTAAATGGGCTGGTTGAGTCACGATATAGATATTAAGCGTCGCGAGAGAGAAGAGCGAGGTCAAAAAGCAGAGAGAGTCGCAACCGAGGATCGCAAACACATGTAACTCCAAGTTCTTCCCAGCCATATTCTGGCATAAATCCCATTGTCGAAAATCTCCGTTGATATTGTTGGTTTTTTGTTTTAAAAAAGGGGGGGTATTCTTGATTCTTGTTTTTTCATCCCTATTACCATCTCGGGCCCTTTGAGGTCGGTTATTGAAGTTGGTTGGCGCGGTTGATGATGATGATGATGGCCAAACCAACGAACAACAACCGCGAGAAGAGAAGAAGAAGTTATCGTAAAAAAGGAAAAACGAAACAACAACGCCCGCCGGTTCCCAGTTTCATAACGTCGTCATAAAGGCAAGAGAGGGCAAAAACAGCAAATGCCATGGAACGGGGGAATCAACGCGCCCAACACTTCAAAACCTCCCCTTCCCCTGACTGTCATGTCCAGTCCGGTTCCGTCGTTTACAAGGCACTCCCTATATGCACTTGCTGCGGCGGATCCCAGGACGTCGCGCGCGCATGATGGGAGTTATTATTCGCGTTCCCCTCGCCATCGCCACCATAGCACTCCCGCCCGTTCTCCTTCCCGCACCACGAGCTCCGCTTGCTCGTCGACCCGTTCTTCTTCGCATCGCCCACAGACAGCTGCTGCGTCTCCAACTCGTTCTTCGCCTGCGAGCCCCGGTCCTTCAGATGGTACGCCTTGCCACTACCGTGCCAGCGCTCCGGTGCCTTAGACACGGACGGCGCGCCACGGTTCGCGTCGTTCATCATCTGCAGGGTACTATGCGCTCGTGGTCTCGCGTTACTATTATTCGCATCGTTCGTCGTCGTGGTATTCGAGTTCGCGTTCTCGTTCTCACATTCCCACTCCCAATCCCTTCGACTCGACGTCGAGCCGAAATCACAGTGAATAATCGACTCAAACGACGTCCGATGCCGATGTCTCATCGCGCGGAAACTCACCCGACTATCACACGACTTATCCCGTTTCTGCGTCTTCGATGAACTACCAGCAGCAGCAGCTGCTGCTGCTGCTTCGGCCGCAGCAGCCGCCTCAAACGCCTGCCGTTCGCGATCCCGCGTCTTCTCGCGACTCCGCGCCGACTCCTTCAATTTATACGAGAACGTCTTCCTCTGCCTCGGTCCCATGTCCCACGGCGCGCGCTCCTGATATCGCGAACCACCCCCAATCATCCCCATCTCCTCCCGATGCGACGTCGGCGACGGCGGCTGCGTATCATTCAAATACAGGGAACTCGCCGCCCCGCACGAAATCGTAGGCGCGAGCGAGCGCATACCGTCCGACGTCGAGGGCGGCGGCATATCATGACCATGACCATGACCAACATCCGTCGGCTTCTCAATCACGCTCCGCGACTTCGAGTGCGCCTTGCGCAACTTCTTCGCCACGCGCTTCAACGGCTGCGCGAACAGCGCCGTCGAGCTCGCGAACGAATACGACGAATCCGTCGTGCTGGTCCGCGGCGTCTCGATGCTCGCTCCGCTCGCGCCACAATTCGTCTCGCTCCCTCCGCCGTAACCACTGCTGCTCAGGTGCAGATTGCTCCCGCTGCCCACGTCGCTGCTGCCCGCGTTACTGCCACTTCCGCTTCCCACGACACCGCCGCCGCGTCCGCCGTTCTCGCCGCGCGTGCGCTTGCGGCCCCGCAGGGTGTAGCGGGAGTCCTTTTTGCGGAGATCCGGGATCGAGGGCGTGAAGAGGGATGAAAGCGAGGAAAAGGAACTGCGGGCTGTTTTGCGGGGCGAGCTCGATTTCGTCGCTGCCGCCGCCGCTGGCGGCGTTTCCCGGCTGTGGATGGAGGCGGAGGTTGGGATGGAGGGCGCGACGAGCGAGGAGGAACTCGTGCGTGTGGGCGCGTGGATGGACGAGACGCGGTCTGGCGGCAGCGGGTACGGGGGCGCCGCTGCTCCGGGTAGGGTTGTCGTCGACATCGTGGTGGAGAGGGGCACGCCGACGGCGGACTGGGTCTTCTCGAGACCCTTGGGCGGGGCGTGGCGGGTCGATTGGATCGCGTGGGACTTGAAGAAGCCTGATGCCATGAGCTGGTAGTAGGAGGCTTCGACTTCTTCGCGGGAAGGGCGGTCGCCCCCTTTTCGCGTCAGCGGACGCAGCTGCGTGATGTTGATCTCGGACTGGGCCCAGGCCGCGTTGATGAAGTCGGTGCGCGTCAGTGGTGGCGATGGCAAGGGCGGGAGGTCGGGCAGGGGTTCCTGGAGACTGCTGTGTTTCTTGCGGATTATCTGCTTCTGCTCTTCTGTCATCTTGTCCTTGGGCAGGGTCCCCATCGATGATGTGGTTGGCATTGTTGTCGTCGTCGGTCCTGCTGCTAACTCGCGTGCCAATTCCTCTGCTAGTCCTCCTATTGATCCTCCTACCGGCATGTCTGGCAATGGCTCGTCCACGACGACGCCCCCTTTGTTAAACAGGGCCTTATGGACGCGACCGAAGAACCCGGCTGACTTCTTATGCATGACCCGGTGTCGATCATCGTGATGCTGCTGCTGCTGATTACTATTATGATGATGATGGTGATGCTGATGTCTGTCCTGGGCGTCGGGATCCTCGAACTGCGGAAACGGAATGGTAGCCTGCAGCTTCGCGGCGGCCGTGCTCGGCCTGCCATACCGCTGAGCCGCACGCGCCTCGCTCAGCGACGCGGGCTCCGAGTAGAACTGCCGCTCGAAGTCGCTGAGCTCCTCCGGACCCAGGAACTGAGGCGGCGGCTTCGCGCTCGTCCGGTCGTTCATGGAACCCTCTTGGAACCGCGACGTCGGCGGTCGGGAGCCGCTGCCATTTCGTGTCCGTGATGTAGGCGGTCGTCTGGGCTCCGACGCCATTTGGTTGGTGGCCAACACACACACGGCAACAATGCAGGCTGGCCTGAGGGCAGGGCTAGGAGGGTGAGGCTAGATTAAGTAGTGAGAGTAGCAGCAGCAGTATGGCAGATACGATAGATGTTCGTGTTTTTGTTTTGTTTTAGTTTCTTCTTTTTTTTTTCTTTTCCTCCTCTTTTTCGTCGGAATCTTGATTGATTCGATTAGTAGTATGCCGTAAATTCGTCTCGTTTTTTTGCTTCTTTTTTGCAAATCCCGCCTATTGGATTGAAGCCTCTTTCTTTTGGTCTGGATGGATTATTGGGGCGTGCGTGCAAAAGGCGCAACAGTTGGATTGTCTAATTCCAGGGCGTCTGAGAAAATCAGGCCGTGACGGGAAGGGTTGGTTGGATTGCAGGAAGTTGGTGTGGTAGGTAAGGTAAGGTACAGTACGTGTTGTGTGTGTGCTTGGTCTGGTTGGGCTTGGTTCGGTGGTTGGTCTGGCTTGGTTGGTTTGGTTGGTTTGGCTTTGGTTGGATGGGGATTTGGTTGGGAACCCGCCAGCTCGCCCACGCCAGTATTAGTGGCCATGTTTTTGCCCCGGGTTCACTGGTTGCAAGGGGCAACGTCCCCTAATCTCCGCCCGCGCCTTGCCGCATCCGGCAATCCACTAACGGCGCTAGGCGTCGTTTATTCGCGGCACTTTGCGCTTTTGGGCTGCCACCCCCTGGATGGTGTCGACAGGAAGGAAGGAATCGCCCTGCCTGCTCCTAGGCAGGCACAACGGGGGGCATCACCCTCCCTGCGAAGCGTTGCACTGCCACGACGGACCGAGGAAGGCATCAGCATTAGCCAGCATTACGCATTACGGGTACGGGGTAATACGCATTAAATCGATCGACCACGTTGTCCATCACGATAGCCTCATTCTCGAAGCGCCAAGTATATAGCTTCGGATCATCTCTAGCAGTAGCAGCAGCAGTAGTACCAGCAGCAGTAGTAGTAGTGGTCATTATCTTGTATCCTTTCCTTTCTTTTTTTTTAATATCCCTCTCCCCTGTCTTTACCCCTTCGGTCCCTTCATTCGCTTGGAATTCGGTAAAGTGAAGCAGGCAACAAATCATCGCTAACACACCCGACACGAAAATAAAATAAAATAAAAAGAAAAAAACAACGCTGAACACAATGCAAGCTGGTATCAAAACTAAAGCAGAAAGAATTCACACGCGTAATAAATTGAAAACTCGAAAACGGGATGGTTGCAATGTATGATGATGCTGGTGTTGCTGCTCACTGACTTCGTCCCCATGCGAATGCTTGAACCGTTGAGATGACAGGTAATACCCTGCATGCCCTATCTGCTTGCTTGCTGCTCTCGCTTTCGTGCGGTGCTCTGCTCTGCTGCGCGCGCCGCTCTCCCTACTATATGAGGGGCTCTGCTCTTTATGTAGACCGACTCCCTACGTGAATTAGGGAGTCAGGCATCCCATGGATAACAAATGAAAGAAAAAATAAACACGAACTCGCGTGGTATGTACAAGAAGAAAGTCATGCATGCAGAGAATTCTTCGAGTCGGGCTTTGATACTATCACCCTGTGTCGAATTGAAAGTAGTAATAAGCGAAATGTTCCATAAACCCATTGAATCCCACCCCTCCCTGGCCCTTCCGATAACCCCTTTTTACTTTAAATATTTTCTGTGCTGAAAACGCGCTGGTTGTTGTGACATAGAATCATCGTGTGTAAGCAGTAATTTCGTCTTTTTTCAGTGTTTTCGTCTTTTTCAGTCGACCCCGTGGGGACTCACCCGTTCATCAACACGCTATGATAACCACAGGTGTTGAGGCGGGAATACTTTCTTGCCATCGGCCCTCATATAGCTGGATGATTCCGGGTACATGGGCGTCTGCATCGGTAGGCGGTCGCCCCGGACATCGCGCATCTGTTGCTGTTGCGCCTGGAACGAGTCCTCGGCAGGTCGCTTCATCAGTCTGCTCTCGACTTGCGGGTACAGACCCCCCTTCATCGGATATGCGCTATAGTCGACGCGATCCTGATATGATGGCATCTCGGGTGCGCTAGGGTTAGGGAAGCTGATAGATGGAAGAATGGGACGAGGCTGATTCTCGACTGATACATTCGAGCTTATCGATGCTCTCGGCTCGGCCATCCGTAATGGTTTGTTCGCGGCCAGACCGTATGAAGTCGACAACCTCCTGCTTTCGGCATCAGCAGCTTGCTCGTAAGCCGGGTAGGCAGCGTTGGAATAGCTCGGTGACGGAGGCGGCAAGTTGACACTCTGTGGCGCCGGAAAAACAGGCTGTGCAGGAGACACGGGGGTGGACTGCGGGTTGGCAAATGAAGGCTGGACAAATCCGTTGTTGGCTTGTCCGAAGTTAAGCAGAGGAGCGGCCGGCTTTCCGCCCGGGAATGTCGGCGGTTGTGGAGCCGCGGCATACTCCACATTCGAAGGCCGTCTCGACGGGTCGGCGAACGACGACCGCTCCATGCTGGAGTTGCTCACACTCCGAGCCCGGTAACCCTCGGGGGTCTGGGTTCCACGGCGCTTGGCGTACTCGTCCTCGTTCTTGATAGTGTATTCATCACCGCCGCCGGATGGCTTTGTGTTGTTATCACGTCTTCTCATGCGAACATCACGTCTTATACGGACACGGCACCCCTGTTCAGCAACCGCCCGACTCAGGGCTGTGCTCTCTGTCAATCCTGGGAACTTTTTGGCGCTGAATACGGTGAAATCAGCAGATCTCAGATCCATTCTGTGGCAAGCATCGGTGGGAAGCTGCTGGCCGGCCTCAGGTTCAGGCGCATCCCTGTCGAGATCTCCCACGTTCTTTATCAGCTCGTATAGACTGAAAACTAGACGGTATCGTCCCTCGTGACGGACACTCAGGTCAGGGAACAAGAAGTAACCGGCAGGATCAGGCCGGTCAAGATAGCAGCAACCGGAAACCGGGAAACCAGTAAGAACCGGTGGCGAGGTGGCCGCAGGTGTTTGTACCCTTCCATGAGCCATTGGGCGGGCATGCTCGAGGGACGCATAACAGAAGAAATCTACATTGTAGTCGAATGTAATATCTCGCGCAGTTTCAAGCGTCTCACCTTCCAGCACTCTCAAGATGACAACTGGAGGGGGATCGACAGGACGGCGATCAGCGGAAGCTAAGACAAAGGTTAGTTTCATGGACCCTTGTAGAATACAGGGGGGATGTGCAAACATTTGGGTCCGGAACCACAGGCGCGAGCACGCTCGGGCTGCTGTAGCACTTCGAGCTGGTACCATAGTGTCCTCCCATCCTTGGTGACACGACGTTCGCGGGCAACAGGGTGAGGTTTGCCGTGTCGCGGCTCTGAGGCGGCGATCATGCTCGCAATGTTGTTGGAGTCGGGCTATAAGATAGACCCAATGTCAGTTTTAGATAATGGCAAGGCGTCAAGTAAAGTAAAACAAGGAAGAAGTCGTCCCCGCTCGGTGAGTCATTGGTTCGCCAGCTACAATCTTTGGATGAAGAGAAAAGGAGTAGGAAAGGGAAGGCTCTCTTACTTGTATGGTCAGCATTGTGAAGAAACGCTCAAAGAAACCCCTCTAAATGACCGGAATAGACTTCTGGAGTCGCAGATCCCACAAGATTGGACCTGGGATCGGGCGTTGAGAGGATGTCCGCTGGGCCGGGACAAGAGAATTCAGGGAATTGAGTTCGAGGACGACGTGTGATTCTAATGCCGTGATGGGATGCAGGGCGAGCAGGTGTGGTAAGCGACAGGGGACCGTCGCGTTGGGTCGAGGGTCCGGGAGCACTGTCTGGAATCGACACCCGAAAAACTGGCTTTGGAGTCGCAGAAGGGACTCGGTCTGCTCGGCAGATGCGCTTCGCAATCTAGGCAACCCTGACGCGGACCTGGGTGCTGAGGACACAGATGCGGGCTGTGCCAAGCCAGGAGCGGGATTTGAGCGAACGAGAGTTGGAGCAGTCGCTTTTGCAGAGCGAGGCGCCGGCCGCCGAGGAGTCGTCGGGGTGGAAAAGTAATATGTAGAGGCGGGAAGAGTTAAGAAAAGTCGCCGCACACGAGACTCATGCCATTCGCGAAGGAATATACGTTAAACCGAAGCGTCGTATCAGATTGGAGGTAAGACACAGAAAATGGAGAGACGAGGGAGAAGAGAGGGAAGAGAAGACAGAGAGAGGAACCCGTTATACCTAGTAAAAGTGGGCTGGGTAAGAGGGAAGGACGGATTAGCGAGTGCAGAGACAGTACGGTCGGTACGATGCAGTACAGTAGGTACCTGCTCGCAGTGCTGCGAAGGCACGGTACATCGAGCGGTACTTTCAGGTAGGTAGCTGGAGGAATGGGTTAATTTGTTTCTGGAACAGGTCCCAGAAGCGAGGTGCGATACAGTTAGTGGTAGAACGGTACGTGGGAGGTACAGTAGGTACCATCCTAGGGACTCGCCTAGCGTGGGCGTAGGTGGGCAGGTGCTGCGCGCATGGCTGAAAGTCTGAATAACAGGCACTGCTGGACCCAGCACTGTTGGTAATAGGCTAGGTAGGTAATTACATGCTGCGCTAGTCCAATCCCGGTAATATGCATCTCGGGTCTCGTGTCTTCCCCTATGAAACGAACCTCGATCATCGACGAACTGCTACAATGGGGAATACTCGAGGTCGGAATCCTACTCGTACCTACCTGTCAAAGCCTCGGTATTCGGGAACGCGGCAAACCCTGGCAACGACAGCTAGGTTCCCGTCGAGATGTATGCGTATTCCGTAGTCTCATCTGACCTGATTCGTACTCGCACATTGAAATACAGTTGAGTGTATGAAGCAAACCTATTACCTACCGGCCGGCTAATGCTGTCATGATCAACGTAACAGCTCTCGTCCCTACATATGTTTGGCGCTGACTGATATTAGAGCTTCAGGTACGTTACTAGTCTACGAACGCCACGATAGGGAGCTGAAGGCCATGGAGATTATAGATCGAACCCCTAGGTTTAGTTTAGTAGGGAATACTACGTATCGTACAGACAAACACTTGATCAGCTGCCTCCTTGAACTTTGAAACAGACTGAACGTTGAGAGATGCCGTCCATATGTTTGCTGTTGGTAGAAGATTATGTTTTTGTTTTTGTTTTTTTAGTAAGATGTGGTCACGAATATTTCGTACATGCTTCGTACATATTCCGTACGCATCTGAAGTTGAGGAGTCGAGATGAGATGAAATAGCCGTATTGGGTTAGTTAGCCGATCGTGATTTACCAAATCTCTCCAGTTGGCTATCCATACCGACGGTAGGTACCCAAGTCTTGGGTAGGTAGGTTTTTCCCGCTTTTTTCCCCCAGTGGTCCCAATTGGGCGTTCTTGCGACGTGAGGGTCAATGCGACAGTGCGAGAGGCAGAACGGAGCGTCGGTAGCCTATCACGCCGTAGTGTACTTGGGTACATCTGGGTATGTGACATGGGAAGCCCCACTCTACCAAGGCAAGCATGACTGAGCATGTTTGCCAATCAGCATCGACCAGCCGAGTGGGGCCGTGAGTCGCTGTGGAACCTTTTTATTCAGGAGTGTGTGTCCAAATGGCGCTCCATGATTCGGCCCTGCCTGCCTACTCTCGTGCTCTGCCCTCTGATTGGGCCGTGTCCTTTAGCGTATCCTGAGCAACCTTAATAATTCCCTTAGCATCCTGGGCTCCACCGTGTCCAGCGGGCGGTCGTCCAGTACCTTCACCGGCGCTAGTGTGGTAGGTATAGATAGGGTAGGTACACTGCACTGGAAGGCACTGCTAGGCACTGCTAAGCACTGCTAGGCAGTGTCCATAATCATGACGGAACCATGGAACCGCGTTCCCAGAATCGTCCCCACCACCACTACCACTATATTACGGAATAGATAGTGGAGGCCTAGGTAACCGGGCACCATTACCCTGCCGTAGCGTTTCCCGTAGTGTTTCCCGCAGGCTGCTAGCCTGTTACCAGGCATGTTCCTACATAACCTGCGGATTCATCCTCTGCTCGTTACTCGCTGAGCTGCTTTCCTACATGCCTAGCGTGGTGTAGTAATAAGTTGGTCTTCGGAATTCTGCGTACCCAGGCGTAGTGTATTTACGGAAATTCCAGGAAAATTCCGTACAGTACTTGAGACCGTACAGTACGGTGTATACGGAGCGAACAACACGTTTTTTAGTGAGATCCTGACAGAGATCTTTTCCATCTCTTCTCTACGAAGTACGTACAGGTTACAGGCCCATCATCTGCACCGTCAGACGTGCTTACATGGAAATCCATCCGCAGCACAGAGTATGATCCCACCAGCGTGGATCGGGCCCTCATCGAGAAGTCGACTATCCATTCATAGATACCTTACCTAGCACACTAGAGACGGCACGGCAGCACGCGGGCGGGCAGTTCTCTCCTCTGTTGGGAACATGGAACTTGGCATCATTACCCGTGCGGTCGTGCCTAGGTACTAGTTCGTGCTGGGAGGTTTTATGCACATTTATGTACACTATATACGGTAGCAAAAAGAAAGTCGAGTTCCGTTGAACGCCCCCCTGCTAGACTAGATTACGAGTAGTGCAGCAAGGCTGAAAAGGCGTGTTCTAGCGCCATCGCGGTGGGCTCCTTTGCGGTTTAGCGCGCGTACAGGAAATACTTGGCGCACAGGTCAACCAGACACACGGCCTCTTTATGAAGATACCTCGCTGCAGAGTATTCCCTTTCATTACTTGTGTGGGAAAGTCGGCCTGCGTACCTGCGACTGGCTGCCGGTACCTGCTCAACCTACAGAACTGCACTCTAGCCGCACCTCGTAGGCATTTGCATCGGCCTTTTTACTACTCGTAGGTGTTTGAAAGAGTGGTGGGGAAATGTGGGCTAATTACGTCGAATCCCACTCCTGTCATCTCTTGGGAGCAATTGTCAATCTGTTTGTGAGGTACGGAATCTCTACCTGACCTCACCACCATGGCTCGCGGTGCTTGCTTGGGTGGGCAAGATCCACCGGGAACCGAGTCCGTGGACAGGAGCGGGTCCAGGAGCAGCAACACGCTGTCAATCAGCTTCACGGACCAACCTGATTTGCAGCAAGGACCGGTACAAAATGCCTTGTTGGTGTTCCGTACCGCATCGGCATTGGTTAATCCGTGCTCTAGTGCGCTCGTAATCCGGACGTCGACTGCCTGCGATGCATATTATATGTGTCTAGTAGTTGAAGGAATATGGCCAACACGGCGTAGGTACGTGTGACTGTTACACGACAATGTATCTTTATGTTTAAAACGGGTGTGCAGTAACTTTTGCAAAAGTACCCGTAAGCGGTTCGAGTCACATGGTGGTTTGCTCTATCTAAAACCCACTAGTTCGGCGTCGTTCCAACAATCTGGTATCAGAGCGAAATGAAACCGCAGAGATTGCGCATACGGAGGTACTTTGCGGATTACATAATCCCGACTGAGTCGCGCTGGATCGTCACTGTAGGTACCTGAAGTACCTGTAGCTTAGGTAGGTAGGTACTTTGGGCGCTGTGAAAATTTTCTCAGGGCACAAAGTTGCTGCTGTCGGCGGAAAAGTAGGAATTGCGTTAAGCCGTGTCGGGACTACGTCGACATTGCATCGACGAATCTATCATCTGGCCATCTGGGCGACTATGAAAGTATTGGCATAGCCGCGAGCGACCAAGGACCTACGGTGCGCCTACGGTACGCTAGGGAAGGTAGGCCGGTAAATCAGGCCCAGTCACAGCGAGAAAAATACTTTAATCCGTTGGTTAGGTACTCCGTACGTACGATTCACCACGCGCAGCAGGCTTGCCTCTCGACCCAACCTACCGGGTGCGCCATGCGCTCGCTCATTTTACATGTGTTTCAAGACAGACTCGGAGCCAAACCTGCGACCCCCGCGGTAGCGTCTCTGGAACATGGAACGTAGCAATCATCCCTACGGCAACAAACTCCTTTACTCGTACACATCGTAGGTAATGCCTTACGTAGGGAAACCGTTCATGGCATTTCTCTCGTTTCCAATTTAAATACTGTACTATTCAAGACATCATCCAACCGATTATCGTTACAGAATACCGTCGTGCATTATGTCATTCGCCCACATGTGCACCACCACTGGTTTCCGTAAATCTACCCTATCTTTCCGTACCACATGCCCCAACTCGAAGGGAAGATCCCCTCCGCATTAGTGTAGCGTACTCCGTAGGTACATCCCATTAATGACCACGGAGCATGCCTACCTACTTCGTACATAGGTACCTAAAGTATGTTGCGCGTGCCATTGGGTACCCATCTTGAGGACCGGAGCGCCGGGCATGACATGGGAATAGATTCCTAATCCAGGACCTCACTTCGTTCTGTATACCCAGGTAGGCAGCTGCTCCCTATCCCTATCCCTATTCCGTACGAGTGCTCTGTCAGGATTCCCGTCGATACGGTAGCTTTGCAAATAATGTAAGCCCCCTTCAACGTCATTAATGAAAATACATAAATAGATCGTGACAGACACTTCGCCCATCCCAATTCCCAGGTCATCGTCCCTGCCTGCCTACCTTACTTGCCGTGCCACAGATCCGGTCCCGTCTAGCTGGACCGTCGACGGGGCCAATGAAATGAGATCACAGGCTGCTAGGCAGGTATAAGCACTTGCGGAGCCTAGACTAGTGTAGTGTACGCACTATACGAAGCTGTCGCCGCGCCCCCCTGTTGGGCCGGGATGTGAAGACTCTTTCAGTTGCCTATTCGAGGGAAGCACTTGATAGGGGGGATTTTTAGCGGCGGCCCACAGCGCGAAGTACACACCACATTTAGTTAGGTTGCACCTACAGGGAGACTAGCGTAGGTACCTTTTGCCCTGTGGCCAGTCGAGCCAGTCATCAGCGAACCCGTGAGAATGGAAGCAACGTTTTGCACACAGTCGCATGCGCGATCTGCCGTACTGTGTGTCTACTTTAGGTACGAGACGATATTCGGACGGGCGAGAGAGACGACGCTGCGCACAAGACGGTTCGTGCGTTGCACAAAGTACCTCCGCTATGCCGCGATGGTGAGGGCGGTACCTCGAGGAATCAGTGTTTCCAAGAAACGATCGATAAATAGCAACTCTGGGCGGAATGATGCACTGGCAAACTTGCACCTCACATTCCGCTCGGAAGAGAGCGTGAGACTCGACCATTTAATAAATAAATAAATTGAGCGCTCAGAAAGAAAAACAAACCCCTTAACATTCCTGTTTTATTTCTATTTTCATCCCCCCCATTGTTTGCTGCTGGTGTTGTGACCGGAAAAGTCTCGACAGTATGAGTATTCGTACGGACTTAAACTGCACGGTGTGTCACAGTTTATGTGTCCAGCGTTACAAACGTTCCGAGTTATGCAAGTTATGTAGGTTATGTAGGTAGCGAAGGCGGCAGAGAGGCACGGTGGGAAAGAAAAAGCTGCTGCTGCCGGTGTGTAGCATTCTCCAGCCCCACTCCCGGTCATACACACATCCACGGACCACGGACCACCACGGCTTGACTGATACCTACCACCTCTCTCTTATCTCTGTCTCTCCGAGTCTCTCAGGGCAACCGATAATATAGGTCACAGTCATGCCGCCCTCTCACGCGTCATCTGGTCTCGCGGCTTGTCCGTGTCACCAGACGCAGACGATGCAGACGATGGGGTAGATGCTCCATACAATACCTACCCCATTTACCATAGCAGACGACGAGATGGTCGTCTGCTGCGTACGAGTAGGTACTACTCCGAACATACATAACAACCCTACGCAGTGCGCAGGACCGCAGTACACAGCCTACTACCACTCAGCATGGTCCTTTTCACTCCCGAAACCCAGTTCCTGGCACATCTCGGCTAAATCCCTGGTCCCGAGTCCCGCTGCACCCAACATGTTGGTGACAAATTCCCGATGATACGACAGACATCGTCAGGACATGAAAAGGGAGTGAGATGGTAGAGAGTCGACGAGAAGAGAAGACTACGACGTCGACTAGGTAGGTCAATCCCCCACTTACCACCCCATGGAACACTTCACCGGATCTAAATACAGCATACAATATTCTGTATGCATTCATGGCTCGCCCAATGAACTGGACAATGCTGTCCTCGTTGACCATCCACCCCTCTTTTTTTTGTTCGTCGTGCCAGTTGATTGATTCTATGAATATATACTCCGTACTCTCATGCACCACACGGCAACGCAACGCCCAATCTACTCGTACTGGCTGCGTACCTTACACTACGCCATGAAATCCTTACTCGTACACACTTCATATCGTCAGATCATGCCCGTGGATTCCGTATACATGCCGTGAGAGAGATGTGCCCATATCTACAGTCGCTCCTCGATGTATCTGTGCACTGCAGATGGGCATATGTGCGATCCACTGGGGCTTGATTACCGACTGGTCAGCCAGCATACGATCGATCAGATCCGAGCAGCCAGCCACATTGACTGTCTGGTTCTCGCTACGTACGAAGTATTACACAGGAGAGACTAACATAAGACATTCTCACTAACGTTGGTGCTTATGTGATGTCGTATGTTTCTGCACATTACATGTGAGTCAAGCCGTTTTGAATCACATTTTATCTGCGATATTTCCGTCGTTTCGACGCAGGTATTCGTCAAGTACCTCGGGAATACGGAACCACTTCATCTTCGTACTCGCATAGGGTACCCCATTGATCGACTTTCTCACGATTGGTGATGACCATGATCTGCTCTAAAACCGGGATCTTGATCTGATGCCGTGGATGCCGTGGATCCAGCTACCTATGTATAGGATAGCGCGAGGCCAATGACGAGCACTGCTGCACCGCTGCACCGGTAAGAAGAGGGCAACCAACATTTCACGTCACCGTCCTCACGCCAACCGCTCTTGCACATCCATCCGCACATCTCTCGCTCGCTAGATCCAAGCCTGAAGATTTACAGTCTAACACCATAATTAAACAGGTCGGCAGTGCTTGGCAGGTCTAGCTACTTACATACCTACCTAACACTATGTACGAGTGGCCTGCCTGCCTGCAGCAGCATCTCGTCCGGATACACTACTTGTAGGTAGTGTACGATAGGCACTTCACAGTCCACGTGCGTTACGTGGCGTCTTCCCGATGTCTTGGGCAGAACGTTGCGGGTATTTTTACCCCGGCACTGCCCTTTCCCTGCGCGGCGCTGCTCTGCCCTGCCCTGCCAGTGTGCCATGACATAGGGGTAGGCAATCCTTGGGTGGACTGCAGATGAGATGTGTGTGATGAAGCTATCTCCTAACGGCTAGCCAGTTGACTGGGGAACCACCTCCCTATTCCGTATGCAGAATGTCACTGCAACCGTGCCCCCCGCCCCCGATGTGGTATGATTTTTTAAGGTTGTAGGTCGTACTCGCGGGGGGGTTTGTGTGGCAGACGGCGCCCAGGCCTTTGAAGATTGGTATTGTTGACAATTGGCCAGACGATTCCCAACCGGCGGAGGGGGCCCCTTGGATGGAACGGTGTGTTATTACGATGACCTCCGGTACCTTTATTGTACGCCTTGCTGTGCCCGGAGTGGGAGTTGAAGTGGGACTGGGACTGGATATGGAGGTGTGGGGAGGGTCCTCACATGCAAGGCCGATGGCTATGCTCTGCCGAGTCTGCCTTGAAAGAATTTTTTTTAACATGACGATATCTACCTATCTACGGATCAGCTACCTATTGCATGCGAACTAAGAAGGTTTGCATATTGGTTGCCTCTGCCGATATGGGTCGCATCTCCGTTGACGGAGCGCCGGCTGTGGACTAAGATGTTGGTTTCGGACCCGGGCTGCGGCTCTATGCACCAGTGGCGGTTATCGGTACGTCTCTCTGATCTCCGCTCTGTATGCCTTTGACTCTAACTATTTTATCCAGTTCTTACAAAGAGAGACGGAGACAGCAAGCATCAACTACCTAGATTTTCATGTCGAGGTATGTTTCTGTCAGTTTTTGCGCCAAAGATATGTAGCATATCTCACGCGCGTTACTCATCCATGCCCTTACTCTTCTCTGTTGTCGTTTGAAAAGTTTCAACTCACGGCATCTCTAAAGAGAAAGTCAGATCGCCAGTGACGCGCTTTTCGTCGTCATGGCCAGTCTGCATGGAATTGTAAAGTAGAATGTCTTACTGTTTCTTTTCCCGGGCGATCCGAAGATCTCTGTCGTTCTTCTTTATGCTTTTCCTTTGCTTCTTCTCTTTATCACTTTTTCTTGAAAAAAGAAAAAAAGGAGTTTCGATATCTCGTGTAACCTTTGCGCGCCGGTGAACGAGACACCCACTCGGACGGTCGCATGCGCACGGGACAGCGCTTCGAGATTCGTGGGCGGCTGGATCTATTTACATACATACCGACAACCGGTACCTGCCTATGTATGGGCCATCTGCACGTATTACACGAGGTACCGGCAGGTTAAGGTGGTTACGGTATCCAGAGTGATGGATGCCAAGTCTCTTCGCCTTGCCTATCCTATCGCCGTTCATCGTTATCGCTAGGACTACATATCTCTCCCGAGTCCGCGCACGTGGATGATCTGTCTTCTTACGAGTATGAGTACTCGTACGTACCGTACTGTACCAGACTCGGCTCGTCCCTCGATTGGGTCGAGTCATTTGCATCGAGTTTCGGATACTCGTGGGCAGCAGGCGTCACGCGTCACGCGGGCTTTGCACGGGAAAGTGACCAGTCAGATACGGCGTCAAGTTTCGTGACCGTTGAGGCTCAGGTCGAGTAAGTACTCGTACTTGCATCTGTATACTACATGATAGTACACGAGTACTATTTCATGTATGTCTGAGTACGAGTATGTGTTTAGGGCAGGCAGATATGTAATGTGTATGTGTATGTATGACGACCCTGGGAGGCCTGTCGCTGCTGACAACTTGGACGCCACGAACAACCCCAGGCCTGCGCCGGAGGGTCTACATACATACATATACATATCTGCCTGCCCTATTATGATGCATACTCCGTACATGGAATACGCACTTACATACTGCAGACATACTCGTACATATGCACCATACATATGGAGGTAATAAGCCACCCTACATACCCCGAACGCGGCGCCGGCGCATCGACGGCAAGACGACGAGTTTGCAGGTGTGCCCATCGGTAACACAGCGCCAACACGGTGAAACGAGAGCAAGGGCATGCTCCCTTTCCCTTTCACTAACCCAATGCAGTGGTTCGCTGAGCGTCGCTTGACTGGACTTCCCTGTCCAGACATCTAGACCGGCGATGTATGTAGCTGGGACGAAATGTTACGTACATGATCAGGCCATTGCTTCGAAGGGAAGGACAAAGAAAGGGGGTCATCATCGATTCTCTCCTTTTTTCAGAGAAAACGGGTTACGCAGTCTAATCTATCTGGATTCGCTTGCGAAAGCGAGAAGAGAGAGAATAAGGCTCGAGTCGCCTCTCCCTTGCAGCAGAATGGGCTCATTTGAGAAGGTTTTTTTTTTCTTTCGCTGCGCCGATGTCATCGTCCGTGGCCGCAGCAGATATGTATATGTACGAGTATATATCGTATGTATGCGGTCGATCAGTCGAGGCGATGACAGTGCGTGCGGGCTGGACGGTGGCGTTTGCCGGCATCCGGTGTCCTGGATTTCCCTTTTATCTCAAATCGAGATCCCCTTCATACCTTTCTGCATGGGGGGGGAAGACAGGGCCCCCTATCTATGTACCCATCGCTTCAGGGTGTTGCGCAGAATGAAACCCCGCTCGCGCTCGCAACGGCTGATCTGCTCGGGTGGCACGACGTACTAGCTTCCGAGGCGGGCGTCGTGAGGAAATGAGCAGAGAGAGTGTGAGTGAGGCAGATCCCGCCCCATTTGATTTATCTCGTCAAGGTAGGTCTGTACCGGAAGCGAATATATAGTTGTCTGTGGTGTAAGCGTATGTGCGTATGTATGTATGCATTGCATACCTACCGGTTAATGTTGAAAAGGGGGCCCGGGGACTAGGATAGGAATTTTTTTTTGAGTATTATGGGTAGGGAGGGAGGGAGGGAGCTGATGGCGGAACGAATGAGACGACGTTGGTCCCAGAACTTCAGACCATAGACGAGGGCTGTGTGTGAAGCTTGGGTCGGACAAGACAAGACAGGGAAGAAAACACAAATAAAAACAAGCAACAACAGCCGCGCCCTGCGTGCTGCACGTTTTTGCTTTTTATTTTTGCTTCTTCTGCGATGATTACATACTCGGGAACTCAGTCGCGAGCATCTCGGTAGGTATGGCGTACCGACTGATCCCACTCGTTGTGTCACGGGGAACTGGGAGTTATCTATCGTTGTGATACACCGTACTATTTATCTTGTTCGCTTGAAAAGGCCCTACATATTACGACTTACTGGCGGAGATAGGGTCTTAAGTTCGTGGTTTGTTTTTGATATCGCGATGGAAGCATTCTCTCTCTTGAGAAGTTTGCAGCTTTGGTCTTAAGACTTCATATTATGAGTTGTGTTTGTCAGGTTTGAATTGCGCAAGAAGGAAGTACTCGTAAGAAGGAAACAAGGTGAAGCTGAGCCAAGTCGCGACTATCGTCTCTTCATCACACGTTAGTGGCAGATCTATTTGTGAGTTCGGGTATAGCACACAGAATCCATGTCGACGAAGTAGGTAGGTATTTCATTCAGCTTCATTAAAACACATAGTGCTTACGACTAATTACCATCTTATCCTATCTTATCCTCGAATGTCGCGAACCTGCGCCTTGATACGTACAAAGCATAGTACGTAAAGGTACTATGCCATGTCTGAGAGAGAGAGGGAAGGGGCCGGGTTCGAGAAACATCCAGTCAGAATGGCCAGCATGCTAATGTCTGATCACATCAGTGATGAAAAAGCCACGCCACGCACACCCAATTTCGCAGGTGTTGGATGAGGTTACCCAGGACTAACTGAGGGTCTCAGCGCCTCTGTTCTTCGTCACGAGGCGCAGACTAGGTAGGTATGGACGTAGGTAACTCACGTGGTCTGAGTCACATTCATACGGCCTACCTGTCTACCTTACCTGTCTACCCAGACCTAGATCAACCCAACCTCGCAACAATCCCCTCAACCTCCACCCCATCAACGCCCCCCTCCCTCCCCAAACAAGCAGAATGCAAAACCACTCCCCCCTCCCTACTCCGTAACCCCAACCCATCAACCAACATCCCCACATTCGCCCTCCTAACACCCCCTCCTACGATTATCTCAACGCTCGCGCGATCGAGTATTTGGCCTAACATGGGCATATTGTCAACGGCCTTCCCGAGTCCACCGGACGTCAGGATCCCGCTGAACCCGCACCGCGTGACGACGGATAGATGCGAGGCCCATTTGTCCGGGGAGGAGGTGATGAGCTCGTCGAAGGCGCGGTGGAAAATGCTTGGGTAGGGGGTTGCTAGGGCGATTAGGTGGGTGCATTGGGCTTCATTGACGTGACACTTTCTTCCTTTCCCCTTTCCTTCATTTTCGACTGCGTCTTCGTCCTCGTCTTCGGACAAAATGCCAAAAACAAACCCATCCCCCCGCGCCAAGTCCATCAAACCCGTGTCCTTAAACGCCTGGATAGAGGATTCCATGGTGCGAAGTTCGGCGGGGGTATAAATAAAATCCCGTTTCTTCTCATTTTCCTTCACATTTCCCCCCTGAGAAAGAAAAGAAGGCGGCCCCCGCGGCCGAATCATAATCCGCACGGGCACCGACGGATGAGCCGTGGTGAATTGGATGAAGTCCTCCACGCTCGGCGTTAGACCGCCTGCGCTGTAGGACCCGGCCGCGTTTAGCTCGATCCGGGTTGCGCCAAGGGTCACTGCGTCGTGGGCGGCGCGGGCGCCGAAGGCGGGGATTTCGAGGGGGAGGGGGGTGGGGGACATTGTGATGATGGGGAGATGGGTGGTAAGGTAGGTGAAGCGGAAGTGAGGAATCAGTTCGCGTATATGAAATGTAGTGATGCGCGATCTCAAGTGAGAAAGCTGTTGATCATGAGTGATGGTTTGAGTACGAATTAGTACCTATGGTTTGAGTCGCGAATCAAGGTGAGCCATATGATTGTATCTTGGCGTTGAAAATGCCCCAAATCCTAAGTGGGGCCGGTATGAAAGTCAGTATTACCGGGTAGGTGGTGTAAGTGATGGGATGAAGTCGAATTCGACCCGAAGAGACTTGACGACAGACCTCGATGAATGGATGAAAAATGTTCCAGTGAATAAATTGGTGTCTGGCTTGAGTCTTGACATATTTCAGTCGTGAAGAATAATGCAGTAAGATTTGGGGAAGGGATGGACAAGTTGAGTCGATTCCGGCATACCGGGCCTGTGTATATTGAACATCGAATCGTGCAGCGTAAGCGACGACGTGAGAAGTTCTGGATGACTTGCTCTCACATTTAGTCGCAACCAGATCTTTTGTTGAATGTGAGATCTTTGCATGATATTTGACTCAAAATCTGGTTCGTCATCCGAATTGGAGTCGAATCGTACTAGACATACCTTCAGGATACCAAAAGTTGACCACATGTAAAGGAGTCGACTGCGCAATCCTCCAGCGTTCACAAGTCTAAGTCTCCATCTCTATGCCTCACATTGAAGGGTAACCTTCCAATCCCCATATTGGAAGTTTCAATAGAATGTGAGTCCGTGAGCTCTCACGACTACCAACCCCCTGGCTAGCGACAGACCAGTCATGGGTTGCGCGCAATCACGGCATCGACCTTGGAAGAAAGAAGACGGTTATGCCGTATGATTATATTCAGAGTCATATATCCGATGCCTCATTACATCCCTCCTCATCATGCCATCCCAATGCTTCACCACCCTCCACCCCTAAACCCGATCCAAAAACCCAAGCACACTAACCTCCCTCCCAATCCCCATCCCCTCCTCCTCATCCTCGCACCAACTCGGCAGTCCCGTTCTCCCCTCCCTCAGCCGTCTCGCATAAACAACCGGCATCTCCTCCCCCCCAGGAACAGGCAATCCCCGATCCCCACAAAACCACGCCTCCTCATCCTTTCTCCTCCGTCTGCGTGGCCGATTTCTTACGCGTCTTTCCGTGCCCCAGTCGAGTATTTGTCGCCAGCAGTGTGCGAAGACGCAGATTAGGGTCGTCCCCAACACCACGGCGATTATGGCGACTGTTAGCGCGGTGATGAAGTCGTGGGAGAAATTGACGGCCGATTTTGTCGGGGACGGGGAGGAGGAGGCATGGTGCGTTGTGTGCGCGTGCTGGGTCTGGTGTTTGTGCGTGTGGGTGTGGGTGTGTGGTTTGTGCGTGTGTGGGGAGGCGGTCGTGGGAATGATGAGGATTAGGAAGAGAGATAGGAGTTGTAGGTGTGGTATTGGGTGTTGGTTTCGCATGTTGTCTGTCTGAGTGCCGTTGTGGACTTTAAGAGGTTGGACGACGAGATGCTTCACGATTGTCGTCCGCCCTCTAAAATGTTGATCAAGCTATGAAAAGCTCCATGCAAACGATGACGAGAAGAGTAACGAGTAAACAACGGCTAACCGGACATGAGGTTGCCCGTTCCCTTCCTCATACAGTCGTGCTCATCATTCACGCAGACCCGAATACGAACCCCTGAGACACGCGAAACATGGACGCCCCGTATTGCAGTCCGTTGCGCGAGGGGAAAAGTTAAAGGGGCTTGCGACACGACTGCTGTCCTGTGCAAGCAGGAGCATGCACTTGTCATCATCATCTTCTTCTTCTTCTTCATTCCTCTCTGAGTTTGAGAGGGAGCAAAGTTACGCGCAAGCAGTCGTCGTAATGATGTTGTCTTGTTACTCAGCGCACTGCGTTTTGTAAAGACTCATTTAGGGGTTTGCGATCACTGTTGACATGCATATGCGCATACATCAGGTACTCTGCCAACTCCGCACTTCGGAATTCTGTGAGTTGATCGCATGTTTCTACGTGGCCTCTGGGCTGGAGATTCTTTTTAGACCGAATGAATGGAAGAGTTGGTGTTAATGTGGATGAAGGCGTTGCTGGGGAGATGAGGATTGGATGTTGAGGTTGTTGGAAAAGGTCGGCGCCGATTGATGAGGTGTTGGTTGATGTTTCAATGGAAGGTGGTGAGTTGAGATGTTCAATAGTTGTTCGTTGAGAATGGTGAATTGCAAAATCTCGAGTCTTTAAATCATTCATCATTCGGTGAGATGTTGTTGGAAAGGATCGGCGTTAATTGATGAGGTGTTGATTAACTTCCAACGGATGATGGTGAGGTTGAGGGGTTGAGGAATTGTTCATCGAGGTGCTATTGAAAAGGGTTGGCGTTAACTGATGAGGTGTTGATTGAATGATCAACGGATGGTGATGGATTGAGACGTTGAGGACTTGTAAGTTGAGGAGAAGGGTGAGTTAGAAAGTTTCGAGTCTTTGAAGTATAAGTATTATCTTGTCTGCTTTTCGATCGTTGACAGCAGCACGATAAGTCTGTCTATTAGTGAATCTGTAACGTCGATCAACGTAATCGGTTCGCTACTCAGGTCAATGTTCTGGTTGTTGTCAATTATGCCACGCCTCAACTCCTTCTTACATCAAAGCGCAAATCTCATAACATCTCTTAACACGTCTTGTAAGTTGCGCAAAGAAGTTACCTACAGAGCCACATCCCGTTACATACACATCAAGTCCATTCAATACTGCTCAAAATGCCCACGGGCGGAGTACATAGCGGACTTACAGCTCTAACCACGGCCCACCAACGGACCTGCGCCGGGTGGTCTGCTCCGGGCCGAGACCGAGGCCGGCGCAAGCGGCTAAGACGTAGCGCGCCGGGAGGGACTCACGCTATGACGAAGTTCTTGCAGCGACTATAAACGCGCTTGTCTTGTAGCGAATTAGTTGACAAGCGTAACTACGTGCTATTAATAGGTAGACAGGTAAATGCAGTTCCATTTGAACGTGAATGAGTCGCGTCGTTAGACCAGTCAACGTAATGAGATAACTAGCCGTGGACATTATTCAGAGGCTTTTCGCTCACCGAGTAGATCACAACAACAACAACTACCTACACGACAGCTTCGTATTTACTAATCAGTCATGCTCAACTCGGATCATCAAGAGGAATCTAGATGACCATGTTCCACGATCTCCTTCCCGACCTGTCAAACCCAGGCCCTCTCATCCTCCTCCTCATCACAGTCCTATCGATCCGGTACCTTCTTCATAATGCCCGCACCACACGCGCCGCAAAAGGCGCGCCGGCTACATTCCCGTACCTCGTGCCCTTCCTAGGGACAGTCCCGCTCACATACCTCCTCGGACCACGCGCCTTCATCCTAAACAAATCGTATGTCCCCCCTCCCTTTCTCATCCCCTCTAACACCATCCAGAAACTTCTTCCAAACCCCCCACCCAACACGCATAAAGCTTCTCACCACGGACTTCTACGTCCTCCGGGGTCCGGAGAACCTCAAAGCCCTCTTCAAAACCTCCTGGGCCTGCACCTCGATCCCCTTCGTCAAGTTCGCGCTCGGCTACGCCTTTGGCCTCCCGGGTCCGGCACTAGCGGCCTACGACAGGGACGATTCGGGGGGAAATCATGTCCCGCATCCGGAGAGTACGGTTGAGGCTAGGAATCGTGTGGATTATCGCGTGCATGCGTCGCTGGTGCAGTTTCTTGAGGGGAAGGGGTTGGGGCCGTTTTGGGGGCGGTTTGTGGGGGAGATTACGGGACGCGTGGGGGAGCTTTGGGAAAGGGAGGGTGGAAGGGAGTGGGAGGAGGAGGATTTGATGCGTGTTGTTGGTGATGAGCTTACGCTTGCGACGCTTGAGGCGCTTTGTGGGCCGTATTTGCTGAGGCTGAATCCGAACTTCCTGAGGGACTTTTGGGTGTTTGATCGGAATGTGCCGCTTTATTTGCAGGGTGAGTTTTCTTTCTATCTGTCTTTCTGTCGTCTGTCTGGATGGTGGTTGGGTAGGAGATAGGGACTAATGAGAAGGAACAGGTATCCCGAAATTCCTCGCTCCCAAAGCCTACGCAGCGCGCGAGCGGGTCTGGAAAGCCGTGCAAATCTGGCAACAGCACGCACGGGAGAAATTCACGGACGCGGCGCTCGATGCGGATGGTGATGATCCGTATTGGGGGAGTAGCTTTTTCCGGGAGCGACAGAGGATCTTCTCGGAGATTGATGGGTTTGATTTTAATGCGATTGCGGCGCAGGATTTGGGGGCTGTTTGGGCGTAAGTATTTTATTGGGATAAGGGGGAATGTGACTGACTGACTTGTGTAGGATGCGCAACGCGATTAGTTCTACCTCGTGGTCTATTTTCGATATCTACAAGGATTCCGAGCTGCTTGCTAGTGTCCGAGACGAAGTCGACGCTTGTGTCCTCGATGGACATGTGAAATTCGATATTGAGAAGTTATTCCGGCAGCCCTTTTTGCAAGCTGTATATGCCGAGACGTTACGCCTGCGCATGCACTTCTACATCATCCGCATGGGCGACCGGGACGATCTGAATATCCAAGACTGGATCATCCCGAAGCGCAAAGTCGTTGTAACATCGACGACAGTCGCGCACATGGACACCGACGTCTGGAGCACGGGCGTCAACGGCGAGCATCCGGTTGACGAGTTCTGGGTGGGTAGATTCCTCAAGTTTCCTATGGATGGATCGAAGGAAGCGCCGACGTTCTCGATGAAGGGGCTTGAGGGGGCTTGGATCCCCTATGGTGGTGGGACGAGACAATGTCCTGGTCGACACTTTGCCAAGCGGCAGATTCTGCTCACCATTGCGTTGTTTGTGCGGTTATTTGATGTTGAGATATTGGAAGGGGGGAGGGATGTGAAGGAGGACTTCTCGATCAAGATGTTTGGGTTTGGCGTGTCGAGTCCGGCGGGTAAGGTGCCGGTGCGGATGCGTCGTCGTGAGCTCAAGGGCGTGTAAGCGTGGTCTAGATGGAGTTCTAGTCGACTTAATTCTCTCTGATATGAGCTGATCTTCAAGGGAGATGACGATACGGACGGATGGAAGGAAGGTGGTCGCGTGACCAGTAGAGCTAGACGGCACTTATTTCCATGTCCCCCTTAGTAATTGAAGTCCAGACCCTTGAACTAGCATGAGTGTACCATCAGCGCGGTCCTCCTCCTTTCTCCCGGACCCGGCCGTGAGGATGGACTGACTGACTGACTGACTGACTCGCACGCGAACCTGTAACAAGCCAGTCGAAAGGCCCGAATCTATTTGTCGTCAAGTGTCCATAAATAACCAAAGTCAAAAGGGTCACAGAAATAGCAAATATTCGTCACCTCCTCATGATAGCTGACTACGGGTTTAAACACTTTCTGTGTAGAAGAAGAAATCTTTATTAATTTTTATCTCATGGATATCTAGTGGAATGACCCAGACAGAATGTCATAGTCGGTAGAGCGGATTAATATGACTTTTTCCTTCCCAACCTCTATTCCCGCCTCGGCCTCCCTGCTCTAAGGGACAACCCGAGTTTTCATCAGATAATACAAAGGTATTGGTATAAAATAACTAAAAAAAGAGGGTATGTAGTAAAGCAAACAAACGAAACACAACTTCTAGGGAATAGAGATCATTGGGTAAGTCAGTCAGTAGTAGTAAAAGGGGTTCTAGCGATGATGTCCGATCCTCACGGCGTGTTAAGATCCGGCGGCATCGAGATGAGGCTCAGCGCACCGCTAGAACTCAGACTCGTCGCGACGGGCACGAGCTCATCAGGCTGTCTCGCCTTCGTTCTTGGCAGGCACCAGAGGCGAGTCGTTCTTCTCGGACGCGGTGCTGTTCTTGGGGGCTGCGCTGGCCGTGTTGTTGGTGCCGTTGTTGGCGTTGGTGTTATTGTGCTCGGGGAGATGGCCGGCACCGTGGACCCGACCCGATTGCGTAAAAGCTTTTCTGGGAGGTTAGTGGTGTTGTAGGGAGGAGGTTGGGAATGGGGATACTCACCTAGGTCCAGCTGGTTGTAGTCCCATTTGCGCGAGAGGAAGAGGAAACCTAGAGATAGCACGGGGACTAGGAGGAGATCGAGCACGCCGAAGAAGATGAAGCCGGGTGTCACTCCGATGCGGTTACCGCCGTCCGATAGACCGTAGGCAATGGGGTACAGGAGCCAGAGGAAGTTGGCCCAGGTGGAGAGGATGGTGTGGTGGTTCAAGACGCCGAGGCGTTGAGCTGAGTAGTGAGCGTTCAGAGTGTTGTAGGAGAGGACCAGCAGCGAGACGGTGCCGAAGGCGAAGAATCCCCATTTGTAGTTTGAGGTCGTGAAGGCTGAGACCAAGTAGCCGATGACCCTGGTTGATATTAGTATTACAAGTCCGAAGATTGCTGTCGACAGGTATGTATAAAAAGGGGCAACTTACCAGATCCACGAAAGGAAGATATTGTAAACGATGAGCGCCCAGGAAACACCACTAAGAAGACCAAGAGCAATGATGATAGCCGGGAAGCTGACAACCCAGTTGACATACTTGGGCCAGAAGATCTGTCTAGCGAAGGCAAGCGTCGGACTGGAGTTGACCTGTCTGACCAGTACGAAGCCCAAGTCGGAGGCCTGAGCGAAGTAGGTTATGGAACCGACGAGCAGGGCGACGATGAAGATGTAGTGGAAGATGCGTTCACCGGACCGGGCGATGAAAGACAGACCGAAGAGGGAGATGGCGGAGAAGGCGTAGATGGCTGTGACGGCCCATAGCCAGTCACTGCCGTTGACACTGAGGGCGTCGTTGCCGGCAGGAGGGTTGACGATTAGGGCGTCGTTTGAACGGTCTAGTAGAACCGGCATTTTCGAGGTGTGTGAGTCGTCTGATGATAGTGAACCAACCTGTTGTATGTAGATGAGGTGATGAGGAAGGAGACGTCTGTCAGTAACAGAGGCTCACTCAAGGTGATGTTGCTCTCAAGGGTAGCGAGGTGATGATCGAAGTCAAACGAAAGGGGATACCAGAGAGAGGGAGCAGTATCTTTATATCTGCAACGAGATGAGTAATTCCTCCCATCGCGAGCGGAGCCCAGGCGACTGGATCTCGATCACGGCATTGGCTGAACGCATCTCGCGACGTGATCTACACTAGTCTTCATGACAAACCCAGAGGAAGAAGATCCGGACGATCCCTCAGCCCACAGACCCGGCGCCCTTACTAATGACGACGCTGTGAGGGCCGAGTGACGGGTGACGTGGGCGTGAATAACAAACACTGAGATAGCAGCCGGGCTAAGAATAGCAGGGCGACGGTCTACCCGTTCGGCGATGAAGTTCGGAAGATTAGGAATCAGACAGAGGCTCTGTGACTGAGGCCCAATCCGATTGCTACCTACGTCCTCGGTCTATGGTCGATAGTAATCAGTAATCAGGTGACGAAGCATCCGACTGACTGACTGACTGACATCCCATCCCATCCCATGCGTTACGCCGCGGGTACACACCCACTCGGTGCTTTCCGGACGGACAGCCGTACCATCGTGTAAGTCGCGATGCCGAGGGCTCCGAACACCAGCCCGGGAAGTCTGGGATGCAACGTTGGCTGGCATGGCAAATACCCATGCCACGCAGCCCTATTCCGCGAAACTCCCAGATAAGGCAACGCTGTTTTGCCCTCCGTGTCTCCGCTCCGATCAACACCGAGTCGAGTCAGTCTTGCAGCCATTGGATGCTCAAATAGGAGATCGAGAAGTTTCCACGTTACGGGCTTGTCATCACCAGAATAACCACAGTCTGGACTAAATACATAATAGTAGAACACATCACGGGTCATAGATTCGCCTCAATGATAGAAATGCCGTATCAGTAAACATGGACCGAGATATATGTCATGTCAGCCCTCTGCGTCGCGTCGCATCCTTACCAGAGCAGATTCGCGGCCGAGGTGTGGAACGGCCCATACCTATCGTCATGCCTCGATGGGCCGAACCCAGGCAGACAAAAAGTTGACGTCACGGTAGATATTCCGGGGTTTGAGCTGATTATCAATATAGAATGGGGAAGCGAATAATGGGTGTGGAGGATGTTGGATATCGTGGTGCATGATCGGCAGATGGAAAGGGTTGGCGGGTCATTGTCTTTCCACATCAAGCAATGCTATGAAAAGATCACGACAAAATTATCGTCCGCGTCATATCTTACTGTGTGTCTGTGTCAGGCACGGAAGAGAGGGATGGCATTGGCCTATGGGGTTTGTTGTCGGGATTCACATGGACGTTGGAGCGTAGACGAGGTAGTATTGGATGTGACGTGAGGGCATAAGCGCATTTTTTGGGATAAATACTGTAGTTGATCTGGGATCTGAATTAATTCGAGATAGTCTATGTCGACATCATAGTCGATGTTGAGGTTGAAAGTCTACGCCGACATGACTGGCGATGTCATATGAATCTGTCTGAACCTACATGAGTCTTGTCCCATGCGATGAAAACACTCAACCATCCATCAAGGTGTTTATTCCACGTCGCATCGGTGAATGAGTGTGAGTTGCAAAGAGTCCGGACCGGCCGGATTCGCCGGGATGGCATCTTCATCCGGTTTTCGATGTAACATCATGGAAGACTCACTGAAATACTTCCATCTCATCTTCCAGCCACTACATCTTTCACAAGAGATAACTCAGTAAATAGAATAAAAGTGAAAGCCACTACAGAAGCTTCTCGAAGGTAAAGTTTCGCCCGTTCGTCAACGGATGGAGAGACGGGAGTCCATGTGAATCGTTATATTGAAGTTCCACTTTACACTCATATGCACCTATACAATAAAACCCGTATACCGAGACTCAACGACCGACATCGCGTGCGATCGCTCGGGTCTCCAAAAATGCGCCCAGCCTCCAAACTCACTCAAATGTATACTCGTTTCCACATTTCCAGTCCGAAGTTATTTCCCTGTGCACGTACGAGCGCAATTATGAGCGCTTTGCTCAATCCCTCGCCTGCATTGTGTCCCAGTCTGTTGGTTGCATGCGCTTCTGCTTGTTGCCGTTGATTCCCCACCAAGAAGTGGGCTGGCGCATTCATCGAACTGCATCGAAATAATCCATAATCCAGTACGAATTATCCCAGAATAAGTAATCCGTAGGTAATAATTCATTCAATCGCCTTTTGTCGGTTCCTCGGCGTCTCTCATATTCTCATCCAATTCTCTCGGTGGCGCGGTTTCATTCTCCTCGTCTTCCGAAATAACCGCTTCGGTTTGCTCTTCTCGCTCATTTCCTTGACTTTGCTCTTGTGAATGAGATTGTTGATCTGCAGACCTATTCTTCCTCGGCCTCCCAGCACCCGGCGCATTCGAAAGCCACTCGTCCCTGAGTATGAAGGGGTAATGGTAAGGGTTAAAGCCGCGCTCGATGGCCTTGGCGTAGATGCGGTTGACCTGCGACTGCGAGACCCCGGTCAGCGCGGCGATCTCGGCCGTCGAGCGGCCGCCGTACGGGGACTTGAGCATCACGATCACGGCTCTCATTGATATGCCGGTTTGTTTGACCATTTTGTTTTTCTGGTTCGTTTTTTTTTACTTCAGTATTTGGTATTTGGATTTAGTTATTGGCGCAGTTATTAAAGCTGGGGATTTATATGGTCGTTGGCGAAGGTGTCGAGCTAGTTGTTGACGGCGCAGGACTTTCGTATGCATTTTGTGAGGTTTATGTGTGGACGGATATGTAAGTATCGATGTTGAGTAACTATCGTGAGTATCAGCGCCATAGTTTCACAGCTGGATGCAGATCATCGCCGAGAGGGGGTGATCGAGCTCATCTCATTCATGAAAACATATCCTTTCCTCTTTACCAGTATCATCACCATCATCAAGCTTCACTACCAATCACCTACAAGGCAAAATCCCAAACTCATACACCACAATGGCCTCACAAATCCCAGCCGCCTACCGCCTCCTCTTCACTCTAATAGAGCCCCTCTTCGCAACCGCCGGCGCCCTCCAAGCCCTCATAGCCCCAACGTCCCTCCTAAGCGCAACCCTCCCGAGCATCCCCTACTCATCCACCCTATCCCCCCTCTTCACGCAAATGACAGGGTCCTGGCTGATGCTCGCCTTCCACGACTTCGTCTCGTTGCGCGGGACGCACGACGTGCGGATCTGGCGGCACACGCTCGCGGCGTCAGCCATCAGCGATGTCTTTTATACGACGAGTCTCGTGCAGAGTATGGGGTCTGCGCTGTTTTTTAATCCGTTGAGATGGAGTGGGATGGATGCTGTTGTTGTCGTTATGACTGTTGGTCCGTTCCTGGGCAAGGTGTGTTTCCTTGCTGGGGTTGGATTGTCGACGGAGATGAATGAGGCAAAGGGAGGGGATGAGAAGAAGAGGGCGTGAGGGATGCTGGTCCTTTATGTGTTTTGAAGGTATTGTGATTGGGTGGAATGGTTATCTGGGATTTGGGGTGCTACGTTTCATTGTTGGAAAGGGGTAATGAGCGTGGTTCGGAAAACAGCCATTGGTCATCGAATTCTCATGCTACAAAACACATCAAGTCGGAATGGTTAAAATAGGTATTCGTTGTCGGCATGACTTACAACACAACTCTCATACTTCATACGGATTTTCTTCCCAAGCCCTGCGCCAACAAAAGCCTTTGCACCCAGCCAGTCATGCTTTCGTCACAGCTACGCCCAAATCAACTGCTTATGCCAACCCCCAACTCCCTTATGCTGTTCACGTGTCAGATGCCGTGCCCCGCGCCATGATATATACTCAAACAACCCATAATCGTCATCAATGCAGGTCTTCACTGCTCATCAACAAACAAACCTCTCAGTACCCATTCTTCATCTGCCAGAGAGCAGACTTGGCGCGCTCACGCACGTCCAGCTCATCATCGCTCTGGCCGAGCGCTTCAAGCTTCTTCAGGAATCCCAGGTTCCTCAGTTCCGTTGCTCGTTGCGAACACGCGTTCGCGTCGCTCATGTCCTCTTGCCAAGTCAAGTTATTGATCAAATGGCACAGGGCAACCCGTACTTCTCGATCTTGACTGTTGAACAACTTTGCCAGCTGTTTGAGCATGTCGGTCTGTGCAATCACAAGCTGCCGATGCCGGGGTACACTAGCTGCGATATGGACCAGGACATAAATGACTGCCTCAATAATCTTGGGAACAGGCGAAACAACCCGAGCCTCATTACTGCCACTGATACTAGCTTGGCGAGTAAATGGGTGTAGGGCCTTCGGCTTCAACTTAGAGGCTAGGATCGTGAATAGGCGATCCTGGCCCAGTGTACTCATAAGATGATCAATCATCTCCGCAGTGTCGCTCGCCGAGTCTGGGTTGTTGCCAGAGTGGGCGTCACCAATGAGATTTCTGATGAAATCAAGGGCTTGCTCTTGAATAGCACGGTCATCGCATATAGCTTGACGACCAGGATTCTGTTCTACCTCTTCAAGCCGATCGTAGTGTTGCCGTGCTAGCTGGAGTATCTGACTCTCCGGCAGGTCGTACGTCGTGCCACCCCTCTTAACAGAACTGCTAAACCATGGGCGACTCGGCTCATCCGAAAAGTCCATCTCTACATCTTCGTCCATACCGTGTGAAGTCGTCGAAGTCGACTTCTGTTGTTTGGTTCGAGGTTTCTTGGAGTAAAATGCCTCTTCTTCAGTGTTGTCACAGATGAGTTGAACTAGCCAACCCGATTGAAGCTCTTCTATGCATTGCTTCTTTAGGTCTAGACTCGCGGAATCGACGAGATGCTTCAGAGCCCATAGCGCGTTCAGTCTCAAAGACGCATTGTCCGAATGCGCATGCTTACATAGCACTGGGAGGACACCGGCATCGACTAGAGGCTATAAAAACCAGTCAGTTAGTGGCATGCTTCACGAGGTTTCAGGGGGGTAAGACTAACCGTTCTCATCGGACTGAACTCTGGCAGGAGGTTGCATACACACGACGTCGCGGCAATCTGAACGTCGACTTGAGGGTGACGAAGGAGTTCGAATATGGGTTTCGAGACGGAATGATCTACCAGTGCAGTTCGAAGGGTCTTAACCGATCGAGACAGCATTCGTAGAGCATAGCATGCCGCAACAATGACAGACACCGGGTTTCTCTCAGCTTTCGACGCTCTGTTGCCAGAACTTCCATGACTGTCCTGGTCCTTCGATTGTTTCAGCTTAGCGGGAAACTCGTTCAGGGAATCAATCATGTAGGGCACCACATCCTGATCTACGATGGCTTTGCGATAATCTTCCTTGAACATGGCCAGCGCGCCAATTGCTTTCAACGTTGTTTCTCTTACTCTTATCCGGTGAGTGACCAGCCGATTCTGGCCCTCATCAGCCAACTCGCACTCTGCGTGCTCGCCAGTGAAGCTAGTATCATCCGGTGACCAGGGGCGAGCTTCGGCAGCAGGTAATGGGGTATCATAGCTACTTTTCAGCAGCTTGCATATCGTCTTCACCGCACGACAGTCATACGCAGCCTTCTGCGTAACCTCACTATCTGTAATGAGTCGAGCAAGCACCGCCGGCGCTTCTTCAACGATGTTGAGTATCGATACTGCTTCTGGACTCATCCAATCATGCTTGAATGTCTTCGCCTTAGCTTCGGCGTCTTCAAGCAGCCTCAACAAAACTGGAATGACGAGCAGGCCCATGCTGGACTCCCTATCTGCATAGGCAAAACCCGTCTTGAAAAGTGAGGCGAGCACTGACGTTGCCATCAGTGATTCGGTTCCTTTACTTGTGCGTAATAGGTGAATTAACCATGGTACGAGTGGTGTTTCAAGAGGTCGGTCATCCGCCTCCGGGTTACGCGTGGCGTTCTCTTCGGGCGGTGTCCAAGAGACGATACTCGTCTGTAATTTGGAGCTCGGTCGGCCATTATTGCTAGGAGACTCTCTAGAGGAAAAAGAGGAACCGGACGAAGAGAAACCGCCGGTATTCCCATGATTTCGTGAGTGTGACGGCGTATCAGGGAGCAGCATATCCATAATTTCAGGCTCCCTGGGCCTCTTCGGCCTTATTCCTGGAAGCTCCGAATAATCAGAAGAGTGGGTTGAATGTCGGCTACCACCATTCCAGAAATTAGGGAACACCGCGAGAATCGAGGGCGAGTAAACGAGTTTACAGACACGCAATGCCGAGTCTGTGACAATAGCAGCAATGGCACCTAGCACCTCATCCAGGCCTTTTCTGGAGATAGCAGGATCGGGTAGATACCATCCCAGTTGCTCCATATCGGCGCGAATATCGGCTTTCGGAAGCATATAGCCCTCGCACATTGCAATGCTTGCTAACCTCCTAGCAAGGGCATCTAAAATCCCAGCATCTGCCAGGAGAACCTGGTGGCGTTCCTCGCAACAAAGAGTGCGGACAAGGTATGCGGCGTGTGTAATTTGGGCCTCGACGTCACGGCTCGACGCGCGCTGCGACAGAATGATGCGCAAGCTTTCTAGTTGCGGTGATTCAAAGATAATGTCTGCTAGAATCTCGAGAGTGATGCCCGAGGTCATCGAGCCTGAATTTGCCGTAGCCACGACATACTCCCGAATCGTGTCGAGTGCGGCGAGAACGATTTCGGGATGCTCGTTTTGGAGAATATGTTCGCTAAGGACAACATCCAGTAAGCGTGAAGAAAAAAGTGGCTCGACGAAAGCAGGGCCAGCTGTAATCACCGATAATGTCAGTTTCGATTCACAGCCGATAATGGCAGCAGCAGGAGAGAAACGGCAGGAGGCGTACCACGGGCAAAGCTTGCTAGCAGCTGCAGAGCGTGTAATTGGACTGTGTCTTCGTCTGTGAACGGCGTACTGATGGTCTGAAGGGCTGGGAAGAGCTGTCGCGCCCTCTTCTCGTTGATATTCGAAGCAAAGTGGTTGGACTGCAGAGCAAGCACGAGGCGTGGGAGGAGGCCGTGGTGGACCCAGAACCTCTTCTGCTCATCATCGCCGATGACATCGTTCTTGATCAGCAGGAGAGCAGCAACGCGGTCAGCAGGACTCGCATTGAGCTGAGCCATGACCTCGTGCGGGTCGGGATGCATTTTGGCGGACAACAAATTGATACCTAAAGATGCGCGGAGAGCAGCGTGAACATCGGCGATCGTTCGCTCGGCGATGTGGTCTGGGACTCTGAGGGGCCAATCCGAGCGGGAGACTACGGCATATGGATAATCAGGATAGGTATGTGTGTCCGGCGTTGCTCAAACCGGGTTGTTCGGTTCAGAAATTAGAATCCCGCGATCAGCAGAAGTATGAAGATTCTGAGGGAAGAAGTTGGTACGGGAGAAGTGAGTAGGCACATGAATGAGAACCGTTAGGTAAGGTGTGAGTGCGGAATAAACTACGTCAAGCCCAGCAGTCCGACAAGGTTCATAAACGGATTACAAGTGACTTGTACGGAACACTTGTACGCTGTAGCAGACCCGCCCGTGGTGAAGCTCAGCACTGTGCTCGCAGGACGGTTTGTATCTCGGACAGTGTTGAACGGAGACGGAGCACCGTACAGAATACCTGCACGGCGTATCCATGCACATAAAAGGGAACCCCGCCGGACTGGGACCTCAGAATCACAATGGCAGTGAACAGTGTGGACAGTGTTTATTCTCCGTACGAAATACAGTACTTCTACTGTAACAGATGTCCCCTTCTCTCTGATGGACTACCACCGGCTCGCCGTGACTTAGGTAATCCGTACTGGACCTCAGGTACCCAGTACCGCTGCGTTAGGTACTGCAGCCAGCCCTGACCGGGATGGCCACCCATCATACTTTACTACTGCTCCCGTCGGCCACCAACCCGCAACTGTTCCTTCGGCGCCCCAGACGAGGCCATGCTCTCCTCCTGCATATCGCCAGAGATCGACCCGCCGCCACGGTTGCGAACCCAACGACCCTATAAATACCAATAATACTCGGACTCATTAGTCACGGCGACCTGCCGACAAGCATAGCCCAATCACTCTCCCGACCGACGCCGGGCCACGGGCCACGTAACAGCAGGAAGCAATTCAAAAATAGGGATCCCCGGACGACCATGATGGTTTGGAGAAGAGGAACATGTTGACTTCTTCTCCCGTAGCGCCACCGCCAATGACCACCTCTGCCTCCGCCTCCCCCTCCCAGCGAGACTTGTGTTATCCGCCTGCACCTCTGCAGCCTTCGCCGTCCCACTCTCCCCACCAGTTCCCCAATATCACGGCGTCCTTGCGCCGCCAGCATTCGAAACGCTCTGTCATCCGTCCTTCGTCTTCGCCGCCTGGCCCCCATAAGTCGCCACTGCAGTCGAAGCCGAAGCAATATGTTGGCGTGGATGCAGCTACACAGTACTCGCCTATGGAGCCCTTTGACCCAACGGTTCCTTTGCGAGCCGCCGACGGCCCTGCTTTGCGCAAGCCCAGTTCTTCTTCCGCCGCCGAGAATACAAAAACAGGAACACCATCTAGTAATGCTGGTGAACCGAGCCAGGCGGCTTCTCAGCCTAATACACAAACGACGAACCCCCTCTCTCCTTCCAAAAGGCGCAACTCTCAAGATCATACGATTGCAAGCGCCGTGGAGGCCAGTCAGCATAGCTCGTCCAAACGCTCTCGCACAAATACGAAATCTCCCAAAGTACTGCCGGCGCGATACGAGTTATGCGACGTCGAGGATATGGTCATTCTTATCGCCAATATGATAGGAGAACTAATTGAAACAAACGACGCTCTGGCAATGAAGAGCGGCAACCTCACAAGGTTCCATTCGAGGTAGGGTGCCTTTCCTTGTGTATGATATGGCTACGGCTATGGATTCAGACAGTACTCACGCGTCCATCTGCAGAACAGCGCCAGGTATTTCTGTCTTGGATTATTTGCAGCGACTGGCAAAACATGCCACGCTAACTCCGCCCCTTTTGCTCTCCATGGTCTACTACATCGATCGACTATGCGCACAATACATCGATTTTACCATTAACACCCTGACCGTACATCGCTTCTTGATCACTTCAGCCACAGTGGCCGGGAAGGGCCTCTCGGACTCGTTTTGGAACAACTCATACTACGCGCGTGTCGGGGGTGTCAAGGTGGCGGAGTTGAAACTCCTGGAATTAGAGTTTCTCTACCGGGTGGATTGGAGGATAGTGCCCATTCCGGAAGTTTTGGAGGCCTATTATAAGGGCTTGGTCGACCGTTGCGATGGTTATGTTATTCAAGGGGACGAGGAGGCGGCACACGAAGACAAGGACACCGACGAAATCGACGAAGATGACGAAGATGACGAGGACAGCGATGTGCCCAGCAAAGACAACTCGACATGAAACATCACGAGGAACTGGGCCTGAAGGGTTGGAATCTACGACAGAATATAATTCCCATTCAGACGGCGTCGTTGCCTTTATATGAAAGTAATCCACACGAAGTATATGCGAATTTCATTGAGCATGTGTCCCGGGGTTTTCATGATGAAGGGGTAGGTATCAGGGGGTATGTAGTCGGGTAGGAATCACAAGCAGGGTTAGGTAGGCTCAAGATACGCCACCGAAATCGGCTTCATGCCATTCTGTACTTGATCACAGGCGAACCACAACTTATACCATGATTCTCTTGCAGAGACACAGTAATAGAATCTGAAATAGTGCTACTATACAAGTACCTAATGCCGATGAGAATTCAACTCATTACTCTCGTACACGTTCCCATCGTTCTAGACTTACAAAATTGCATCGCTGAACATGTGAGAGAGGCCCCGCCCGTACCTGTACTTTGCAGCCAGGGCCCGGCCCGTTATCTGAGATACGTAACACCGTGTGAAGAACTCCTTCTGTGCCAAGACAAACCGTGTTCTGCACTGGATACCCTCTTCACTCATGCCACCGTCTTTACACGTAATGTACCAATACCATCATCTTCATCCATCGTGATGAGAGTCACCTTCATTCATAAAACCTAATACAACAACGACATAACAAGACAAACATATCATGAAGACAACGACATTCTTATCGGCTCTAGCCAGCCTCGCAATGGCAAGCTTAGCCACTGCCAGCGAGCGCACGGCTGCCATCTACATCCAAGCAGTTGCAGCATCACCCGCAGCCCCTGTCCCGCTAGCCGAGCTCCAATACGACGTGTTCGCGCCCTCAGAGGCGCAAATCCTCACCTACGAGGCGCCCGAGCTCGCCGACTCGACCAAGCTCGTGCGCGTCGGCATCTACGACCCAGTGGCCCAGGCATGGACCTCATCGACGTCCGTCGCGTCGGTGGAGAACTTCGGCAAGGGCTACTCGCCGGCGCTCATGGTGTCGGTGGATCGCGATGGCGAGCCGATCAGCGCGGCGGTGCGCGGCGTGGGGATCGACGCGGGCCAGACGAGGGACTTTGGGCCGCAGGCTGTGAGCCTCGTGGCGGAGGCCGGCAGGCAGCCTGAGCTTAACAAGCCGGTTGTGCTGTCGCCCGAGGGCAGGCAGGTTGTTCCAGAGGAGAAGACAATGTTTCAGAAGTACGTGTCTTTGTTTTCAGCCCGATGGGGCCATTCTCGGTTTCTTTTTCTCGTTCTCACTCTCGCACACTTTCTCCTTCTCCCTCCGCTTAACTTCGTGCAATTGCGGTGAGATTCACGTCGCTAACTTTTCATAGATATTGGTGGGTAATACTGCTTGTTGCCTTGATGACCGTTGTTGGCGGTGGGGATGAAAAGAAAGAATAGACTTCAAGTATTCGATCAATATATTACGACAAGTCCTTGTTTCTTCGAGACCTCTGAATGTTCATCAATTTGTGACCTCACCCCTTATTGTCTTAACCGCCTGGTCTTTGCCGTGCCATCTCAAGTTTGCGACTTAGTCTTATGTCATCTTATTCATTTGGTCTCCGTATGGAGGTGAAAAACGGACTTACTGCCGTGAACATTCCAGCACACAATGTGAATTTACCAGCCCGGTTTCTACTGCGAATCGTATCTCTCTTCGCATCCTATCTCACGACTCATCTCTCATGTCGTAAACACCTCCACAGCCCAACATGCCACAAGTTTTGAATTGGCCCTTGCACACCCGCACTCTGCGTATGTACTCCGTAATCCGTAATCTAAACGGATTGCAGCACGGCGTAATCCGTTGCTAATCCGTACGTGATCCGTACCTGACCGCGTGGAGAAACTTTCGTCGATCTGGCATAGCGCCAACGCCGCTGTTATCGATAGAAAGATATCACACCTCTCACGCGCTGGAGCAGGTACAAGTGAATGAAGTACCTGCCTAACCTAGCCGTAGGTACATACGCTATGCCGTACCATAGGGCGTTAAGGGGGTGTTTGAAATCGGTAACTGTGAGGGCGTTCACGTACTTATTCCTTTTAGCATCAACTTCGCATTTTAAATGCATATTCATTTCGAGAATTGCATGCAGTGAGGGTTACTAATTGGAGTTCATGCTCATTGGCCAACATGGTGTAATCAAGGAATTAGTGTTATAATGAAATGAATGATTCATGAATTTATGTGATTAATGAATATGTTTTTGAAATTGATGTAGTAACGAAATGGAATTTGAAGATAAAATTGATATTTGTGTAGAAACGAATATCTTTTTTAAATGCATATTATTCAAGAAAATGGGAACAGTATCCGATATAAAGATGATATTTATGTTTAGAAAGAAATTGAATAAAAAATATGTAAATATGGAGTAAAATCACTGTAATGATGTAATGTGGAACTTTAATTATGGAGATGACGGCGATGAAAAAAGAAAAAAAAGGGAAAGAGGTAAGATGAGATGAGGAAAAAGGGAAGGTGCGATGATGGATTGGAGTATTATAAAAGAAAAAATTATTGGTGACTTGGTTTGATTTTTTTCTTCTCTTCTAATTATTTTTTTGGAGATCAGTCTTAGGTATGTTATTTTACTATAGTAGTGGCTTAATATACAGATAGAAGCTACTTATATAGATAAATAGATAGATAAATAGAGAGATAGATAGATAGATAAATAGAAAAAAAATAGAAGTTAGAAAGATAGATAGATAGTTAGATAGTAGGTAGATAGATGGAGGAATGATTGAGTAGGTAGGTGGATGAGTGAATGGGTAAGTAGGTAGGTAGGTAAATGGGTGGATGGGTGAATGGGTGGGTGGTTGAATGGGTAGGTAAGTGGTTGGCTGGGTGGGTGAGTGAGTGGATAAGTGGGTGGATGGGTGGATAGGTGGATGAGTGGGTGGGTGTGTAAATAGGTAGATTAGATTAGATAAATGTGAATAGATAATAATAGATAAGAGATTATGTAATATATCCATTATATGCATATTACTTTTTAAAATTAGCATGATGAAATTTGTTTTGATGAATGAAATTGAATTTCAAATGAAATTGACGTTCGTGATGAAATATCTTTTTATTTGAATATGTATACAGTTTTTACATATCAGTTTTAGTTGAACTCAGTTTTTAAATATATATTCAATTTTGACGAAGTTCCATTCAGATAATGAAAATCATCTTCTTTTTAAATACATAGGTAGGTCCGATATGCATTTTCTGAAAAGTATAGAATGCTTGACAGACTTCGTAGAATTCCATTTCTATTCGCTAAATGCATCACTGTGACCGATTTCAAACACCCCCTTAACCCCCTAAGGTACCTGCCTTACATATGTACCTAGGCCGGGCGGTAACTGCAGGATACCGGCAGAATAATGGCAGCTACGTCTGGTGGGTAGCCCGAGGGGCGTGCATGATTGGCCAGCAGAAGCTAGGGTCATCCAGCGACCAATAAACACCCTCTTCTTCGCCTTCTCTGCTTGTTCACCTTTAACTTTCCCGCGGAACCAATACCAGCCAACTTGCGACTCTCTCTCTCTCTCATTCTCACACACGCCACTCTCTCAAGATCGATTCACAGCACATCTTTCCACTCAACGTTCTTTACCAATCTGCGCCCAATCTCCAATCCAGTCACAATGGCTGCCGAGGACACTACTACCACCGTCCAGGACCCTGTTCAGGTCGCTGACGAGAACGTCGAGCTCAACAGCAAAGGCAAGGGCAAGGCTGTCGAGACCGAGACGCCTGTCGACCAGTCCATGGATGAAGCCGAGGAGGAAGACAGTGGTGACGAGGATGTAAGTCGATCGAATACTCGAATAGACAATAAATTGAGCTAACACTCGACTACCCAGGTTGTTGATGATGGTGAGTCTACAAATATAGTGTTGTGAAGCTAGGTGAGAATCTCAACTGACACCAGTGTGCTCTGCAGTTGAGGAAGATGAGGAGGACAACTTGGATGAGATTGACACCAACAACATCGTCGATGGCGGTCGCCGCACCCGTGGCCGAGTTATTGACTGGGCCAAGGCTGCCCAGGAGCACCCTGCCGACGACGATGATGACGACGATGATGAGGATGACTTCCTTCCTCAGGGTGAGGATGGCGAGAAGATGGATGAGGACTAATCAAGCTTGATTCGGCGAGCCACGCTCCGAGTCTGGACTCATCCTGCCTACACTCCCTCTACACCCTTGATCTTGATACCTTGCATCTCATCTAGTTTGGCGTTTTTTTATCCCGTTCATCAGAAGACATCTATTCCCGTACCGAAAAGTTGAATGCGACACGCAACATGACCTGTCGCTTATTCGAGTCGTTGATTTGCACGCACATCCGCACACCACCATCATCCATGCGCAGCCCGTCAAGGTTCTGGCCCGCGCAAATGAAAAAACACACAGAAGAAAAGTTCTCAAGAATCGTTCGTCGTTTCTACCAGTTGCCGCAGTAACTATGTAGTTTACGAGCATAGACTCCGCCGTCTTGTGTTCTATGCCCCATCTTGAGGTTCGCTAATAAAAGAAACCGAGTTGTCATCGCAAATCCCATGTGACTGAAGCATCAAAATAAGCTCCATCTTGTGAAGGTGGATTCTTAGCACACGCCTTTATACCTGCACTAACGGATGGAGCTGTCTAACCAGAATGTGTGTAGTCGTCTCCATCTCGATTTGTCTTCTTCCTGTCTGCTTTCATGTGAAGATATCGGACGGAGACAAGCAATGGCTCTGCAAACTCGATTGGTATATTCCGTGTCTGGTAGGTCCCGTATATCGTGCACTGAAGTGATCTCAAGCTGTTGGCTTCAATCACCACCGTAAGACCATCATCAAGCAAAGCCCACCGTGAGTACAAGCAGGTACTTGCGTGCAAGATCCACCAGTCCTGCCATTCCATATTCAACTTAGCCACCCGACAATTGGCGTCTTTTGGCCCTGCGGTGGGGTTCGTCTGTTCTACGCTCCATCCAGCATAGCCCCGTATCGATTGTTCTTTCATGATCGTTTCAACGGCTGTTTTGCCATTGCCAGGACTACAGATGATGCGCATGTTTGCGTTCCATAAATTGGAAGGATGAGGCACGGAGATACGGAGTAAACTGTGGCACTTGTCGTTGTTACAGATGGTAATCTGTGCCGAGGTGGTTTGGCTTACATTGGTGTCCACGATGCTTTGGAGACAGGATGCTACGAGTAGAATGCGCTGATAGAAATAATGAGCACCATGAACGATGGAGATCGTTATCCGCACAGATGCTGTAAAGTAAAATGCACCGATACGAGTGCTAATCTGAAAGTAGCCGCCAGTAGAGACACTCTACGCGCCTGTGTTCACGCATCAAGCAGGAGTGTTACAACAACAAAGTATTACGAGCAGCATATATTGTCTCTCTCTATCAACAGACCAACCATCTCCATTTCTACCTGCCACAAGAAACCTTGTATTGACGACGAGTGGGAGTGGCGAATCAGATGAGTCCCAATATATCTCCAGCATGTATTTCGTTTCGGTGACATGAGAGTTGGAGGGGTGACGGATGGATGTGACCTGTGACGCAGGTAACAAGCCTAACGGCCTAGTCTGCATGATACCCGTACCTAGCGTCACCACCTGTCCCCACCCGTCGCCAGACCGGTGCGGCGCAGCGCAGTGCGCCTCAGGTTTTAATTAGCAGCAGGGAGGAGCCTCTCGTCGAAATAGAATCACTAAAAACCATACGTAACAGTTTACATCCAGTCTACAAAAACACAACGGGACATTCATTCACGAAGCAACCGAGTACTGATCAAGCCCACAAACTTGAAAGGTGGCTTTGTCCGCCATCATCTACCAATATGGCCTCTAGGTACGTACGGTTTCTTTACGGGACACGTTTCGCCCCCTTCAGGAAGGACAGGATAATTGATTAGGTTCCCGACATGAATAGATTCGGCCACTCGACGCTCCATCAGCGAGATTCGCGCAGCGCGCTCTTCGAGGGGTATAATGGTGCCGATTCGTCCCGGCGACAGGTCAGCGCGAGCCCGAGTCCTGCGCTCGGCGGATATGGATTCAGCGGCGGTGCGGGGAGCAGTGGCTCGCAGCACTTGGGTGTAGGGGATCGGGCGTTTAGGACTGCGACGCCGAATTCGAGGTATGTCTTTGCGCTTTGGAGTTGGGAGATAGGGGTTGGGATAAGGAGAGGAGATGGGGAAAGGGATGGGTTTGTCGGGAAGAGAAGGAAATGCGATGCGATGGATGGAAGCGATGATGTGAAAGAACCGCGGGCTGACGATTTACGTGTGAATAGGGGACAATACAGCGATGCGGTGCTCAACGAACTCGAGAGCCAGAACGACCAACAAGTCGAGGGGATACTGGGCAAAGTGAAGATCCTAAAAGAGGTGCGTTTTCCCCTCCTTTTCACTCCCATCTACCCCTATTCCTTCCCTTCTTTCTCCCTGTTATCTCTGTACACGGGTATCAGAATCCGGTTCTAGAAGCCATGATAGCCTCATCAAAAAACTCACTCACACACAAGAAAAAACGGATTGGCTAAGGTTGCGTGACGGCTAGATGACGGTAGCGATTGGTGACGAGATCCGCGACTCGACCGCTCTAGCGGAGAAGATGAACGACTCGTTCGACTCCACGCGACTAAGGCTGCGCGGCACCATGAACCGCATGCTACTCATGGCCGAGCGGACGGGCGTCGGCTGGCAGGCCTGGCTCGTCTTCTTCGCCGCTGTCATTTTCATCTTTGTTTGGGTCTGGTTGTTCTGATTTACCTACCGTCCATCCGTTCTTCCTTTTTCCTGTTTCGACACGGCGACACGACGGTCTACGCGACTCATCGATTCTATTTCGATACGCATGATGCGGTTCCCGATTATTTATCAAGGGAGAGCCACATGCACGTCCTACGAAATACCGAAGGAGCCGACTTTCTCATTCATAGATCGAATAATCAGGAGCAGCGCAATGCATGGGGACACAGGGCGTTCTTGGCTTGGGTCACGAAATTTCTGCATTTTTGATGATGAGCCTGAATCGATTGTTTTGCGAGCCGGCGCATGTAATAAGCCATGGGGTTTTATTTCTGGTTGAACGCATCCATGCATCATCTACTTCAGGGGTGATTCTTCGTACATATCCCAATATCAGAAATCTGTATGGGGCTACGGTATATACTTCAGAAACAGCAGAATCTTTTTTTAATAATTGATGTTATCATTAAGCATATCTTCGTGGTGATTAAACCTATTCCGTACAGCAAGGTCGTGAATGTAAAGGGGACGAAGAGGCATCGAACACACCACTGTCGCAACCAGTGTCGAACGGATTAGGAGGGTGCTTGATTGAGTGTCTCGAAGGATGAGACCGAGAAGCAATGATGGAAATGATGAAGGGGGTATCTTGATATTCGCAGCCAACGCCAAATGATGCTGCGTTCCAGCGCATGTGAAGAAAGCAAAGAAGGCATCCATGAAAACAACGATCAGGACGAGAGAATCCGATGATAGATCCCTAATAAGGAAGATCAATCATCCTCTTCTTCGACGAGCAGAAGGCGGGAACTGGCGCTGCATGCCCGGACTCTCCTCCAGAAAACTGCTTCCATCCCGCGAGAGTACGTCACTAACCGCAAGACTATTGCGCAAGTCGCTGCGGGCATAGCTGTGCCGGAACCGATTCGGACGAAGCGAGTACGCCGCAAAGGTGACATGGGACTGATTGTACACCTCCTCGTCGGCCATGATACTACTCATATCAGCCTCCGTATCGGTGTGCTCGTATCCGCCCAAGCTCTCCGCGTCAGGGATCTCATCATCCAAATCAGCCTCCATATTCATATCCTCATTCTCCGTCTGCGTGCGCTCCGCAACGAGATCATCTTCCTCCAGAACCTGCGAATCCTCATCGATCTCCTCATCATGGAACGTCGCAGCACTATGCCGATGCCGATCCATCTGTTCGCGGAAGCGAATGCGATGCATCATGATCTGCCGCTGCTGCGCCTGCTCGATGCGGATCGACGCCCGTCTCTCAGCCTCCTCCTCATCATCGAGATCCTCATACTCCGGATCCCCATCATCCGTCATGCCCTCTTCCTCCTCATCACTCAATCCAAAACCCGCATCCTCGCCCTCCGGGATATCAGCGTCCAGATCCCGCGCCCCGTCGAGCTGCACATCGTCCATGCCCTCCTGGTTCCCCGGAATCGCTCCCAGCATCGCCGTCAACTCCTCCCCGTCCCCGCCCTCCGCCTCCGCGAGCTCCTGCGCTAATTGCTCCCGCCGCATGGCTTCCAGATGCTCCTCGGCCTCGCGTCTGTCCTCGCGCATCTGGTACAGCGTCTTTGGGACGCCCGGGGGCTTCAGCCAGGTGGCGCCGAAGTCGCTTACGTTTTGTCTGCGGCGCTCGAGTTTTTGCTCGTCGGCGGCGAGGCGGGCGAGGAGGGAGCGCTCGATTAATTGGGTATTGCGTCGGTGGGCGTGCGTGTTGTTGGGAGCGTTGTGTTGGTGGTTAGGTGAGGAGTTTGCGTCTTGGTCGTAGGGATCGACGACGACATCATGGTGGTTTGTTGAGGCGAAGGGGCGCCGTGAGGACGTGTACCATAGTGTATGAGACTATGCGGGTGAAGGGCATCGTGTTAGCCAGCTAAGAGTTACCTATCATCGGAGTGTTTTCATGATATCTGTCCCTCTTGGGGTCTTTTTTGGAGCATTGCTTCTGTTTCGTTGATTCTCGTTCGCTTGCATCTCTTGCTCGCTATGTTTACTTACATCACGTGGGGTGAGGTCCGGAAGTAGGGAGAACATTGTCTCGTCCGTCAATGGTGGCGGCGTGGATGTGAATATCAGATGCTTGCAATTCTCCTTGGTCAGACTTGGTGTTGTTGTTTACGATGATCACCAAATTGGAGTTGACAGGTAGGGGTAGCTACAGGTCAATCGCGTCACGTCGGCGATGATGGTGGGGCTGATTGGATGACTAAGCATCTTATCAATCTTATCAGTCTGGGACCCCGCCGCAGCTTCCCCGGACTTGTGCACTCTATTAAAAGAACATCGTCACTTCTTCATTGGATTCAACAGCGATTCAGATCATTCTAGAGTATTATCATTACATAATAAGGTTTTTTGGAGGTGCCGCGTTGCCGGATCCTGGGTTGGATTGGAGTCGGTACTTCGTACATCGTGAGATTGGAAAGAAAAAAAAAGAGGCCATTGCCCATTGCTCGCTTCGTTACGGTAGTGTTTAGGTAATTTTTGTAGCGTACCGTAGCTGTAAGGCTGCAGGGGTGCATTCGCGGACGTTGAGAGCATGTGATCGCATTCTAATGCGTTACCAGCACGTGGTCAAGAGGCGATTCGGGAAATGCGATTGCAGACCTTTCTGAACGATCTTGTCTGGGAAGTTGATGCAGGATGCAGGTGTGTTACCTCTTGTGTGCACGAAGTATGTAATCCGTGTTCCCTCGTTTTTTTCCATACCTGTCCCTTTTTTGGACTCTGGACCCCTTTTGGCATTGGGCACAAGCAATCAATTCCTGTGCCTGTGCTAGTGTGTGTACTTGCAAGCAGGAGTAGGTATTGTACCAACGCAGCACAAGCAAGCGGGCGGAACTCGCAAGTTGCACCAACTCGTGGCAGCGCTTGTACTGTAACGTAACAACTTACAAGAGTCAAGTTGTCGGATCGGGTCGGGTCCGATCCGACAGTCAACTGGCCTACCATATGCTCTGTATAAATAATCCGATTTTTGCTGCGTGCCTGCCGGCGCAAAAAGCAACCTACATACGACGTTTGTGTCTTAAGTCGTCTGCAGGGAGCATTTATAAAGGATCCAAGGAGCAAGCTGAGCGCTTGGCGTCGTGATCGCGTTTACTGTATTTCCACGGAATCGACGATCGGATTCCTAAGGGCTTCGTATACTTCGCCGAAAGCGGCCTGAGGTGTCCTAACTGGTGGCCTAGAGGCGGTAGGACGCTGTAGGAAGGTCCGACTAGTTACGTACCTGGTTAGGTAATTACTACACATCCATTACTTAATGCTGCTAGCTGGCCATCGGGAAATCCCGGAATCACACCTGCTCCTTCGGGCCTTGGGCACGTTCTTTTAGTAATGTCGCGGCCGAAATGTCGACTCATAACGTCATTGGCTACATGGCGGAGGCACACTACACATCGACATCCACGGTCCCCCTTCATACGAATCATACCTTTTGCCTAGTACGTACCTAGTCTGCATTCAGAGTCTTACGTACCGTCCCGGTAGTATGAAAAAAAAATCATTGGGGACTGGGATAGCAATCCTCTCCGCCTCTCGCACAAACTCCCCGCCAGAGCGGTGTCCGTGGCCCGGGAGATCCACGCTCGCGATGCCTGCCTAGGGGTATAGGTCGCCGGTTTAGACTCAGGGTTTCTGAGTTCCTGGATTCCATTATCCACGCCAGAAAGCTGCTGGAATTCTGACTTTATACAGTTCCGCCGCGCCGGTAAACTGGTCCCCCCCATGTTCCAGTCGTCAGCCTTTCTGAATACCGTTCTGGTCGAAGCTATGGCTGCAACGTGACGTGCCGGTCCCAGCTAGTTGCATTCGACGGGTGGCACTAGGCTCTGAGACTACGGCACAGTTCACTTAAGGTGCCCGCACTAAGCAAGAAGACTGCTGACGCTACGGAATATACTGAGCTGGCGCTATGCCGTTCGGAGTTGAACCTCGCTCTCAGACCCTGGTGCTTGTTCCGCCGTCGACGCTAGCAACCGCCGAGCACTGGGCATGTCTGGGCATGTGTACGCAGAGGTCGGCTTCCGCAACCTTGACCTCCATCATCCATGTACGTTACACTACACTCCCTTGCCTGCGTGCACGCCAAATCGACCTACCTACCTAGTCGGGACGGCCATACCTCCAGGCTTCGCGAGTGGGTATTACGATATAACCTCGATGTCGGTGTACGAGTAAACCGAAGAGTCATAGCAGGCGGGTTCCGGTAGTATCTCCTACGGAATTAGCATAGTGTCTTCCGAGCCAGAAGTCATGAAACCGGGGGTTTCGATGTCACGGCACTATCTTTCGAGCCGCTTTTCCGCCTTGTTGAGACTTGGAAGTGAGGGGGCCAGATCATCTTGATTGAGATCTGGCCGGAAGGGTGTCTACTGCTAGGCAAGTGTTGACCAAGGGGGGAGGTACGAGTAGGTATGGAGATGTCTGGAGATTGTGGCCACTGATCTCGCTCTGAATGATGTCGACAGTCAGAGTCGGTGGTGTTGTTGCATAGATTATCCGGTACCTGTTATTGGTGATGGTGTACGGATTATATCCCACAAGTCATGCGGCCGTCACGCCGTCATTCTCATGCATGGGATCTCTATCTACTCAGCGATGCCGCTTGTCTGTAGTTGCTCGAAAATAATATTACTGCCTCGTGCCGGGAGTCGCCAAAGTCGCGCCACAAAGCTTGCCGTCGAACCTGGCCAAAAGCCATACGGAATGTAGTTGTAGGCATCTGAGAATTCCGATTCCGTAGCTGAGTAAAACAGCCGGTTGAGTCGTCCGATTGTGAGCTGACGGGGTTGTCAAATGTCTCAACAGTCAGAGAGAAGCTCCCAAGTCACAACTTCCCACCACGAAAACAGAATCGCATCATGTTACATTCGTAGTGGCCTCTTTTCCGTTCGGTTGAATGGGAATCATATGCAGAGACGGGGTTGAATCACAAGTCAGTCAACAAGACCGCAGAATATGCACGTAGATGCCTAACTGACCCTCCCGCCCCTCTCCCTCTTCCCCCCTCCCCCCTCTTCTTACACATTTTTCGTCCTCACGAGAGATGTTTGGTCCGACGATCATTTGGGAGGATGTTTAGTCTGGCGCATGATGTTTACGAGTAGATTGGATATTACGGTACATAATGTGGTGTTTTATTACTAGGTAGGCATGTATGTAGGTCGCGAAGCATTGTGCATCTCCCATCACAAATCAATCGTCAGCCTGCACCCTCGTCGTCAACCACCACACTTGCCTGCCTGCCTCCTACAAAGGACGGTCAACCACTTACAGACAGGGCCGAAGACGCTAGAAGGCTTGCTGTAATGTAACTGTCGACGACATCGGACTCCTATAAAAAGAGCGATTCGCAGCCTCGGCCGCTTGGGTTGTGGGGTGGTGGGACGCGAGGGTATAAGAGGAGCAGGGATGGGCAGGGATACTATCACGTCTAGCCTAAAGTCCGACTCCGATGAACGGCAGTGTTGTCGAATTCCATTGACAAAAAGCATTACAAAAAGCAGCGTGGCCAATCATAGCGGAGTTGACACTATCGCACAACAAAGAACCAACACTTTGGGATTCACACCCTTTGGCGCAACCAACATATGCGCAGCTGCGACGATACATCACTTTAATCGCGTATGTCCAACAGATTCTCTTTTATTTTCTGAGATGGAGGATGTAGGTATTCAGAAGAGGGAGGTCTCACAGGACGAGTTGTGAACAGTTACTAGCTACCCTTCTCTAGTGGGAAGCAGGTTAAATAAAATAGGTGGGGGATCGTTGTCGTTTGGCCAGTCAAGTCAACTCGGGCTCCTCAACACTACCTCACTAGTGTCGACGACCGCGGGGTAGAGAGTGGAAAACAGTACGAAGTACATAATACTACCGGTCTTATGAGCAGGTCGGCCATGTCGCTCTGCGGATGCCACTTCATTTGCATCCCTAGAAGCGGTGTCTAGTGCAGAGAATGCCTTAGGGACGGCGAATAATGCGTAGTGCAATGTATAAGTGAGTAATAAGAATGTACGAGCAGCAGCAAGGACGGGATACGGAAGACGGGAAGACGGAAGACCTACAGACGACACCAGACGATGCGGTTGTTTGGTTGCCAAGACCGACAAGAAGAGAGTACAGTCAACCCGTGACATAGGAATAATTTGGGAACGGCTCTCCTGTATTCCTACTTCGAGGCTTATTCCTACTAATTGGACCCACTCTTCCGATCAGCCCCACTATTCTTGCTGCATTTGGGAGGTACCTAGGTACCTTCATCAATTTACACAGTATTATGCTGTTATAAGGGTTAATTTTGTGACCTTTAAGTGCCTGCATATAAGAATACATATGCGGTCTTGGCATAGAAATTTTATTCCTATTCCTATTCCGAGGGTTTATTCCTATTCCCATACAAATTTGGCCCGGAACGGCCATTCCTATTCCTATGTCGCGACTTATTCCTAAAAATTCAATTCTTATATCAAGGTCTGACTGTAGTATCGTACGGAATATGTACGAGTACTCGTAGACTGTCTGATAATCTCGTCTCATCGACAAACAGAACTGGAGCTCTCCGATCGCAGCCCGCCGCAACGCAGCTCGCAGTTCCTATTGCTCATTCCCCCTACACACAGAATGGCCTCCTAGTCCGATTGGATAAGAGATCTGAATCGTACGTACGAGTAGCATACATTGGTATAACTCTGCATCTAGGTCAGAGTATGACCAGCGCGCTATTTTCTACTAGTGGTCCGACTCTCTTTGTTCCCAGTCGCTTGCCAGGAAGCCCTCTCGGCCCTCTTGCAGGAGGTGAGAGGACTTGAGCAGCTCACCCCTGTCGACGGTGACCAATCAGCAGAGTGCAATTGACAATTTGCAGCCGTTTTGGGACACAGACGACTCACCAGCGACTCACAGGCGGACTCCCAGGCCGCTGCCAAGGTGACTTGCGTCACCCACATTTCAACGGCATAGCGTACCTACAGAACCTCCAGTACAGAACCTACAAGCACGCTAGGTGTGCCTACAAGCACAACGGATTACAGGGAACCTTAGGTACCCCTCTAGGGAACGCTAGTGCACTGGACCCACTGGAAGCCTACGAGCGCTAGCTGGGGCAAATAGTCTCGGGCCAATCAGCTTAGACGCTTTCGCAAGCCATCCGCCCGTGGAAGAGGTGGAATGGGTGGAAAAGTGGGATGGTTACCGGGGGTCCGCCCGTGGTTTGTCTCATGTCTTTCTCACCCGTGGGCCGTCTTCTCTCTTGCAACTGCTGCTGTTCTAACCTCCTTAGCCTGTTGTTCACGCCATCGCCTGCAGCGGTCGGCAGTCCGTCTCTCGGCCACCAGACCCATTCGAGCCAGTCGAGGACCCCCACCTAGACGCTCTGCATGATAAGACTGTCGAGAGCATAGCACACCTACAGGTGCTACACCTCTACTGCCTACTGCCTCCCGGTAGGGGGACCCTTATTAGTCCCAACGGATGCATGGTAGTGTGAGGTCAAGCTCCTGCTCTGCGTGCGTGCGTGCTTGCTTGCTGCACTTCCGTCCTGCGTATTACGCTTTCGCTGCGCCTGACATCTTCCGCTTCGGAGCTATTGTTGCCGGGTTCCTCTGCCCTCTGCGCTCTCGCTCTCTCACTCGCTGTCTGCTGACTTGACTTGACTTGACTCCTCTTCTGCCCGTCTGTCCGTCTCGCTCCCTCCTCGGAGCAACCCGTAAGAACATAAAAACCAGAGGCTTGCCACACTTCTCTCAGTCTTCCTCTCTCCTCTTCTTCTTCTTTTCTTTTGCCCACCTTGATTGCAAAATAGCCATTCCCTTCCTCGAGCTAGTCCATCATTCATATTGCCATCAGGTCTTTCACAGACCATCGTACAATTGTTTTAACTAACCTCACCACATCCACCTGTAAGTAGAGCACTTTTTCTTTTTCTCATCGGCTGCCAGTATTATATTCCGTACACCATCCAGGACCCGGGTCGATATCATTGGAGTGATTCATGGGGGCGACAACGATATATAGAGAGGACACCATCTATTTACAACGCGGCATGATCGGCTTGGTCGCCTTGGGGCACTGTTCACTCCCTCACGCGAGCGAGCGATCTGAGAGTCAAGATAGATGCCTCCTGGCTGGCCTCATTGACCAACCCGTGCGCTTTCGGCCTGTACGGATCCCACCAGTCTCTGCAATTCGGGTTATCTCTGCGCATGCTTCGCACTCCTGAGAATTATGTGCAAACCACAGCGGCAATGCTTCTTACATCAGACTGCATGAGATCCGACCTATCATGAATTCTCAATGATAGCCGCATGGCCGGGCTTGCGATTGGTCGCTCTCACGGGTTGGTTGAGCTCGCTACGCAGAATGCGCCCTCGTCTACTACACCCATTCCATGTCTCTGCTCATGCCGGCATGAACATTCCGGCAGCCCCCCTCTGAGTCTAAAGCTATCAAAACCATCACAATCAAAGACAAGGGTTGCAAACTATTTTGGTTTGCGAGCGACTGAGACACTCCAGCCGTTGGCAGGCGAAGTTTGCAGTGCAGGCCAATAACCCCCCTACGAGGTCAACGCGAAACCCTCCGTTCACGCAATGCGGAAGTATGGGAGCAAGCCGGCGAATCAATTGTGCGAGAACTGATCTTCCAACCACACATGATCATGCCGTCTATAAAAGTTACCTATTTTTTCCCTGCAGTCCGAAATGGCAGAGACCCCGCCAATTCTGCAATTTTGGTTGTCGTCATTACATGCGCATGCAAGAAAGAAGAGGGAAGGCTCAACCCATAGGCCCCCCGCATTCTCCTTCCAGCTCGCACGTACTGTTTTACAAGGAGCTCTTTATACCACACTCGCCGCCTATCTTGCTGCTCTTTATCCCCGGCTGCTCCCGCTATCGGCGCTATTCAACTCCGGGATTTCTGCCCATTGTGCAAAGATATGGACTTCGTGTCTGAGCTTGGAAAACCAACCATACTTCAACCACCATTGCCTCTTTTTGCCCAGGACATCATCCTCTCGCACCGGATTCACAGGATTGGACTGGATTCTACCGGATAATACCGCTTTCGACCGTCTACTGGAGTATTCTACTGAAACAGTTTCTGGTTTGTAACTGACTCGCTTGTTTTAATCACTTAGGCACGGATCTTGAGCAGCAGTGAGCTGCTTTCTTCACTAATCTCATCGTCTTTCCGCCCTTTTTTGGATATTGCCTTCGACCTCCGGGTCCACTAGACAACCACCCAAAGAAGTCATTCGCCTATTGCCTGACATGGGCCTTCCCGAGGAGTTCGACGACAGACAAACTGAGATTGACGCTGCGGCCGAAACTTACCACCCATATGACTATCAGACTAAGAACAATGATTCTTGGGCAGGCGCCCTCCCTGTGAAGCAGTGCGTATTCTGTGCCCACTACATTGACGACATCTCCATTTCGCTAACTCGCTCATAGGGGTCTTTACGATCCTAGCTTTGAAAAGGATGCTTGTGGTGTCGGTTTCGCCTGGTATGCTCCTTACTCTCTACGCTCCTCAATTGGACACAGCCGTTAATATCTACCGATACAGCCACATCAAGGGCAAGGCGAGCCACAAAATTGTTAGCGATGGTGCGTTCTTCAACAACTAACATGGCAACGACTCGATAGCTAACTCAACGCAGCGCAAAGTCTTCTTTGCAATATGACCCACCGCGGTGCGGTGGGTTCCGATGCTCGAGATGGTGATGGCGCTGGTGTCATGACCTCGATTCCCCATAAGTTTTTTGTCAAGAACTTCGAAAGAGAACAAGACATTAAACTGCCACCCCCGGGACAGTACGCCGTGGGAAACTTGTTTTTCAAGCCTGAAGAGGAAACGTTGCACGAGTCGAAGCGGCAGTTGGAAAATATTGCCGAATCGCTGGGTTTGAGAGTCTTGGGATGGCGAGAACCTCCCGTCGACTCTACTCTCCTTGGTCCTGCCGCTGCCTCTCGCGAGCCTACTATTTTGCAACCCTTTGTTGTTCTTGCGTCGGCTTACGGCTCTGGCAACGCGCCTGAGAATACAGACGCCGAGACCTTCCCCGAGCGCCACTTCGAGAAGCAGCTTTACGTCCTGCGAAAGCGCGCCACTCACACCATCGGCCTTCAGAACTGGTTCTACCTGTGCTCCCTTTCCAACAAGAACATTGTTTACAAGGGACAGTTGGCTCCGATTCAGGTCTACCAATACTACTACGATCTGCTGAACGCCGACTACGAGGCCCATTTCGCCCTCGTGCACTCTCGTTTCTCTACCAACACTTTCCCCTCCTGGGACCGTGCCCAGCCTCTCCGGTGGGCCGCCCACAACGGTGAAATCAACACATTGCGTGGTAACAAGAACTGGATGAGAGCGCGAGAGGGTGTCATGCAGTCTGAGGTTTTCGGTGATGTTCTTGAGGAGTTGTACCCTATTGTTGAAGATGGTGGTTCGGACTCCGCTGCTTTCGACAACGTGCTCGAGTTGCTCACCATCAACGGTGTGCTCTCCCTACCCGAGGCTGTCATGCTCATGATTCCCGAGGCCTGGCAAGGCAACTCCAACATGGACCCTGAGAAGGCTGCTTTCTACGAATGGGCTGCTTGCCAGATGGAGCCCTGGGATGGTCCGGCTTTGTTCACTTTCGCCGATGGCCGCTTCTGTGGTGCCAACCTCGACCGAAACGGTCTGCGACCTTGCCGTTACTACGTCACTGACGACGACCGCATCATCTGCGCTTCCGAAGTTGGTACTATTCCTGTCCAGCCTGAGACGGTTGTGCAGAAGGGTCGTCTCCAGCCGGGCCGTATGCTCCTCGTCGATACTAAAGCCGGTCGCATCATTGACGACACTGAGCTTAAGAAGACTGTTTCGGAGCGTGTTGATTTCCGCTCTTGGCTTGATAGCGAGTTGATCTCGCTGCCGACGGTCGTCAGTGAACTTGCTGAGCAACACGACGTTGACACTGCCCCCAAGCTCGACTCTACTCCTCTTCAGCAGGATCCTCTCCTGTTGGCTTTCGGTTACACACACGAGCAAGTAAGCCTGCTCCTTGCGCCCATGGCTTCTGACGAAAAGGAGGCTCTCGGTTCTATGGGTAACGATGCTCCGTTGGCCTGCCTGTCTCAGGGCCCGCGGTTGCTCTACGAGTACTTCCGCCAGCTCTTTGCTCAGGTCACTAACCCCCCTATTGACCCTATCCGTGAGTCCATTGTCATGTCTCTTGGATGCTATGTTGGACCTCAAGGAAACTTGCTTGAGATGGACATGTCCCAGTGTGCTCGTCTCTTCCTCCCGAGCCCCATTTTGTCTATCCCCGAATTCAACAGTCTCACGAACATGTCTAAGCTTCACCCTGAGTGGACTGTCAAGATCATTGACCTTACTTTCCCCAAATCTGAGGGTGTTGCCGGTTACATGAAGAAGCTGGATGTCATCTGCGAGGAGGCTACTGCTGCCATTGAGGCTAAGGACAGAATCATCGTCCTTTCTGACCGCAAGACCTCTGCCGACAGAGTTGCCGTGTCCACCCTGCTTGCATCTGCCATGGTGCACCACCACTTGGTCAACAACAAGTGGCGATCAATGGCTGCCATTGTACTAGAGACCGCTGAAGCCCGTGAGGTCCACCACATGTGTGTTCTGCTCGGTTACGGTGCTGATGCTGTCAACCCTTATCTTGCCATGGAATGCATCTTGAAGTTGAACCGCGAAGGTCTTATTCGCAAGAAGTTGGCCGATGACCAGCTCATTGCCAACTACAAGCACTCCTGTGACGGTGGTATCCTCAAGGTCATGAGTAAGATGGGTATTTCTACTCTGGCCAGTTACAAGGGTGCTCAGATCTTCGAGGCTCTTGGTATTGATGACGATGTCGTTGAGCGATGCTTCAAGGGAACCGCCTCGCGCATTCGCGGTGCTACTTTCCAGCACATTGCTGAGGATGCTTTCCGCTTCCACGAGCGTGGTTTCCCCTCTCGTAGCACTATCAGCGTTCCTGGTCTCCCCGAGTCTGGAGAGTACCACTGGCGCGATGGTGGCGAGGCTCACATCAACGACCCTACATCTATTGCCAACATGCAAGATGCCGTACGAACCAAGAACGACAAGGCTTATGAGGCGTATTCTCGATCTGAGTACGAACAGATCAAGGCTTGCACGCTTCGTGGAATGCTTGACTTCAAGTTTGAGGACCGCAAGCCTGTTCCTATCGAGCAGGTTGAGTCCTGGACCGATATCGTCCGCCGTTTCTGCACTGGTGCCATGTCCTACGGTTCCATCTCCATGGAGGCTCACTCCTCCCTGGCTGTCGCTATGAACCGTCTTGGTGGCAAGTCCAACACTGGTGAAGGTGGTGAGGACCCTGAGCGATCCCAGGTCCTGGATAACGGTGACACCATGAGATCTGCCATTAAGCAGGTGGCTTCTGGTCGTTTCGGTGTTACCTCGGCCTACCTTGCCGACTCCGATGAGATCCAGATTAAGATGGCTCAGGGTGCCAAGCCCGGTGAGGGTGGTGAGCTTCCTGGCCACAAGGTCTCCAAGTCTATTGCCCGAACCCGTCACTCCACTCCTGGTGTCGGTCTCATCTCGCCTCCTCCCCACCACGATATCTACTCCATTGAGGATCTCAAGCAGCTTATCTACGATCTTAAGTGCTCCAGCCCTCGATCTCGTGTGTCCGTCAAGCTTGTCTCTGAAGCTGGTGTTGGTATCGTCGCTTCTGGTGTCGCCAAGGCTAAGGCTGACCACATCCTGATTTCCGGTCACGACGGTGGTACTGGTGCCTCCCGATGGACTGGTATCAAGTACGCCGGTCTCCCCTGGGAGTTGGGTCTTGCTGAGACCCACCAGACTCTGGTCCTTAACGACCTCCGTGGACGTGTCGTCGTCCAGACTGATGGTCAGCTCCGAACCGGTCGCGATGTCGCCATTGCTTGCTTGCTCGGTGCTGAGGAGTGGGGTTTCGCCACGACCCCCTTGATTGCTATGGGTTGTATCATGATGAGAAAGTGCCACCTCAACACTGTAAGTTATTCTCATCTTTCATGCTGACGAACGTTGTACTAACTCTCTCCGCTGTGCCCCGTTGGTATTGCCACCCAGGACCCCGAACTCCGCAAGAGATTCACCGGTACCCCTGAGCACGTCATCAACTTCTTCTACTATGTTGCCAACGAGCTCCGTGCCATTATGGCTCAGCTCGGTTACCGCACCATCAACGAAATGGTTGGTCACGTTGAGTGCCTCAAGGTCCGGGACGATCTCCGAACCAGCAAGACTTCCAACATCGATCTCTCCCTCATTCTCACCCCTGCTCACAAGCTCCGCCCCGGTGTTGCTACCTTCAACGTCCGCAAGCAGGACCACAAGCTCCACGTCCGTATGGACAACAGATTGATCTCCGAGGCCGAATTGACTCTCGAGAAGGGATTGCCTTCGCGCATTGAGTGCGACATCACCAACACTGACCGAACCCTTGGTACCTCCCTGTCCTACCAGGTTTCCAAGATCTACGGTGAAGCTGGTCTTCCCACGGATACTGTCCATGTCAACATTAAGGGTTCTGCTGGACAGTCCTTCGGTGCATTCCTGGCTCCCGGTATTACTCTCGAACTAGAGGGTGACGCCAACGACTACGTTGGTAAGGGTCTGTCTGGTGGTCGCCTCATCATCTACCCCCCGCGCTCGGCTGTATTCAGAGCCGAGGAGAACGTCCTCATTGGTAACGTTTGCTTGTACGGTGCCACTCAGGGTACTTGCTTCTTCCGCGGTATCGCTGCTGAGCGTTTCGCTGTCCGAAACTCGGGTGCCACTGCTGTCGTCGAAGGTGTTGGTGACCACGGTTGCGAGTACATGACTGGTGGTCGCGTTCTTATCCTGGGTAGCACTGGTCGCAACTTTGCTGCCGGTATGTCTGGTGGTATTGCCTACGTTCTGGACATTCACGGCGACTTCCTTTCCAAGCTCAACGACGAAATGGTTGAGGCTTCTGGTCTCGAGGACCGTACCGAGATTGCTTTCGTCCGAGGCTTAATCGAGGACCACCACCACTACACTGGATCAGAGCTCGCTGCCCGCATCCTCCAAGACTTTAACAGAGTCCTGCCGCGCTTCATCAAGGTTCTACCTGTTGACTACAAGCGTGTTCTTGCTGAGGAGGCTGCCAAGGCTGCCGAGGCCAAGCGTGCCGAGTTCGACCTCCCCGTCGTCTCTGGTGTCCACAAGGCCAAGGGTGGCTCCAAGCTCCTCGACATGGAATCTGCTGTCCCTGATGAGGCGGCCGAGAAGAAGCAGGCCCTTGTTTTGGACAAGACCAAGGGTTTCATGAAGTACAAGCGTCGTGCTGAGAAGTACCGCAACGTCAAGACAAGAATAAAGGACTGGTCTGAGCTTTCTCAGCGCCTGGACGAGGACGAGTTGAAGTACCAGTCTGCTCGTTGCATGGACTGCGGTGTTCCCTTCTGCCAGTCTGACACTGGTTGCCCCATCTCCAACATCATTCCCAAGTGGAACGAGCTCGTCTTCCAGAACCAGTGGCAGGATGCCCTCAACCGTCTCCTCATGACCAACAACTTCCCTGAGTTCACTGGTCGTGTCTGCCCTGCTCCTTGCGAGGGTGCTTGTGTCCTCGGTATCAACGATGACCCTGTCGGTATCAAGTCCATTGAGTGCGCCATCATCGACCGTGGTTTCGAGAACGGATGGATCATCCCTCGTCCTCCCAAGGTTCGCACTGGCAAGACTGTCGCCATCATTGGTTCCGGTCCCGCTGGTCTTGCCTGCGCTGACCAGCTGAACAAGGCTGGTCACTCCGTCACTGTCTACGAGCGTGCTGACCGTGTTGGTGGTCTCCTCATGTACGGTATTCCCAACATGAAGCTCGACAAGCGTGTTGTCAAGCGGAGAACCGACCTCATGGCCGCTGAAGGCGTCGTATTCAAGACTGGCGTCACCATTGGTGAGGAGATTACTCTCAAGGACCTCAAGGCTCAGAACGATGCTGTCGTCATTGCCACTGGTAGCACTGTCGCTCGTGACCTGCGCGTCCCTGGTCGTAACCTGAACGGTATCCACTTCGCCATGCAGTTCCTCCACAAGAACACCAAGTCTCTACTCGACTCCGAGCTCGCCGACGGTGCTTACATCTCTGCCAAGGGCAAGAATGTCATCGTCGTTGGTGGTGGTGACACTGGTAACGACTGTATTGGTACCTCCGTCCGTCACGGTGCTAAGTCCGTCGTCAACTTCGAGCTCCTGCCTCAGCCCCGTCCCCAGCGTGCTCGTGACAACCCCTGGCCCCAGTGGCCCCGTATCTACCGTGTCGACTACGGTCACACTGAGGTTGCTCAGCACATGGGCCAGGACCCTCGTGAGTTCGGTATCATGTCTGAGGAGTTCGTCGACGACGGCAACGGAAACGTCAAGGGTATCAACACCATCCGCGTTGAGTGGACCCAGAAGGAAGGTGGCGGCTGGGACATGAAGAGAATCGAGGACTCTAAGCAGTTCTTCCCTGCCGACCTCGTCCTTCTGTCCATGGGTTTCGTTGGTCCTGAGGGCCGTGTCCTTGGAGACGAGATTGAGACCGAGAGAGGCAATGTCAAGACTCCTGCTGGCTCTTACAAGACTAGCGTCGAGGGTATCTTTGCTGCTGGTGACTGCCGTCGTGGCCAGTCTCTTATTGTCTGGTAAGTTATAACGTTATTGATATGAATTTGTGATAATCATGCTAACGAATATTCAGGGGTATCAACGAAGGTCGCCAGGCTGCCCGTGAGATCGATCTCTACCTCCAGGGCTCTACCCGTCTCCCCGTCACTGGTGGTATCGTCAAGCAGACCGCCAAGGAAGTCATGACTGCCCAGACCGCTGCGCAGTAAATTTATACCCTCTCCGGTTAAAAGCGCGTCTTTGTGATAGAGCGAACATAGAGTTGCGCTTTTCTCATAACATTTTTGCATATTATTTTTGTTTATTTGCCCTGGCGCAAAGTATTTGAAATGGTCCGGTCAAGAAAACGAGGCTATGCTGCGCTGCAAGATAAACTTCACATGATACCATTGGTCAAGAGATTTTACGGGCTTGGATTTGTTTTTGTCTTTGGATCTTTTTCTTCATCAGCATGTATGTTGGTTGTTATACTCTTCGCGTCTGGTGTACCTATTTTATCTCTGCATTAGTTAGCAAGCATATGGAAAGTTGTACGATACATCTCGTCTTTGTTGTCTGTGTGTTTCGTATATAAATGATAACCCCGTATGTTAATTGCAATCCGTAAATATTAGCATTTCGGTGTTGTGTGAATCAATCTCAATGAAGCTTCACGATGGCTGAATCAGGAGAGTTACAACCCGTGAGTGAGCTTCATTGCCTCGGCTACGATTGGTCCGAGTCGTTCATAATCGGCCCAGCCAATCCCGTGCATGCGCTCGTTACCTCCGCCTACCTCCGGGCGCCAATGGCACGCCGGCAAGCACGTGTTAACGGCTGCATCGTCTCATTGGCCCAACCGCCCGCGCGATAAGCCGATAAGATTAGGCAGACCAAACCCAAGGCGGTTTAGCCCGTACGGATTTCGAGGCGAAGAAGCCCCTCCCTCGCTCGCAAGTGACGAAATGATTTCGCGCCGGTTCGACTTTAAATCCAGAGCTTCAATGTCTTGTTAGCTTGCCTCTCTTCCTTCTTACATATATGTACTACGGAATACATACTAGTCTGGGCACCCGGGCTGTGTAATTCCCATTCCTGTTGGTTTTTGTGTTTTCTCGCCTCTTCACGAGTATTTGTGCTGGTTGGTTTTTTTGTTTTGGTAGCATTTTTTTTTGTATATCACCCCATCGATATCATCGGCCTCCCGTCTTCGTATTATCCAGTTCAATAAATTCTTTGGTTCGTTGTTGTTGGTTCGACCATCATCTCCATCATAACATAGCGCCCTCTCACTACGGTTTGCAAACATGCGTTTCGGCAAGACCCTCTGGCAGTCCATCTACCCGCCATGGCGGGACGAGTACATGGACTACGCCAAGCTGAAGAGCATGCTCCGGGAGAACACGAGCGACGACGACGGCGTGCCGTGGACCGAGGAGGACGAGAACCACTTCTGCGACGAGGTCTTCAACGTCCAGCTCGAGAAGGTCTCGCAGTTCCGCGCCAAGACGGCGGCCAAGCTGCAGGAGCGGACGGACGAGATCTTCGAGAAGCTGCGCGACCTCACGCCCTCGGACGATAAGGAGCCGGACCGGCCCAAGAGCGACTTGGCGAGGTCGCGGATCGAGGAGTTACGGGCTGAACTCGACGGTATCGTTAACGAGGTCAAGGAGCTCAAGAAGTACAGTAGTTTGAATTATACGGGTTTCTTGAAGATTGTGAAGAAACATGATCGCAAGCGGGGCGATCGCTATAAGGTCCGGCCCATGATGCGGGTTAGCTTGTCGGAACGCGGGCTTAATTCCGAGGATGGGTATTCGCCGCTGCTGAACAAGCTGTCGCTCATGTACTATGCTATCAACCAGGCTCTGGACAAGGGCAAGCAGCAGCAATCGCAACCCCTGGATTTGGACTTGGAGAATGGGGAGGAATTCCACAATGGAGAGCGCTACACATCTCACAAGTGTAAGCTAAGCCCTGCTATTTATTTCTTTTATATTTATGTTGTGGTGCTGGAGCTAACTGGGATATTTATAGTCTGGGTCCATCCCGAGAACCTACTCGAAGTCAAAACGGCCATCTTGCGGCATCTTCCGGCCCTGGTGTACAGCCAGCAAGCTGCTAAGGAGCTAGACGGGAACGAGGACCCGAAAATCACGTCGCTGTACTTTGACAATGCCAAATTCGATCTCTACGGAACGCAGATCAGCCGGCAGACGGATGCGTCGTCCGTGCGATTGCGCTGGTACGGTCAGCTGAGCGAGAAGCTGGATGTCGTGCTCGAGCAGAAGATTTTGTACACGGATGGCACGAGCCAGGAGAAGAAATTCAACATCAAGGACAAGTACATCAAGCAGTATATCGATGGCGACTACAAGATGGAGAAGTCGATCCAGAAGATGGAGAGACAGGGTCAGCAGAATGGATCGATCGATTCGTTCAAGGCGACTGCTGAGGAGATCCAGAATTTTGTTGTTGCTAGCAAGTTGCAACCGGTCATGCGGGCTAACTACACGCGCACGGCATTCCAGAAGCCCGGTGATGACCGAGTCAGAATATCGATCGATACTGATCTCATCTTTATTCGCGAGGATGTATTGGACAGCGATCGACCTTGCCGAGATCCTGCCGAATGGCACCGCACTGACATTGACAACAGCAACATGACGTACCCCTTCAAGAACATCAACCAAAGCGAGGTTTCCCGATTTCCTTATGCCGTGCTGGAAATTAAGTGGAAGGAAGAGGAAGGCCGCAAGCGCCCGAGATGGATTGACGATTTGACCGCCTCTCACTTGGTTTACGCCGCGCCCAGATTCTCGAAGTTCGTCCACGGTGTTGCGTCGCTGTTCGAGGACTACGTCAACAACCTACCGTTCTGGCTCAGTAACCTGGAGACAGATATTCGCAAAGACCCTCACAAAGCGCACGAGGAAGAGGAGCAGAGACGTGCCCGGCAAGCTGAGGAGGCACAGGCGGCTGACAGTCTGCTTGGAACGAGTGCCAAGCGCAGTTCCTACAAGCCGGCTGCCAGCTCGCCTGTTGCGAAATCTTACTTGTCTGAGCTAGCTGCTTCAGGGGCACGTACTCCTCGTATTAAGCCCGTCCACTCACCTGGCGAGACAGCGGCCGATGAGGCCTATGATGACGATGCCGAGATGTCGGCCCCGAAGCCCAACTACGGCACGCTCAGCGCCGTCTTCCCCGGCTTCTCGCTATCACGCTACGCTCGCAACAGACGCCAACGCGTCGCGCTGCCCGAAGGTGTGACCAAGCCCGAAGTCTGGCTAAAGAACGCCGGTCCCCTCCGGATCGAACCCAAGATCTGGCTCGCGAACGAGCGCACATTCCTCAAGTGGCAGCACATCTGTGTGCTGCTCGGCACCCTCGCGCTCGGATTGTACACGGCCGCGGGCAAGAACCTGGTGGCAGAGTGCATGGGTATCGCGTATATCGCGATCGCGGTCTCGGCGGGCTTGTGGGGAAATCTGATGCTGCATCGACGACGGGCGATGATTGTTGAGCGTAGCGGTAAGGACTTTGATAATATGACGGGACCGTTGGCTGTTAGTGTTGCGTTGATGGTTGCGCTGATACTTAATCTTGTGTTTGCGGTGAGTTTTTTTCCCTTTTCTCGTAGTCTATGAGATGTGAGATTGAGAAGTGCTAACGTGATTAGTACCGAAATGCATTGAGCAACTTTGACGAGGGATATCGGAATGAGACGGCATCGGCATTTGTGGGCGAGATTTAGTTGCGTAGTGGTTCTTTGAGCGTGGCTGGTTGGATTTTGTTAAATTGTATAAGAATGATAGGATGTCATATGTGTGTTAGTATTCATTTATCTTTCAGTGTAGGCTATGTAGGTTTTTTTCATGAAGCGGGCGATATTAATGTAATTTGTTAGAGTGTCTTGGTATTGAAGTCCTCGTGACCGTAAGATTCACTCTGCACGCTCTCAGCCACACGACAAACAGCGACGTTGCATTGGTGCAGAAAGCCTTGTTTCGAGACATTTTATAGGGTAGACGATATTTTGATATGTAGGGTAGAGACAAAATATTGATAGGACAGAGACGAAAGTGAGGTGGATTTGGTTTCAGCTTGTTCGTCTGGCTGTCGGAGTACTGGCCATGAACGCTGCTGGGTACTTCACATGCAAATGCTACGTTCTCTTCCAATTTGTCTGTTTGTTACGGAATCACAGCCAGCCAATCTGATTGAGTCCATTCGTTTGCACATTTTTTTTCTTTCCTTGCCGATTTCATACTTGTAATTCGTACGACCGTGGTTTCAATGCTGCCTATTGTTCTCGACGGACGGGTGGTTCAGATCATGCCGACGAAGTAAGTCAGTCACATTGATGCGAAGAAAGTCATTGTTAATTGGAATTCCGTTTTCCTTCTCTATGTGAATAATTTATGTGAGAAACGACGCCTCAATTTTCATCACAGAGTCCAGACTGAAGGAAGGAAGGAAGAGCCCATGCCTAATCTGAATCCCTCATCCAATCAAGGTGCGAATTACAGTGACGGAAGGTACGAAGTACGAATTAAAGGTACATTCTACCCGCCGGAAGACCTGGATTCACACTGAACGTGAGCCGGCAATTCCTCAGATCTTCGGGTCAGACCAAGACCAAGACCAAGACCAAACAACACTAAGAACAATCGGGTCACTTTCCCCTTTTCTGTCTTTTTTTTTCTTTCTTACATTACATTTACTTACTTACCCTTCTCTGTTCTCTCTTTTTTTTTTTTCTTATTCTCCCCCCGGTTACTGTCGCATCAACACATTTTCAATACGACTACGACTGCACCTCAGGTACGCACGCATTGACCTTCGCGGGCGGTGACGACACTCACGGTCCCAGAGAACAGACCATTTGACGCGTGTTGTCAGTCCGCGCCTCACCTTACATACCCGCCCTTCACACTTACGGCTTACCCGCCCCCGCCGGTCCATGAGCCGCCCCATCTCACACGTCTAAGACAGAGTCACTCACTCACACTTACTCTCACACATTGTCTCTCTCTCTCACGCGCTTCTTTTTCTCACACACGCGCGCCTGAATTCGGAACGATCCGTAGTATCTTTATTCCTTCCTTCCATGCGGGATAAGCAGCGCATTCCTGTCGCCACGCAAGCATGACGGAGCCCAAGAAGAAAAGCTTTTGGAGTAACCTGTTCCACAGCCGTGGCAATGGCCGGACCCGCAAGCTGGTACGTACTCTTTTCTTTTCTTTGCCTTGTCGTTCATCTGTCTGTGCCTACTTGTAGAGGTCATTCACGGAGGGATGTCCCGAGCGTCGTAGTCGGTAGTTTCAGAAGTCCTGTGTTATGTGACAGCCTGTCCATCCCATCCCCCCTCCCATTTCATCCATACCCACATGATACCCACCCTTCACTACCTAACCCCACGATGATGCCCCACGCACGGCGCTCACGTAGATCCCCCATCTTAGGTCGAGGAGTTGAAGAAGGGCAATGACGGCGATCAGCCATCGCGCCGTCGCGGCCCCGACCGGTCCGACCCGACGGGCACGCGCCGTCGACCCAGACGTCCTGACCCACGTGACTCCAAGGGCAAGGGCCGCGAGCAGATGAACGGCGACTTCTACGACCAGATCCCCCTGACCGAATGGCCGCCGCAGGGCCTCACGCCGGACGACGATCTCACCCTCGCCCAGGCCATGGAGCTCATTTCAACCGGCGTGCCGACGCACAAGGGCCACAAGAAGCAGATCACGCATGCCTCCGATCATTACTACGCGCTCTACACGACGACGACGGGAAACCATGGCGATGTGAACGATGGCGTGAATCAGCATAATGCTATGACGCAGCTCATGAGTCTGCGCGTTCAGGGCTCTGGTCCCCCTGCTCATCCATGGGAGACTCTCGAGCAGCCGAGTGTCGCGTTCGGTGTGGGTTCGCGACCGGGTACTGTCACGTTGAATTCATGGGTTGGCCGATCGAGCGTCATGCCGCCAGCCATTGCGCTGCGCGATCCAGGCGTGATACCGCGGGAGGTAGATCTCCGACAGATTTTCGAGCGGCTTAAGGACCTTGAGGGCGGGCTGGAAGACGACGACCAGGAGTTGATGTACCAGCAGCTCTACAAGCGCCTACTCCGCGACCCCGAGAAATCGACGAGCCCACACAAGCGCATGGAGCAGCAGATTACGGATCTCGTGATGTGTCTGTCCAGCAGCGACTGGATCGACTACACGAACCCGAAGAACCAGGTCGTCACGAAGTTCATCTACGACACGAGCGCCCCCAACGCGCCGCAGTACCAGCGCTTCTTCCACCAGCTGCTCCTCAGTCTCGAGCTCGACCTGCGCATCAACTCCCGCATGCACACGGAGTGGGCCAAGGAGCGTCTCATGTCGCAGATCCCGCCTAAGATCCAGTGGGACCTGGCGCTTGCGAAGCGCTGGCGCGATAATGTGCGCGTTGAGGAGATTGGTGATACGCCTGCAACTGTGCGGTTGCGGTTTAAGCTGAGACGACGTCAGACGAAGATGTTGAAGCGGTTCACGCAGATGATGAAGTGGCCGAATCTGGCTGATACGCTGGTTCTGCTGAGGGATCGCGATGCGGATGGAAGTCTTGTTGCGGTCAGTTCGCATGCGATGGCGTTTTTCAGTGGTTTGGTGTTGCCGGGTGTAAGTCTCCTTTCTTCTCTCGCGATCAAGATATGCGCTGACAATGTTTTATAGCCAACCTTCCCCTTCCTCATCATGAACAGCCTCATTGACATCGATCCCGACAAAGCCACCGACCAACTCGCCCTCCTCACCCACCTCCACCCGAACTGCGGCTTCCAGTACCGTAATAGCTATACCTACTGGACCTCCACCAGCATCGTCGGTAAAGTCATCGCGCCCACCTGCCTCGAAGTCGGCGGCTGGATCGGCCCCGCGCGTCCTACGAACGACCTCAACCGCTCCCAGATCGCGCGCATCCGCACCCGTCGCCCCCGCCAGCGCATGACGCCCGAAGACGTCGCGACCATGGTCGAGCGCTGCGATCCTCTCGGTCCGGCAGCCTCGGGCTACCCCGTCCACGAATACGAGCTCCTTACCCCCGACAGCGACGACGTTGTCGACACGATTCGCATCGAGATGCTGAACCTCAAGCCCCTGTCTGATACCAACAATAACAACAACAGCAACAATAATACACCAGACAATGGTCCGGGACCGGGCTGGTTCGACGCAAGTATACAATTCGCCATCTCGGGTGTCAGCTGGCCCTTACTCCTGACATACGACGTATGTTTCGTGCACGCATGGCCGTGCTCGGACGGACCGCACCCATTGTTCTTCGACTACGTGCATACGATCGTGCGGGCGGACGAGGTCGTCGAGATCACGGATTGGATTCGGCCGGCGAGTCGGAATCAGAATGGAAGAACTGGTACCGACCAGGAGGGTGGCGAGCAAGAAGACGAGGACGATGCCGAGCGCGTGCTGGTTATTGAGGCCTTTGGCGTCAAGGATAATGAGGTGCTGGCGCGCGCGTGGTGTGCGCATTGGGGGTTGAATGCGATTGTGGCGGATATTGGGCGCACTTGGTGAGTTCTTCTTCCCTCCTCTTTTTCCCTTTTTTCTGTTTTTGTTGGATGTTTTGGTTAAGAAGGGTGCTAATAAGTCATAGTCTGGCCTGCGCAATCCGCGAAGCCTACGCCGCGACGCTGACGGTCGTCATCCTCATTGAGGATCTGGGCGATGGTGCGGACTAAGGTATTATGATTCACGACGATTACGAGTGATGCGCGGCGCTTTTCTTTCCCTTTACCTTCTCCTTCTCACCTTTACTTTTACCTTCCACATTTTACCAAAGGAATGCATCCGGGGCGCGGAGAATGGCGTTCTTGCTTACTTTACCCCCTGATTTCTGAGTTTCTTCATTGATAGAAGGGATTGATTACGTGTATTTGTTGGGGATTTTCTGTTCTAAACTGGCTTTTTTTACTTTAAACTACTACATACACTACCGACGTCATTGTTGGTAGGGACGCGGCTATACCCACCTCTGAGGATTATCTTGCTAGAAAATTGAGAATTGAGACACTTTCATGGAATTCAGATAGGTTTCTTGTGATGGATTCGTGAACTGCGTATGTAGCTTGTGATAGATGAACTTGTAGAGCTTGACTACGTACTTGATAGTCGACACGTTAAGCTGTCAAGACAGGTAGGTATGCGACCGCAAGTGCTGTGGAGAACACACAAGCGCACCATCGTGAACCAGACCGGACCGGACCTGGTGGAGTTCCACGGCCCACGGCAGCTCAGCTACATCACCTAGACAAGTCCGTCACTGGCGCATTTTCATGCAGTTAAGTTAGCGAGCGGGCCAGAATGGGCGAGCCGGAATCCGCGATCCGGCCTGTCAAGAACGCAAGTGTGAGCAGTCATGACTCTACCTAGCTGCTTCGTATACGCGAGTAGATACGAAGCAAGCATGTAGGAAGGTAGGAGTAGGGAGCTACGAATACAGTAATTCCGCCCGGACGGGCTTACGTGGATCGCGGTTAGGGATTGATTACCGGCATTACCTACACGATGGCGGGTTGCAGTTGGTAGGTAGGGAAGTACGGATAGATAGGATGAAAGAAAAGGAAAGGAGGGAGTCTAGAAGATAGAAAAATCTTCTCGGTCATGCGTGCGACGCGATTAGCGTGACGATGTTGGAGTCTCTTTTCTTCCCTCGCACCTTCTCTCGTTATCGAAAGTGTAAAAAGAAAGCTGAAGCTGGAGTTGGAGACAGCGAGCGAGCGAGATCGGCGCGGATATAGTTTTTAGAATATTACCCATCTCGACCTAGACTTGCCTGCATCCCGCATTTCCCCTCACCTCCACTTTTGACGACACGACGAAGCCTCGAACGGGAAGGGGTGCAACCATCGCCTCAAAGCTCGCGTTTCTAGCCTTCTGGCAAGGTTGTCCCTTGTCGTGGATTGGGAAGAATCACTGCATCCACACCCTTCCCGGCCCTACACATACGACTACGGAGGTTCTAGAGCTCAGGTCGAGAAAGCTGGCCTCTACGAGAGGACCTGACTAAACGGCCACTACCTATTCCACTTTCTTTTCTCGAATCAAGTGTAAGGAAACAGCTATCGAGACGTTGGGTATTCGTGCGCCGCATTTTATCTATCGTAAGGCTACGTTCCACCCCGCCATCTTCACCTCACCTCGTCTTTATACGTCTAACCTACCTTGTCTTTAAAGAAAGAGAGACAGACAGAAGAGAATTACATCTCGCATACGCCATTGGTGCAACACACACACACACATTCAAAAACCCCGGTCGCGTATATCGGAGCCAAGCCATGGCTTCTTCGTCCTGGAGTCCTGACACGGAGTAAGTGGCGTAACGGGGAGAGAGAGCTCTTGACCTACCTTACCTACCTAGACTATAAGGAGGAAAGAAAGCTCGTGTGTTCTCGACTTGACTGCTGGTTGCCACCTCGGGATACACAGACACGAAGCCCCCTTCTACTTCTAGTCCGATCTCTGTTTTTGTCTTCCTTCTCTCGACTGTTCTCGTGTCGTTTCTATTCTGTCTTGTCTGTCTGTCAGCAAGTAGCGTCGTCTTTCTAACTGGCCATGACTTTCAACAATAGTACCCGTAACGTAATCCACCTCGAGAATAATGTGTGTTCAAGTCTTTCTTTAAGGTTAAAACGCTGCATCATCCTCTCACCCCGGTCTCGTGCCGTTCACATTGACAGGAACGATAATTCGTTGTGTACTTTGCTCAATTGACACGCTATGGCGCTGCAGGAACATTATATAGGCATTGATGTCGGTACGGGCTCTGCTCGTGCTTGTCTCATTGATTCCACCGGCGATATCAAGGCCCTTGCTTCTGAAACTATTAAGCTCTGGCAGCCCCAGACCGGTTACTATGTATGTCCATTTCCTTTGTATATATTCTCTACAGAAGCTTGGTCTGACATGTATACGATAACAGGAACAATCTACGACAGACATCTGGCGCTGTATCTGCCTCTGCGTCCAGAGAGTCGTCACCCAGTCCGGCGTAGACAGCTCCTTGATCAAGGGCATTGGTTTCGATGCCACCTGCTCACTATGTGTCTTCTCCCACGACACCGACGAACCCATCCCCGTCACGGGCCCTGACTTTGAGAATGACGGCAACGACCGCAACGTCATCCTCTGGCTGGACCACCGTCCTGTCGAGGAGACCGAGAAGATCAACGCCACGAACCACAACCTGCTGCGCTACGTCGGCGGAAAGATGAGCATCGAGATGGAGATCCCCAAGGTCCTCTGGCTCAAGAATAACATGCCTGCCGAACTCTTCGACCGCTGCAAGTTCTATGATCTCGCAGATGCCCTCACGCATATGGCTACGGGCAGCGAGACGCGCAGCTTCTGCAGTACTGTCTGTAAGCAGGGTTACGTCCCTGTTGGCGTCGACGGCAGTGTCAAGGGCTGGCAGGAGGACTTCTACCACACTATTGGTCTGGGCGACTTGGTCAAGGACGACTTTAAGCGCATGGGAGGTGTCAACGGGGTGGTGAGCCTATTTACTATGTGTCGAATGGATATCCCGATACGAGTTGCCAATGCTAATACGAGTCGCAGAATGGTGATTACCTGAGCGCCGGCGAGCTCGTCGGTAAGCTGTCGGATGCGGCCAGTAAACAGCTGGGACTACCTGCTGGCATCGCGGTCGGCAGTGGTGTCATTGATGCCTACGCTGGATGGATTGGCACAGTTGGCGCCAAGGTCGATACGGAATACGGACACGCGGACGAGACTCACCCTGCGAATGACCTGGCTCAGGCTTCCACACGACTTGCTGCCGTTGCCGGTACCTCGACCTGCCACTTGGCCATGTCCGAGAAGCCCCTATTCGTGAACGGAGTATGGGGACCATATCGCGACGTGCTTCTGCCAGGTTTCTGGCTAGCTGAGGGTGGTCAATCGGCTACAGGTGAGCTCTTGCGCCACGTCATTGAGACGCACCCGGCGCATAAGGAGGTCATGCCGCTTGCCGAAGCGATGCAGTTGAATGTCTACGATTATATGAACAACCACCTCCGCGAGATGGCCGAGAAAGCCGGCGCGCCAACAGTTTCTTACCTCGGTCGGCACTTCTTCTTCTACGGCGACCTTTGGGGCAACCGGTCGCCCATCGCCGACCCCAACATGAAGGGTGCCGTGATCGGTCTCAGCTCCGACTCGAGCGTAGACGGCTTGGCGCTTTACTACTACGCTACCATGGAGTTCATCGCGCTGCAGACGAAACAGATCATCGAAGCTATGAACGATGCGGGTCATAACATTCAGACGATCTTCATGTCGGGCAGTCAGTGCCAGAACGATATGCTCATGGACCTCATCGCGACATGCTGTGAGAAGCCAGTTCTCATCCCGCGGTACGTGCACGCGGCTGTTGTGCATGGCGCAGCCATGCTGGGAGCCAAGGCTGCCAGCGCAGACCGTGATGGAAACACAGAGAACCTCTGGAATATCATGGATCGCATGAGTAAACCCGGTCGTCTCGTCAAGCCAGGAAAGAACGAAAATGAGAAGAAGCTTTTTGCTGCTAAGTATGAGGTCTTCCTGGATCAATGCCGTACTCAGCAGGAGTATCGGAAGAAGGTTGATAAGACTATTGATGGTTGGTTGTGAGCGTGGAAAGGGGTTTATGAATAAGTGTGTTGGGAATGTTGGTTTTGCAGGCCTTGATGTATAGAGTGCGAGTCTATACGTACGTATTTATTTGTATGAGATGCACATGATGACTTACCTTAGAATGCAAGCTTTTCAACGATAGAGATGAGCTGTAAAGTATCATCTCAAATATGAGATCGAATGTAAGGTTGTTTGTAGCAGTTTGAAGGTTGGTGAGTGCCTGAGATTTTAGGCGTCTGAGACATGTTCCTGATAATAGTGGGAACCATGTGCGAATTAGGTACGGAAACGGTAGAAGCAAGGTAGCTCTAAAAGTATCCATAGGTTTCCATACGCATCATTAAACCTTGAGTCTACCGTACTGGTACAATTACGTAGCAGATCTCCCACAGTACGTGTCCCGTGCACGCATAGCAGCGCAGGGCAACGCAGCGGTGTTGATGTTTTCTTCCCGCCTCGTCATGTCTTGAGAAAACTTGACCTGTAACAACCACAGGCTGCTGGTTTTTGCAGCATACGAACGAAACAAGGACACGCAACGAAAGAGGTCAACGCAGCTTTGCCCGGCGCAGGGTCAGGTTCACCTCGTCCGTTTTATCTTAACTGCATCTGCAGACTTATTCCATTCCCGTGTTATTTACAGCGAGCGTGTCTTAGCCAGCAGACACTACTTTGGTGTTGTCTCGAATACATCACCGCCATCGTTTGCCAGCTTCGCCCTCTGCGCACGACGATCTTTCCATCCATTCTTTCCTCTCTACGCATCGCGAGTCGATTAGCCGATCTCACGCGTCGCCATCATGTCGTTATTCGGCAACCCCCAGCCCGCTGCGGGCTCTACCCCCAGTCTCTTTGGCAACACCGCCGCCCAGCAGCAGCCGGCCTCCCAGACCCCCAATCTCTTCGGCGCTGCACCCGCTCAACCGGCACCAACCAGTCTCTTCGGCGCTGCCAATCCTCTCGCCCAGCCCCAACAGCCGGCGTCCCAGACGCCCAGTCTCTTCGGAAGCGCCGCTACCCCGTCGCAGACGACCACGACGCCTAGTCTATTCTCACCATTATCCTCTGCCTCTCAGACATCGGCCCCCAAGCCTAGCTTGTTTGGCGCACCGGCCGCCACGACTCAGCCAGCCGCTGCACCGAAGAGCTTGTTCGGAGCTCCTGCCGCCGCGACCCCGACCCAACCTGCCGCTACGACTACTCCTGCTGCTGGTGGATTGTTTGGCTCTTCGCTTGCTAGTGCCGCTGCGAAACCGGCTACGGGTCTAGGTGGTGGTCTCTTTGGAGCAGCTAACACTCCCGCACAGCAACCTGCGGCGACGGGCGGTTTGTTTGGCGCAGCTGCTGCTACGACACAGCCTGCGGCGACGGGTGGTTTGTTTGGCGCAGCTGCTGCTACGACACAGCCTGCGGCGACGGGCGGTTTGTTCGGCGCTGCTGCTGCTACGACACAGCCTGCAGCGACGGGTGGTTTATTTGGCTCGACTGCTACAGCGCAGCCAGCCCCTTCTCTCGGATTGTTTGGCAATACCGCGGCTCAGAACACGACCCAGCCAGCGGCTGCTGGACTGGGAGCTTCCATCGCGAACCCCGCCGCTGCTAACCTCGGTGCCGGCAGTCTCTTTGGTGCTAACCAGCAACTTGGCGCGTCAAGCTTCTTCGAAAGCCTTCTTACTAGAAGTAAGAAGCAGGCGGAGGGCGAATCGATGCAAGATGACCTGCCTAGTTTGCAGCTCGGTTTGGGCGATTTGCGACAGCGCCTTCGAAAACTCGGTCCCCAGGCAGACCCGCTTCATCACGGTAAAGCCCAGTATATGCTCGCTGCCTCGGGTGTTGACCCAGGTGCTGCTGCGAAGGCTCTCAAGTACTTGGCGCCCCCGACTGTCAGTCGCGTCGAGAGACCTTCCGCCATTCCTGCTGCGACCGATATCGATATCGACGCCTACCTCTCGAACCTCCAGTCGAAGACCACTCTGAACATGATTTCCGATAGCCTCGAAAGATCAGCTAAGGACTTTGATAATTTCTTGGAGGACAGCATGACCATGGAGTGGGAGGCGCAACGAAAGCGCGTGTACGAGCACTTCGGCGTCAAGGTGCGAGAGGATGTCGCTGGCGACGCACTGCATGGCCGAGAGACGGTCGGCGCATTCGGTCGCACCAAGAGAAACCCAAGAGCTTCGCGATCTGTGGCGCCCAATGCCAAGGGCAGTCTCTTTGGCCGCTCCACTTTGCAAAAGTCCGTCATTGGTACCCCTGCCAAGATTGGCTCTCACCAGCCCGAGTTCAAGGACGTCGAGGCGAACGCAGGTTCATCTCCGGCGACGGCCGCGACGCCCAATGGTGCTTCGACAGACGACCGCTTTGTTAGAGAGAAGCGAGGTAAACTCGCCCAGTGTATTCGTGAGCTCAACTTGGCGAGAATCGACCAGGCACCCTACCCCATCTTGCACGCGCTCGCCGAGATCGAGAGCAAGTCTGGCGATAGATATGCTGAGCCTCTTGTCGATGCTTACCATGCCGCCATGGCTATTGTCGGAGAGAACCCTGACGCCGAGACGTTTGCCGGCGAGGCGACGGCCAGGGAACGACAGTTCAAGGATAATTACTTCGATCCCAGCGAGAAGTCGGTCGCTTCGTCGAGAATGCGAAAGAGAATCTTGGATGGCGCGAACCGGTTCCTCGAGCAGAAGTTCTTCCGTGAGGTTGAGAGTGTCATTGCCAAGTACCCTCGCGAAGCTGCTTTGGGAGGCCGACCCGACGTTATCAGCAAGATCCAGGCCTACGTGCGACTGCGGAGTTCCCGTCGTGACCTCGTACCGGACGGCATCGAGCTCCAGCAGGACTCTAATGGAGAATTCATCTGGGCCGTTGTCTTTTACCTGTTGCGATCTGGTCACGTTGATGAGGCAGCACACTACGTTAAGGCTCAGTCTACTGTCTTCCGGACTATTGATCGCACATTTGCGTCTTATCTTCTCGAGTATGTCGCCAGTCCCGAACGACGACTACGCCGCCAGATGCAGGACCGATGCCACAATGAATACAACCAGAGAGCTCGCAATGCACCCGAGAACTCCATTGACCCCTATCGTATGGCCTGTTACAAGGTTGTTGGACGCTGCGATGTTAACAACCGCAGTTTTGAGAACCTCAACACCGAGATTGATGATTGGATCTGGCTTCAGTTCAACCTTGCTCGCGAGAATGACAAAGCCACTGAGGTCGCTGCCGAATCATACGGTTTGCAAGATCTCCGGGCTAGCATCCGCGAGATCGGACTCAAGCACTTCCCGAAGAACCCTACCGAAGATGCTAACAACACTTTCGGTATGTTCTTCTATCTGCAGATTCTGAGCGGTATGTTCGAGCAGGCCATTGCCTACCTATTCACGTTCTCTTACATGGACGCCATTCACTTTGCCATTGCGCTCGAGTACTATGGTCTTATTCGCACCGCGGACCCCTGGACCACCACGGACACGCTCCTGTCCTATGATACCCGCCAGAAGCCGCAGTTGAGCTTTGGTCGCATGTTGGGTTACTACACGAGAGATTTCCGCGCTGCCGACGTTGACTCTGCCGTCGATTATCTTACCTTGATTTGCCTCAACGCGGACCTGGAAGGCGAAGCTGGACGACAGCAGAAGGAGTTGTGCCATGTAGCACTGCGGGAGTTGGTGTTGGAAACTAGAGAGTTTAGCAAACTGATTGGTGATATCCGACCCGATGGACGCCGTATTCCCGGACTTATCGAAAACCGCGGCAAACTCATTGGTCTGCTGGCAGAGGATGACTTCGTCAAGTCTGTTGCCCTTCAAGCCGCTCGGTTCGCCGACGACAACGGCCGGACTACCGATTCTGTCCTGCTGTACCATCTTGCAGGCGACTACGACAGCGTCATCACGATTGTGAGCCGCGCTCTGAGCGAGGCTATCTCCCTTGAGATTGGCGAGGATCCCATGCGTCTCATGCCTGTCAAGCCCCGTGCTGGTCAAGAGAGCCCCGAGGCCGAACCCGGCAGCAGTCTGAGCCTCGCATCTATCGACGACCCGATCCAGCTCGCCTCTACTATGATGCAGATGTACGAGAAAGATGCCATGTTCGTGTCCAAGATCAAGACGCTTAACCGCTCGGCATGCAACATCCTGTTGCGGATGAGCGAAATCAAGGGCCTCGTCGAAGCTGGGCAGTGGCCTGAAGCGTTGGATGTAAGTTGTATCCATATCCCATCTGAGATATTTTGTACTAATATGTCACGCAGAAAATCCGCGCTCTTGACATTCTGCCGTTTGAGAGCAATGGTGACGCGGCCAAGATCCGCAATTATGCTGCCAAGTTCGCTTCACTTTCCCAGACGGTGGCCATCAACGTGCCCAACCTATTGACATGGACCATCACGTGCTGCGTCAGACAACGCGAGCGCCTCACGAGTGGACAGTTCAGTGGCAATGAGGGTTCCCGGCGCATGATGCTGGACGGACTCAAGCAGATCGGTATCGACTTGACTACGTACACTAGCCAGTTGCGATACAGATTCCCCCCACACCTTCTCGAGGTTCTGGCCAAGGCGTCTGCGGATTAATTAGGAGGAGAGAATTAAGAGTAAGAGTAAGAAGGATTCCTGTATGGACATAAGAGATCAATAGCTACCTGGGTAGGCGATGAGGAGGCTATTGGATGGGACGTCGTCAGTATTGCGGTAATAAGAAGAAAGATGAATTTGTAGTGTCGCTGCTGGGCTTATTCCCTACCGCTGACGCCGAGTACGAACCTGAACACTTTGCACTATTTACCTACCTCGAGCCAAGCGTATCCATTCAATTAACTGAACTTGTACCCCTACTGGCCACTATACGAAGGTCTATCCCGTCTAAGCAATGGATATAAAATCCTGTGACTTGTGAAAGAGAGAGAGAGGAATCGATATAAATCTAATACCCTGAATCTAATACTCTGGTTCGGATTACCGTTAATAGTGCCAGAAGAAACATCGAAGCAACCGAGCAAAGCTGGAGAACGTCCCCCAAGCAAAGGGGCTTGGCGTGGGTCTTGGCATGTGGACTTGGCAAAGAAGGGAACAAATTCCCACTTTTGGGGCGCGCGGAGCCGCGAGTCATAGGTCGAGTCGCACTGGAGATCTGCCGAGTCGTGCGGACTCCACCTCGAACGCCAGGACCCGGCGGGAAAAAAAAAGAAGTGTGAATCCGGGGGCGAGCATCGAGACTTCTGAGAGAGAAGGGGAGACTCCCGGAGAGAGCAGAGAGAGAGAGAGTTCCACCAACACTTTTTCGTGCCTACAGGGGCTATACCGTACACTACCTACCTACCGACCCGACCTACCTTATCTTGATTCGAGTTACGAGTACTTTACTTACTGTGTTGAATCAAGGTAACCACAGTGCCGTCTTTTGACACATCACGACGTCTGCCATCCATTACCTACCTTACCGAATTTCCCTGGACCGTACCTTAGTCCACCCCGAGCAAGCAAGGCGTCTCAGGTACCTTTACCTACCTACCCGTCCCTCCACCCCGTACCCGTACCCGTACCCGCGGTAACCTTGTGGTTTTTCGTTTCGTCTTCGTTCGTCCCGCGCGCGCGGTCGCCGTACGATACGTACGTCTTGCCCCATCCATCCATCCCCCCATCACACACACACACACACGCCCCCCAAGCCAATCCAATCCCATTCAAGGGCCAGCCCAGTAATACCTAAGGTAGCACCGCGCGTGGAACCAGGCTACCTACCTACCTAGGTCTTTTCAGCCCTACGTACCGTACCTATACCTATACCTGCCTGTCCGGCCCCTCGGGACTTCGGCTCACGTCACACGCACGCACGCTTGGCTTGGATGGCTTGTGGCCAGCTCCAGAAGCACCAAGAACAACAGGAATAGCACATGCATATGTGAGTTTCGATCGTCCCGGGTGTGTGTGTTGTGTGTTGTGTGAGTGGGAGCAAGGCGGTTGGTCGGGGTCTGGCTGTTGGTTGTTCCCCTTACGCCCCCCCCTACTTCCTACCCCTTGGTGTATACTCCCCGGCTTTTTTTGCTGGGTAAGGTTACGGTTGGTAGTGTGTGTGGGAAGATAGGTCAAGGTAAGGTTAAGTTGGGGCGTGGGTTCCAGATTATCGGGGACGGCGAAAGAGAGAGAGAGCTCTAGAGACGAGTGGTATGGGCGTGGGTATTGGCACGGCCGGCTAATTAGATCTTTTTTTTTCTTTTTTGTTTTTGTGTTGTTTGGGGGAGAAGAGAAAGTTAGGTTAGGCCGAAGCCCGCGTCCGTCCAAGCCCCCCCGTCCAGTCCGTCCGTCCGCTTTCCCCCCCTCCCAGGAAAGGGAACCCACTCACCCCATTCCCGTCCATTTGTTTTTTAATTTATTTTGCTTTTCTGGTGGTGGTTTAATTGAGCGAGTCGTGTGTGAGGGCGATCGGAGGACCCGGTGCCGCGGATCCCCTGCATGAGGGATCGGGGAAGACGGCGTGGAAACTTTGTGGAAGACACGGGAGACGCGCGAAAAAAACAAAAGAGAAAGAATAATCGTGAAAAAGGGCGCACACCACCTACACGAAGAAGAGAAGATAAACAGGAAAAGAGAAAGAGGAAGACGAGAAGAAGACGCGGGAAACAAAAAGGCAAAAGGGGCCTGTCTTCTTGCCTTGTCTTGCCCTCTCTCTCCCCGGAGCTGCGTTGTATTATATGAGACAGAGAGGGAGAGGGAGAAGAGAAGAGAGAAGAGACGGCAGACTCTTTTGTTTCCCGGCTTTGGAAAACAATTCATTGTTAAAGAAAGAAATAAATCATTAATAAAGGGGGAGTCCGGGAAATATTCGAATTATTAAAATATCCCCTAAAAAAGAGGGAAGGGAAAAAAAGAAGACAAAGGGAAAGAAAAAAAAGAGAGACCAAAAAGAAAAAAAGAATAATGCTTCCCTCCACATCCTCGAATCTCACTCCCGCTGCTGCAGCCGCTGCCGCCGCCGCTGCCGTTGCTGCTGGTACCCGGCCCGCCTCCACTCCCGCCCCCGGCTCCTCTTCCTCCTCCTCCTCATCTAATAATCTCGCCGCCGAGCTCTCGGTGTCCACCACCACCATCACAACCACCACCAACAGCACCAGCACCACCAACATAACGACGGCGACGAATACTGCGTCGGGCCCTATTCCTTCTACTTCCACTGGAGGTACTTCCGCGGACGGCGCTACTGCAGCGCGGCCCATTTATTCTCCCGCCGCCGCCGCGTCGGATTCCGGAACCCCGGGCCTGCCTCCGACGCCCGATGCGCTCCCGAACTCCTACAAGCGCGGCCTGTCGCAGGATGCGCAGTCGTCGCCGGGCGAGTCGTCGGCGCATGGGGGCAGCAGTAGTAATGCACTGCCGCAGGACCAGCGGACGAAGAAGAGACGGACGGGTCCGGGGTCCAGGGGCGTGGCTAGCTTGACGCCGGAACAGTTGGCGAAGAAGCGGGCTAATGGTACGTCGATGTCTTTTTTGATCTCCCTTATTTATGGAATGTATTTTTATTCGATTCTATTCTATTCTTTTATATTATTTATTTTATTTTTATTTTATTCTTATTGTCTTTGTGATGTTGTTACATTGGTTCATGCTGTCATCCGTGTGTGCGACTACAACGTCGCTCACTGTCTCACTTAACCCCTGAACGTGACACTCATCCTTACCCCTATCTATCTATCACCCCAATTCTCATCATATCCGTCGAAGACTCGTCTAACATATGACCAGATCGAGAAGCGCAACGCGCCATACGCGAGCGCACAAAGAACCAAATCGAGGCCTTCGAGAATCGCATCCGCGAACTCACCTCGCAAGACCCATACCAAGAGCTGCAAAAAGTGATCCGGCAAAAAGAAGCCGTGGAAGCCGAGAATGCCGAGCTCAGGGCCAGCATGGCATCTATCGTGGCCATGATCCAACCCTTTTTATCGACGAACCGGCCGTCAGGTACGTTTCGAGCTTGATGTTCCTGGGGAGTGGACTAATGGCGTTTCTGGTTTCCTTGTTTCTGTTTTTGTTATTGTTTTTCTTACTATGTGTCATGGTGGTGTATGGAGAAGACTTACCTTTCCTCGTTTCGTCATACTGACGCGATTCCTAGCTGAAGGGGCCTACATCTCGCCGGTGCCTACATACGCATCCATGCAGTCTGCCCAGCAACAGCAGCAACAACACCATCAACAAGCCCAACACCAGCAACACCTCCAACAACAACAGCAACAAGTCCAAGCCCAATCCCTCTCCTACTCAGCCCACAGCATCTCGACCCCCGGCAGCGTCGTCTCCCCCCACTCCGGCATCGAATCCCCCTGGCAAGGCCAAGCCCTCTCGCAAGCCAGCTCACACCGCCAACCCGACACATCCGACCTCAAACTGCCCCAACAACGCCAAGACACCACCAACATCAACAACATCACCAATCTCACAAACTTCGCCCCCTACCTCGACCTCGGCGGCGGCGAACACCTGCGCTTCGACTTCCTCGTCGACCCCTCCCAACGCCTCAATCGCATGCCAACCAGCTTATCTTCCAGCGGCCAGGAATCACCCACCTACCTCCAATTACCCCTCAAACACGCCTGGCCCACGGACGCGAACGCCGCGTACTGCGCCAGCACAGCAAATAGTCGGGCCTCATCATCGCCTCCACCACAGGCGCAGGCGCAGTATCAACAGCAACAAGCCTACCACAGTCCGCAAAGCCTCGAATACGCGAACGCGCCACGACCGCTCTGGCTCACGGGGGGCGCGTTCATAAAGCATTGTCCGCCGGTTTGCATGCTAGATAGTATCCTGCTCGATTTTCTCCGCGAGAGACGGTTACGCGCGGCGGAGGGCGTGCCGCAGTATGAGCTTGTCGGACCGCGGTATCCGTCTGTTTCGTCGCTGTTGAATCCCGCGATTAGTTCGCATACGCTGCATCCGCTTTCGAAGGTGTTCACGGATGTGCTCATGGCGTTTCCGACGATTTGTGGATTACCGGAGAAAGTGGCTGTGTTGTATGTTATGTTTATGGTTAGTAAGTAGTCCCTTTTCTTTGCCCCTTTTCTCCCTTTATCACCTGTTCGACGGAGGAGACAAGTGAGGATTGAAGGATAACTGAGAGAGAGGAGAGAGGAAGAAAGAAAAACTAACACCCCAAGTGCGCTGGCAAATCAGCCCCACAGACGAAAACTACGAGCTCATCCCCCCGTTCTCGCGCCCCTTGCCCTCGCAATTCCAACACCCACATCCCGCCTGGGTCGACCACATCCCGTTCCCCGCCATGCGCGAGAAAATGGTGCGCGAGTACGCGGCCCCCGAACATAACTTCGACAGCTTCGTGCTGCCCTATACGACGACGTTGTCGCTGAATTGGCCGTATGAGGAGACAGATGCGTTGCTGGAGACTCCTGAGGGCCGCGAGATCATTATTAATCCGGTTTTTCAGAGACATATTTGTCGTCCGGAGAATTGGACCTTGGGGGATGCGTTTGATAAGGCTTTCCCGAGTTTGAGGGGCACGTATAATTTGAAGAGTGAGAGGGATAATATGGGGATTGATGGGTAGGAGAGTAAGGAGAAGAAGGAGAGGAAAGAGAGGAAGGGGATGATGATGAGGGATGATGGATGAGGATGGATGGAGGTGCGTGTTTTTGGTGAGGATTCTTTGTGGATTGGAGGTTTGGTTCGGTTACTGACGGTGGATAGGTGGGATGGATGTGTTTCGACGAGCCGATGGACGAGATTTCGTGTTGGAAGGACCTGGACCGATCGATTTGCGCTGTACAGACGGAACTCGTGCGAGAGTTGGAATATGGCGAACAGTCACCAACATGAAACCGGTCCTGCTATCGAATCTGATATCGCAAAGAGGAGACGGGTGACGGGTCTAGTATTTCACATGGTCCGCCCGTCGAGGCATTCATCTAATCCCTACCTACCTACCTGTATATGGAGGCCAAACATGAATCGGTGCGGAATACCCTGGGAGGAACACGTTTTACACATTTTACACATTCACGCATACAGCATATAAAGATACATAGCACTGCAAACAACATACCAAACTTGTAATTCGAGGAGGCGCTTTATTCATTTCTTCATTGACATTCATCTTTTACGTTGGTTAGCAGGTAATTTATCAATTCGTTCCGACTTCACTTGTAATGTGAAGGGTTTAATGCATCACGAGATATGGAGAAAAGGTGTAGAGTATCATTGATTTTATTCCATCAACCGGTTCTCTCGTCCGAGAAACAAATCTCATCTGAGCCCTATCGGGACTACCTAGCTGACTGTCCTTAAGTAAGACCTTCCTCGCCGACAAGAGCATGTACTGCAGTGAATCTCAGTACGGGTATCATCGTTATCTCTCCTCTGGCATTAAGTCAACATCCTTCGCGTTTGCTTTCAGTCCTCGTCGACAACACATGCAAAAGCGCACGTTCTCGAGTCAAAGCTTCGTATGGGGCATCAGTCCATTTATACATCTTCCACGGCTTCGCCATGGCCAGATCAACGTCGCCGTTGTCGTAGAGCTCCCTGCTCCAAGTTGGTATCATAGTCGTCGTCATGTTCCTCATCGCCAACACCAGATCCGTTCAAAACCACTAGGCCAGCGTGGTATCCCCAACACTCCATCCCCGACTCCCAACAACACCCACCAACACCCCTCACCACACAATAGGCATATTCTGATAATCCGGCGCCGGCGGATCATAACTGACAAACCCAGCAGCAACAAACTCCCCACACTCATCCCAGATACCCTCCTCACGCTCCTGCATGCGGAACTCAACCACATGGCCGGAATGTCCACTACCAATAAGCAAACTAGGCGTTTTCTCCCCATGAAACGTCTGGAACTGAATCGCCTTCTTAACAGACGGTTCAGGGCGTCTTCTTCTCGTCTGATTCCGCATATCCAGAACGCGCAGCTGCGCACCCGTGCGAAGGGAGTACAGCGCCACGATATCGGGCTCGTCGTGCGCGGCCGCGACGACGCCGGTGGACTCGTCGAGATCAAGGCCGATGACGATGTGGGCACTATTTCGATACTTCTCGAACACGGTAACGGGTTTCGCTTCGTCGAATGACGAGGCGTTCAGATCGCGCGCTTTCTTGTGTTTTGTGGGAATGTCGCGGCCCATCTGATCGAAGGGACGGACGACCGGGGGTTTGTTCGCTGAGGGCTGGTACGTCATGTCGACGGTGCAGGGCTCGTATTCGGCCGGGCGATGCGTGCGGATGTTGCGGATATCATAGATCGCCATGTGATTCTTCAGGCCGGAGACGAGGACCTGGTTTCCGCCGCTGAGACAACGCACGTGGGTTATTGCCGATGGGACCTTGGAGTACGTCCAGGCGGTACAGTCGATTCGCGGGTCGGCCGTGAACAGCGCGCCGGCGCGGGAACCGAAGCGGATGGTCGAGCCATCGCCGGTGAAACTGACACCGAGAATGTCGCGGTATAGGGGGTACGGGATGCAGGCGTGGCCGGCGTGGGGGTGCCCCATAGGCGCCAACCACTCGACCGCGTCCGCGCCGGCGCGCCACTGCATGATGCCGCGGTCTGTGCCCATGGCGAACATGAGTGACGCGTTGGCTGGTGCGGCGGCGGAGGAGAGCGTCTCGAAGCGAAACTCGTGTGGACGGGAGGCGGATGTTGGGACGACGCTGAATGCTATATGGCGGGGTGAATCCGAGGTCAGCGCGTGAATCTCCAGACGAGGTGGTGAATAGAATGATGAAGGGGTCTGCGTCAAAAGTCATGGTGTTTGTGAAGGGGGTGAATGGGACTTAGTAAAGAAACAAAGACACGTTGAAAAGGGGGACCTACGCTCAAGACGCGAGCCGTCCGCCGGGCGGGTGGGCGGTGATCGTGAAATAGTCGCCGTGACGACTGGGCCGGCGTTGAGTCTCGACTTGTAGGGCATTCTCGATGTGAACAACATCCGGCCCGTCTGTCTATGGAACGAAATGGATGAGAACTCGTTATCCATATTCCAGCCGACCATGGCCGTACAGTCGTCCCAGTCAACATCGTCGTTGCGGTCCAAGTACGTTGAGACGACACGATTCTCTTCAATAACTATCAAGGCCCATTAATGTCAGCAGCGGTCACCCAGAGAGACATGGCGCAATGCGCCAGCGAATGGGCACGGGTCATGTAAAGAAGGGAGGAGTATACTTACTACCGTAGGCCACGTACTTTCCGCTGGTACAGAGATAGTGGTCAATATATAATGCCGATAACTCATTCGTGTCCTCGTCATTATACATCATATTGGCGAGCACAAAGCCACCTTTGGCCCGTAGACCCTGGGCATAAGCAACGGAGGGCGCATCGGCCTCGATATGACCGCATTCGCGGGCAAAATTGTCCATGGATGGGGACCGTTGAAGCCATTTGGAGCGCTTGATGCGCTTGCTGACGATCTCCTCGCGTTGTTTGGCCGCCTCGGCCTTGGCGTCGAGGAGCTTCTGCCGCTTTACCCTAGAAGCAGTCCAGACATTACTGCTCGACGAACTTCCGTTCTGGATACGGAAATATCTGTTTTTGTCCGGGTCTAGGGAAGTATGTTAGCTTGCCATGCTTTCATGCGCCATGGAGTCGTTCATCCATGAGATGCGCCGCGCCAACAGAGCATCGAAGGGAAGGACAGGCTGTGATGAGGATGTTAGGGTTAACTGACCGAAATAGTAGCCGGGAATTTCCATGGCTGCGTCACAGGGAGGTTCTATCAATACGCGAAGGAAGAGGCGAAGTGTGTAAGGAAGTAAGGTAAGTATGCGAGAAAAGAAGGTAAGTATGTGAAAAAGGAAGATGGGCAAAGAGGTGGGAAGAAGGTAGAGATGTGAAGAGGGAAGATGAGAAAAGTGGTGGGAAGAAGAATAGAAGAAGAAGATGTAGAAACAATTCTGATGATTCGAATGTATATATGTATGTAGGTCGGTAATGTATTGTAGGATGGAAGTCTCTATAGAAGATGTTAAAGAGGTAAAACATCAGGCCGGGCGGGGCTTGTGATTGGTCTAGTTCTGCCAATGCATTGCTAAACGTTGCTGGTGGACCTCGGTACGGAGGTACATGTACCGACTCGACGGGACTGCCAGCGCCTGTACGACCACAGGTACGAGGTACGAGTACTTGTATCACATGCCCGTGAAGACGGCAGTTCGAGTAGGTAATCCGTACCTTCCACCTCGCAGAACGTTGATGATGTGTTGAGTGTCAATAAACAAGGTTCTTGAGGGCATACAGTTTTCACAAGAGAGAATATGTCACAAGAGAGAATATGCGTGCGTTAGCTTAAATGACTAGGTAGGTATCAGGTAATCCGTAGGTATGTAGCAAGTCTTATCAAATAGTAAGGTCGATCGATGCATTTGCCAAAGATGTCAGTGGCGATTCATATTTTCATCGGCGTGTCTCATATTCACGGGCAAGATTGAACTTTCACACTCGTTCACGATGGATGAAGTCATACAAGTCACATGTGCAAGACGGAAAACCTGGGTAGTTTTTACTTTCTTAATTTAATTAAGTCTAAAAGACGTGTAGGGTATATGACCGGCGTCTGCCTGCCGCATCCGTTCAGTTACAGAAAAATGAAATTAATAAAGGCTGATCAATTGGCCCTCACGCCTGAGGAGGGCGCTCTATACACCGAAAGGGCAAAGGTATGTAACACAACGGGGAGGGCGGACGACCTATTATCGATAGACCATCTATTGTGACTTCTCGTGCTGTGTCGAGACACGCTGGAGAGAGACAACTGCAAGGCATGTTAGCAAAGGGAATTCGTGAATCCTGTAGAGGGGATGTGAGTGAAAACTTACCAAAGTCCTCGAGGGAGCGCTGCTTCTGGCTACCCTTGGGCGACTTGCCGTGCATGAGGTTGTCGAATCCAGAGCTGTCAGCAAGGAAGTAGTAGATACCACCCATGACGCAGAAGACACCGAAGGCGAAGATCCAGATACGGACAACGGCGACGATGTGGGTGAGCTCACCACCCTCGAACCAACCCCAGATACAGAAGGCAGTAGCCAGGATATCGACGACGAGGATGGCACCGGTGAGTTGCCAAGAGGGGATGGACGACCAGAAGGGACCGTTGGCACGGGTGATGAAGATAAGCCAGTTCTCAGTGAGCGAGATCTCAAGGAAGAGAACCTCGTCCATGTTACCGTTGTTCTGCACGATACCGCCGTCCTCGCCGTTGACGTAGAGGGTGGTGACGGTAATCCAGGTACCGACAGCCAGGACAACACCGAGGATAACGGAGAGACCCCAGAGCTTAGGAAGGTTCCACTTGACAGGGCTCATCGAGTAGGGAGCGTTGTCGTAAGCGATAGCCAGGGTAGCGACATCAGCAAAGATGGCGATGAAGACGACAAGCTCGATGTTGAGGGAACGGTTGAGGATGGCGATCCAGAGACCGAGGAAGATCTCCAAGTGAAGAGACAGGGCAATACGGTAGACAACGTAGGCGTACATGCGGTGGAAGATCTGGCGGGAAGTCTTAAGGGCATCAATGATGGCACCGAGACCAGGAGCCAAGAAGACGATATCAGCAGCAGAACGAGCAGCATCGGAAGCACCCTCGACAGCAATACCAGTGTCGGCCTTCTTGAGAGAGGGGGCGTCGTTCACACCATCACCAGTCATACCGACAAGGTAACCACGCTGTTGGAGAATCTCGACGACGTTGTACTTGTGTTGGGGGAAAACTTCAGCAAAACCATCAGCAGCCTCGACGAAGTCGTAAACCTCAGAGCCGGGCATGTCACCACCGCCACCGAGACCGAGACGTTCAGCGTTGTAGACGTTTGTACCGAGACCAAGTTGACGAGAGGTTTCACGAGCAATACCGACGGCGTCACCAGTAAGCATCTTAATGGAGAGACCCATGCGCTTGGCTTCGTTGATAGTGCGGGCAGTGTCGTGACGCGGGGGGTCAGAGCAGGGCATTATACCGAGAATCTCCCAAGCACCCTCACCACGCTTACGGGCAACACCAAGAGAACGGAAACCACGGGTAGCGAACTCAGCGACCTTGTTCTTGTAGGCCTGGTCAATCTCCTCAGGGACGGGGTGGTCTTCGGCAACAGTCTTGAGAACGAAAAGAGGAGCACCTTTGACGCAAGTAATAATCTCACCCTGGGGGGACTCGACAACGGCAGTAACCTTCTTGGAGACGGGGTCGAAGGGGTAGAACTCCTTAACAATGTACTTGGAGAGAACGCCCTTGGCACGAGGGTAGTACTTGAGAGCCTTGAGGAAAGCCTTGTCGATAGCATCCATACCCTTCTTCTTGCGGGAAGCGGCCAAGCAAGCAGTAAGCATCAGGTCATCAGCCTCAACGCCAGCAACAGTGAAGGGCTCAGCGAGAGAGAGCTTGTTCTTGGTCAAAGTACCGGTCTTGTCAGAGCAGAGAATCTCAACACCAGCAAGGGACTCAATGGCAGAAAGCTTCTGAACGATGGCCTTCTTCTTCGCAAGGTAAGCGGCACCGACAGCCATGGTGGTGGTGACGACGGCAGGAAGACCGACAGGGACACCGACGATGGTGATGGCAAGAGTGAAACCGAGAATGTCGAAGATGGGGTTGGAGCGGTAGAAGGAGGAAACCCAGACAACCAGGAGAGTGGCAACGACGAGGACAAGGAGAACTGTACCAATACCGTTCAGGACCTCAGTGAAGTGACCAGAGCCGGCAGAAGCCTGGGAGACCAGGGCAGCGGCACGACCGACGAAGGTGTTGTCACCAGTAGCAGTGACGACCATGAAGGCCTCACCACGCTTGACAGCGGAAGAAGCGAAGCACTGGTCATCCTTGTGCTTGTCGACAGCAAGGGACTCGCCGGTAAGGGCAGACTGATCAACCTGGAGGAAGGCATCATCGGTAACAATACGACCGTCAGCGGGGATAATGGTACCCTCCTCGACCTGGAGGATATCACCGGGAACAACTTGAGGGGCCTCAATCTCCTTGAGGGCACCGTCACGGAGGACAACAGCCTTAAGAGCAAGAGTCTTCTTCAACTCGTCGACAATGGAACCAGCCTGGAATTCCTGAATGAAACCAACGGCAGCGTTAAGGAGAAGTAGGGCAATGATGACACCGAAGTCGACCCAGTCCTCGAGACCAGCAGCCAGGACGGCGGCAGCCTCCATGACGAACTGGATGGGGCCAATGAAGAATCCCTGTTATGAATTCGTTAGACCATGTCCCAATTAGAATGTAGGGGCCGTGTGAAACGTACGAAGAACTTGAGGATCAGGTTCTCCTTCTCCTCCTTCATCTGGTTAAGACCATACTTGCGGCGACGGTTGGCAACCTCAGCTGTGCGACAATTAGCGGCCATTCCAATTCACGACGGCAGTGGAGGGAAACTAGACGCCTGCCGCGCGTAGTGCGAAGCGACGGCGGCGGATCGTGACCCCACTGAACGGCGGATTGAGTAGCGGCAAGGCTTACCTTCAGTGAGACCAACACGGGTGTCGGTCTTGAGCATCTCCTCGGGGATGGTGCGGCCCATGCCAACGTTCTGGCCTTCCTCCTCTTCGACATCATCGCCACCATCCTGGGACTCGAGGTCCTCAATGAGGGCGTCAATGTCCTCATCTTCCTCCTCGGGCTCCTCAGCCTTAGCCTTGGAGGCAGATTGGTTGTAAGCGGCCTTCTCGTCGAAATGGCCCGATTCAATATTCGTGTTTATCGCCGGCGCGGCGGCGGAATTAGGCTCGGCCATGATGGCGAGATATTAATGTAACGAGTTCTACTCGTTCTATGTGTACTAACTGAAGCAGTGTTAGTCGAGGCGGTCTATGACGATAGGTTTATAGGGAGTCGTCGAAGCGTCAGGGCAAGCGAGGTGAGACAACAACAAGCTCTAGGAGACGACTGGAGGGGAGACTCTGGGGATGGCGGGGTGACAATCTGGGGCTGGAATGCGGATGTGCTGACTCGATGCGCCAGGAGCAGGATGGAGATGGATGCAGACGGGCGAACGGAGGGACGGGAGGCTGTCCACTTACAACAATGCAGAAATCGACAGTATTGTAGAGAGAGTGTGAAGTTTGGTAGGGGGAGAGGGGAGAGGAAAAACGTCTGGGAAGGCACCAGCGTCGAGAGCCTATTGATGGATTGACAAGTCGAGGTGAACAAGTCTCAACGCGGTACAGAAGGAGAGAGGAAAAACAGAAACTTGCGACGGGCAGGTTCGAGTTTTTTAAAGGACAAGAGACGCAGGACGAGAAAGGTGAAATGATGGGATGGGCCCGCCGAAGAGGCACTTCTCCAAGTTAGGTTACTAGTCGGGTCAGGGCAAAGCTCGGGGTCTCGCGACATCGCGCTACAGTGCGGGATCCACATCCACCTTCCTTCTCCGCGGCCTATCAGAGGCATGTACCTGACATTTGTGTACAATGAATAACTAATGAATGAGTAAGTACATTACTACAGTGCGCTAGCAGCGTAGTGTACGCTAGTACCTGGGAGGTATACCACCACGCAGTACCGTACGTGTAAGGTACTAAGGCCGGGTCAACCGCACCTTCCGTACCTTTCCTGCTTTGTAGCAGTCGTGGCCACCTCCAGCTAGCCGGGGGAGCGCACTTTGTGCAAGTACCTGACGTACCTGCAAAGTGTAACTAATTAGTACACGCAGTCTGAGAAACCCAGTTGACAAGCGCAGATGTGCAGGACGCAATACGGTCCGGGTACCAGGTTGATACGGAACAGGGTACTTTCGTCACCAACGATTAGTGCGCTGGAGACACACGCTACGTGCCACACTTGTACGCTGTACGCGGTACTCGTGCCCACGCCCAAGCTCCAGCGCGGCAGCAGGTACCTATGGACCTCCACGATTACAAGTGCAGTGCAGCCATCACAAGCAAAGCAGCCAAACAGACAGACAACAGACCAAACCAAACTTCCCAACTTGTTTTACACTTACAGCGCACCTAAACTAGACTACTGAAGTGCCTAATGCCGACGGAAACCCCTTTTATTTCGACTGTTAGCACGTACAAACTGGGTATAATCAAGGTGCAGCTCGACTCTCCATCTTACCTGTTTCTCCATAGTTGCACCTCGTTACTCAGGACATATCTCGTGCCAAGTGGGCGAGTACCTGTCTACTGTACTGTACCGTACCCTACCTACCGCCATGCCCGTACGCAGCAGCCCACGCATGCTCGTACAGAATAGACACGACTTTACCACTTACTACCTGGGGCATTTGCCATTCACCACACCTCCAAGCAGCGGTGCTCGTAGTTTAATGCGTAAGCCATTCAATTTTTTGCCTGTCGACTCGCACATTGTTCGGCCTTTTTTCCAGGGACATGATGCAAATCCTCACCGATTGCCTCATCCTGGTTTTCAGGTTACGGCGGTGTTGTCTCTCTTACTTCGTACTGCAGTGCTTGACCTACTACGGAAACAGCGGAACGACAAGGGCACAGACTTTTTCCGTGCTTATGCTCGCTGATTTTTTTTTCTTGATTAGAGTAGGAATCTTCTATGTCCGATTGCTCCGAGAAACAAGATTGCCATTCACACCCGATCGTCAACTCAAATGGGCAGTCGCTACGGAATGCTACCTGGGTACTTTACTTTCATACTTCGTACTTGCCTACTGACGAACCAGTGGGCAGCCAGGTTTGCAGACTGTGCAGAAAACAAGCGCACACGCAGAAAAGGCCGACTGACCACCGTCCGGGTGCTAGGCCGGCGCACAGTACGATAAGTCCCTGATACAGACAGCATCCAACAGCAGGGGCCCCACTCTGATCTGGTGCACCATTAAGTAAATCACTCACGCAACTGAATGTGTTTCCCTTCGCTGCATGCAGGCATCATATGTGCCATGACGACAGGTCCGGACGAGCGACAACGCGCCAATTACCTATTCCTCGAACGGCTGGTTTGCCTATTTTCTGACTGCTGATTTTTACGAGTAAAGTAGATGCATATTCTCCTGAAGAGTGCGTACGAGTAGGTAGGTACTCGTAGGTAGGTACGAAATAGGGCGTGCCAATCACTCTGGCAATTAATGGAATAAGCTGCAGCGACTTTCTTGTTCTATGTATGTACGCAATCGATTTATTTTCTTGGACATGTGTTCGTTCGCCCGTGCCGAGAGTGATCGGCAATGTAACGGCACGGTCGGTCAGGTGGAATTGTTCTGGATAGAGTTTGTCTGAAAACAACTCGAATGTCGTCTTGGCTCGTCTCGTTTTCCGGTTTGGATTTTCTGCAAGCAACTCAGAAATCTGCGCTGGCATAATCCGTACCTGGCGGCGGATCACAGACCAGACGCATTGAGGTTGCTCTGGTCAGCATCCCTGGCACAGCGTAGTCTGGCGCCTGTCAGGTCGCCTACGACTTCTTCACTTGTACGGATTGGGTCGTCGCCAGCTGTGTCTCGGTGCAACGCTCCGGCCGGGGCATTCCCTGCACAACTCACTCGCCTTACCTCATACGCTCGGCGCGGGGCGTACACGATACAGTAGGTGTAGCATAAGTACCTTAGCCTAACCCCTTGGGGCAATATCATCTTAGCTCAGTTCCTGGCGCTAGCAACACATACCGTATTCTGTACCGTATACCACCCTACACACCAAGTGCGCGCTGTAGATTGAGGGCAGCGCGCTATGAAATAGGTACTGTGAATTGTCAGCAGTCCACAGAACCAACCGAGGTCAGCCGGTCTTGTACTGTGCTGCTACTGTGCCCTCGAGACTAGTCCCGCTTAGATGGCGTAGCCTGTTTCGGCTTGGATTTTCTTGCCCTCCGCAACTTCATTTTGGCGAGACCTACCTGGATTACACTGGCTAACACTGGCCTACACCAACTAAACCACCGTGGGTAGGTCGTTTGTGTTCCGTCTGTGTTCGCCTGTTCGCCTAGGTCAGGTTTGTAGGAGCCGTTGTAGATCCGTAATGGTTACAGAAAGGCATCCTGTAATGTGACCAAGATAGAAATGGGTGATTACCAGCGGATTAGCTATATTCCGGCTCCTCGCGCTCGCGATGCTCATTTGCAATTCGTAGGAGCAGCAGGCCGGCCGGTACTGCTAAAATGGCCGCGAAGCCAGTTACCCAACGGAGGAATTGACCTGGCTGCGACCTGCCTTGACCTGCCCTGACCTGCTTGCAACGGAATACGGAATTCAGCGCCCGTGCTAACGGCCGCCACAACCTACCAGAGTAAAGTATCAGGCCGAAACGGACCGAGCTGCTGGTGGGTAAGATTACTCTTCTTGGTGCTTACAGCTACGGAATATGGATAGACCGGCCAGCCAAACCCTCTTCGTCCAGCCTAGCCGGAGCCGAGCTCGCCCAAATTTGAAGCCCTCACCATGCTAAAAATACCGTATTCCGTACCGACTTGCGGGAAAAGATACGACGCATTACAATGGCCCATCATACGTAGCGACTCCACGATCACACGTCGTAATTGAACTGGGAATCTCATTACCGCTCTCTCCGTCCATACTCGCGAACTTGAGTTATTTTCTGCACCCTGGCGGGATCATTTGACTGTTATCGTAATTGTTAACTGGGCCTACGTTTTCTTGTCCTGTTGATCATCTCACTTAAGCTCTTACACGAGCGCTCTTACGAGAGTGTTCCGTAGGCCGAGAGACAATAGCCGATCGATATAATCCGTACGGAATATGGATTATGCATGTGCCTTAATCATCGGGCGTACATTGATACGCGTATCCGTGAGAACCGGTCTCGCGTAGAGTGCTTTCCCACCGTATGGAATACCGCCAGCACCTAGGTAGTCGGTCACGTCCATTGCATTGACGCTATTCCCAGCTAGTTGGTACAGCAACCGTGTGTCGGTCTGTTCGCGACTCCAGAGTCCAACCAACATTGACGGGCTGGGGCTGAAACAGCGTCCTAGCAGGAATAGATGCAAGTACGTCATGCGAGCTGAGCGTTCACCTTGTCGATGGTGTCTTCTCGGTATCTACCTACTATCTGCTTATACATGACTTATATCGCCATATTACTATGTAAGTGCATAGATATTGGCTTCCACAGATAGACGAATGCCTACCTATTCGCCCTCAGACACACAGATACGCCTCTATTTTCTTACTTTAGTGTAGATTATCGTCAACTGCACTAAACTAAGGGCTCACCGACAGATCTCCGAATGGCAGAAGATCTGCCCGAGCAACAGGGGCGCGCCCGGTCAGACTCTCGACGCTGTCCGGGTCTGGCTCTCAGTCACACGGGTTGGCCGCTGCTCAACCTCCACCATTTTCGCCCTCCGATGCAGACGCGACGTGGTGCCTAATGCGGGAAATGATGGCATTCTTCCTTTTCGCTTCTAGAATCCGATTGTGCATCTGGCAGACGGGCGTTTTGTGGGTTCTAGTCCCGTCATCACTGTCGTCGAGCCATGCCGGGCGCACATGGTCGGTGTTACTATCCGTACCAGTATGCAGGACGAATGGTGTACCGTACCGGAACAGCAAAGACTCGGCGGAGACGCCGACGGGTGCTGAGAGGTGGGTGGGAAGTAGGTGGCAGTAGGGCCTACTATGGCACGCACCTACGGATGACCGCCGGATACGCCAGCGGTATCGGTCGTCGACTAACGCCTAAACCGACTAACTACATGAACCAGTCTAGTATCCGTAATCTGTAATCCGATTACCCCGTAGATGCCCAACAACCCTAGACACGCACCTACCTGCACCTACGCATATGTACGAGTAGCTCCTGCCTACGTAACCGGTCACGTGGCTGGTGACGCTTGCAGGCCCTGGAAAGTTGGAAGGCGCTTGGAGAACCCTTGGAGACGCTTGGCCAGACGTCCTGCGTAATTGCCTAACCTGGATCTTGATACCAATCGCATCACATCTCAACGTCGCTCTCCCTTGCTACGTCGCCTTTTCTCGCTCGCAGCTAGCAAACAGGCCCGAGTGACTCTGCACGGCACACCGGCAGCAACCTGCATTGGACGCAATGAAAACTGCTGCAGACTAAGGTGCTTAGTGTCGCTGTACTAGGCAATCCTCATCGTGGGATCCCCACAAACCGCCGAAAATCCTCTAAATTATACCGAGATAATACGTGCAGCAGCCGGAGTTGTGCGCCAATCAGCGCACGCCGCGCGGTGAAAATAATGGCAAATTGGGATTGGCGCGCACAGCTAGTGCGATGCGTTGTGTCTTAGTAACTGCCAGTTACTGTGAAAGAACGCGCTGGACTCATGACTAGCGAGGACGAACACAGTGTTGCATCGCCGGCGTCGACGGAGGATTCTAGAAGCTAACGACGTCTTCCTTTTCAAATCCCGCGCTGCTACCTACTGGTCGGCTTATGACGCTATAAAGGTCGGACATTTGAGCCCGACCATCGTGCGGGTCACACCCCATCTTTGGGTTGGCATTTACGGGCCCTCGTGTCCCCTCTAGCCTCCTTCGCCGTTGGCTTCCTAGCGCACACTACTGTAGGTACCGTACGGTAGCCCTCGTGTTTCCGGAACGCGGCTTGCCCCAAATCGCGATCAGTCCTTGCCAAGACCGCGAACTACCTATATAAGACTTAGGGCAAGTAACACGGCTGAAAGTCTAGGTCGATGGGTTCGGCAGAGACTCCAGGAGACTCCAGGTCGACAGGTTCCAATTCCGAACTTCCCATCCGAACAAGAGAGAGAGGCAGCTGGACTTCCGAGGACCTTGCCAATTCGCCACGGAACCGTGTGGGAATCAATCGGGATTCACCAGCCCGCACATACGACACATACTATGACCAGAAAAGCAGCGCCGCCATGGTCAACTGAGGGTACATTATTGCTTATGGCAAGAGATCATGTCACAAGTGTTCACACACCCATTGTGATGTGAATGGGCTCGAGGGCTTACTACTACTGAGGCATGAATTTGCGGTATGAGATGAGAATCGAAGATTGTTTGCGATTCCCATCGTAACGGTCAATTGGCGCCCAGACGCCTATTCGTCCCAGGAACCAATCTCGAGGCGACACCATTCACCTACACCACACTACCACACTAGCTACAGGACTATGTACGGATTAGTTGGGAAGTGGGTCTCGAGTCAGCAGCAGCAACAAGATCGCCTTTGTCATACCAAGAAAATGACACAGCAAAGAAACGGTGGACTATCGAGGGACTAGTTAATGCGAGAGGCAAAATTGAGAAGGAAAATCAATTTAGGTAGGTAGTTTTGAGAGACGAAATGTGAAAGCTGTCTGCTGTGGTTCTTGTTGTTGTCGTTGTTGTTTGTTTGTGGTTGTTTTGTTTGGTTACCGACTCTTTGGGGAACTACTAACTGCCTACCGACTTTACGACTCTTACGACAAATCAAGACCTCACACCGAGTTTTTCAGTGGGCCGGTCGTCGCACGACAATTGTCACATTGTACAGAATCCACTGTCTTGGGTTCTCGTACTCGTTCGCACTGGATGGTGAGGGCAGTTTCAGAGGCAAATATAAAATCATGCCGATGTACTGCCATCATTTTCAGCAGCTTCCGCTTATGAACCACCTGGATCAAATCGCAATTTCGCGGCTATTCCTTCAACCTCGGTCCGGCGCCAAGTTGTCCCTAGCACGCGAGTGGGATTCCGTGCGCGCGGAATGCTTGCGAAGTACGAAATACGGATTACTACTTGGTACCCTCGGAATCGGCAGGAGGAGCCATTAATTACCTCTTGTTTCAACTGCCCAGGCACCCGTCCGGTTGCGGCAGCCGGATTATGGAAACAATAACAACCAACAACAGCAATCTCCATATCTGCATCCACCTGCCTACATCCTCCGCCTGCTCTCGACTTCTTCTCATTTCAACCGGTCACCGAGTTTGTGGCGGTTTTACCACCTCCTTTGTTCTCTCACCTCTTTACAATCCAGCCCTGGTTGCTAACAAGACAAGTGGATCAGATCAACAATGTTGTCCACCGTCGCATCCCCACTCCAGACCGGACACGGACAAGAGCGACTCCAGGACCTCAGCGATCGACAATGCCCAACACGATGTCCTTATCTTGTCGTCGACCTATTGTGTCGGTATCCCTGGTACAGACACGACGGATATGCTGTTCCTATCTGCACATGGACAGAATAAGGCGTCGCAGCGCAATACTTTTTTGGCAGCAAACGGTCGAACCCCCTTGCCAAGGCCGTGTGTGCCAATGGACGTGAAGATGCTTTCTTGGCTAGCCGATGATCGCCCGCCGAGCAATCAGTTCTTTCTAAACTTCGATGCCAAATGAGTCGGACAATCACGAATATTAGCTATCTATTGAAGACTTGGCACTTCAATACCCAGTGGCCATCATTCACTCATCTCCACAGGCAATCATCATTTTTTTTTTCCTTTCCTCCTGATCCCGTTTCTTCGCGGCATGGCTGGAATGGGATTTTCTTTGTTGTCATGCTCCCCAGCCTCCCTGACCACTACGACCAGGGATGGAACCGACGTGCGCTACCAACGGGCTACCCCTGTAAGAGCATAGCCCTATTGTGCAGGACGGAAAATCGGTTCGGCGTTTTTTTCGCAGCGCAAGGCCGGGGTTATGCTCTTACAGGATTACCTCGGTACTTGGTGCGTCCCCAGGATTCTGGTGTGCAAGGAAGTATTTACCGCCCCTGTTGCTCCGAGGATTTCGGCCCTACTACCGGTACCAACAACCCAATGAAACGACAGTTCGCAATCAAAGGGGAGTCCGCATCCTCAATTTTTCGGTCTCTTTTCTCATGCCGACGATCTGGAAAAGTCGCCTATCTTTCCGGCCATACGACGCTACCCGGAAAGGCAAAACGCTGGCCTAAAAACCCCATGGGATGGGATGCGAGAAAAAAAAAGTCGAGAAAACCCTTATGGCCGCTTTTACTCCGTACCCGACACAAGACAGCGGTAACGACTACACTACGACTCATGGGGGTCCGCCACCGACCGACCAAATGGCCATTACACTGCAGTAGCTGAGTAAGACAGCCAAGATCACATGGACCACGGTACCAGGTCGAAACATCGCATTTTTGGATACTGCACTGGTAACCTACCTCCTATGCAGAGTGTATTATCGCAGGCAGGCAAATCAGAGCAAAAAGAAGAAGCAGCCGACAACCCAGACGGCCGGGCAGGCAAAAACAAAAAAAGAAGCGCAGCGATCTTCAAGCCGAAGTGCTGTACTAGGTAGGCGGATTTGCATTTGATGATTACTGACCTTGAATCCTTTTTTAGTGTGGAGGAAGAAGAAGGAAAAAGACGAGAAGAAAGAAAGAAAGAAAAAAAAAAAAACTAATGTCCTGCGCAGAAGTTCGGCATTCGCAGCGGATACAACCGTGCTTCTTTTTTCCCTTCCTTCCCTCTCTCCATATCTCCTCTTTTCCCCGGAAATCGGCAGAAAATTCCGTTCCCGTCGCATTTCCGTTTTGTTTTGTTTTTTTCTTCGCTTGCTTGAGCTAGCCCAGCCGATGAATGATCAGCTGGTGCATATTCATCCTTCACCTTATCTACCTTTCTGGCTACTTCGTACGAGTACACCCACCAAGCCCGGGCGAGATGCTTCGCTTCGCTTGCGTTGGTCTTGATATCGTAAATGCTCTACTATTAGCCCGATCGATTAGGTAAGAAGAGGTGGGTTAAGTTTTTAAAGTTCTATTCGCGGCAAAAGATAGAGGCGAATCATGTGAAAAACTCCCTCGCAAATGTGTAGATGTAGGGAATAGGACGACGAGACCGGGTTTCCGATTGGGGAGGCGGAAGTCTCAACGGTTTTCCGAGTTGTCCGCTTACTTTACGGTGCTCCGTACGGTCTTCTTTACGGTCCTGGTTACATACCAGGTCTGTGTGTGTCGGTCATCCATGCACACGATCTGATCTGTAACTTGTATGCGTGTTTTGTGTGTGTGAGAGAATGTGTGCGGTGTAACGAAGCGAAACAGCTCAACTAACTAACCCGCCTAACAACCACCACCAACCTTGTTGACAACCGAACGAGCCTATCAATAACCCTACCTACGAACAAGGGCGTACGTAATTGGGAGAGCAGATCTGAGGCTTTTTTTTCTCTCTTGTAGAGACGAGGAGAACAGATGTGCGCGGTACGATTCCCTGTTGTTGGGTCTACTCTGGATGTAGGAACGTTCGGGGCAAAAAGAACTCTCGCTTTTTTCTCTGGAGACATCCCCAACCCCATTCATCCCCCAGACCCCAGCCCAGCCGAAACGAAAAAAAACCCACCCACCGCGTAGCGCAGAAGGCTAACAGAGTCGGGTTTAAGTCGATGTCGTACACCGCCGTTGTCTTTCCCTTCCCACTTTCTTTCGTCTCTTCTTCCTCTCTTCTCAAGCGAACTTCCTACCTAGGCACATAAACGGAAAAGCGAAGTGGACACGCCCGTTTTTAGTGTTGATTGCTGGTCTGGTCTGGTTGCCCCGGTGAAATTTCGAAGCCGCGCTAGACCTTTCTAGAGGGGGACCTACAACGGATTGGGACAATCGTGGTGGAGGCATTTTTTTGCGGGAGTTGGATGGTTGGTTGGTTGGAAGGTACGTATTTGAATGATTAAGGTGGAGTGGAATACGGTACCCGCACGCATATGCAGTATGCATGCATGCATGAGGTGGTAGATGTAGGTAGGGTAGCAGTCTCGAACGCTTGGGTGGGCGTCGACATGGTAGGTATGGAATTTGTGGTGGTGGTGGTCAGAATGTTGAGGTTTGCCCGGGATGTGAGAAGGTAAGAAGACGACGATCATACGTCAGAAGTGTGGTCTAAGACATGGTGGTTGTTGACTGGGAGTTGGGATACACTGAACAGTAAGATGGACGTGTGACGGCGCTGATGCGATTGGGGCTCTCGTTGTCGATGGAGGGTCTGTCTGTCTGTATCATGTCGGCGTCGGTCGGGGGAATGAGACACACACTTGCACACACACATGAAGATTTACAAACACATACGATCCGATGTGTGTATTCCAGAAGACCCGGCTTACCTACCAGTCATCAAGCCATGATGAGCAGCTGCAGTATGTACAAGTATTATCTACCGACACTGGTTTCTTGGCGATTTCGCAAGTACACGTGCATGCTTGATACTCGTACACATCTCATCTATCTAGTATGCCTGCCTGCATACTGGTACGTACCGACGAGGTGAAGAACTTCATGTCCTCGTCTGAGATTGAGTGTCTACGATACCCAGATTCCTACCAAGCCCTTAACCGAGAACAAGCAGGGTCGGTAAAGCCAAGAGCATCATCATAATAAATCCGTAGGTACAGCATGTAAATCGAAGCAGATAAGCAAGCAAGCACCTCGAGCTGACCCGAAAGCAGATGAAACCCGGGAGCAATGTTTGCCTGTCTATCTATTCACCTACATTATACAGTCCTCTACAGTAAAGTAAAGAAATTCCCACGCACACATTCCTGACCCCGGAAGAAAAAAAGCGTCCGTGAAACGACCAGCTGATGTGAAACGGTGATTTCTCTTCCCTTCTTTGTGGGAGGTGATCCAGGTCCCAAGTCCAAGTCATATTCATAATAACACAGCCTACATATCTCTACTCACATCTTCAAGTACGTAGATGGATGATTACACTTGTCCCATGTTACCCCGACAGAAATCCCAACAGTCCGTTTTCGTTTGTATCATCCATCCATCCATCCGTACCTAATCATCACCAACAAGAAGCACCCTGTCCGCCCTGCGGATGATCTGCCTTCTTTGTACAACACATAATCTCAAATCCCCATCATGAGGGAATTATGGATGAGGAGGTTTCGGGTATAATGGGTGATCTTTACGCAAATCCGAACGCCTCTTTGTCGCTTTTTTTAGATCCGCGTGGTTTTCTTTCTTTCTTCTGTAGATAGATATGTAGATATGAATGCAGGGACTTCTAGATCGCTGCGTGTGTACTCGTACCTACGTATGTGCGCCGTGCACGATAGGTTCCGTCCGCGCAATCCAATGGTCAGGGCGTGAGAGCGCAAAAGTCGGGACACGCCACTATCACGGGGGCCCGTGATGGTTCCCTTCCCCTCGTTATCGTCATCGTTGGTTCATGCGATTGACCGTTTTCATCGTTGTCTGCATGGGGATCCGGGCTTTCTCTATAAATAGCTTGACAGGAGAGTTGTTGCCGTTACTGGTATCCCGAATGAAATGAAGACAGTCTTGAATCAGATGTGGGTTTGGATTAATTGCGCTGTTATGATCGTGTTTTCGGCTGAGAACCTGGTTGTGGGATTGATCGACTTCACCTCTCTTCAAAATAGAAAGATAGATACCAGAATTGTCTTTCAACGCAGCCACTGACATGCGTTGTCTGACTCTTCAATTCCTACTCGTAGCCGATGTCTCGCCTCAAGCACGAACCGGCAAATCAGTGCCGATCGCTGTCAAAGGGTTCCTTTGATTCTCTCTCGAGGCTGAGACATTTTTGATTTCCTCGCTTCGGGGATACCGAGGATCATGCTGCGTCTGCTCGTAGCTGGGCGCGATTACCGGTGTTTTTCAGCAGGAGTCGGGAGCCGATGTCAGCTGGATGGATGGTTATGCGGGTTCATGATGCCGTTAACCGGACGCGGATATGTTCTGCGTTGGTCAACATAATATACTCGTAGTTGGCCTTCCGGAGATCCATTTTTCTGTTCCGGTTACAAGCGGATGAGACCCCTAGACTGAATCGATGAAGGAAGAGGTTCGAGTAGTCACCTGACCGCCGAACAACTTCGGAGGATTCGGATACGGGATGCGGAGGAAGATGGGGTAAGAACAGCTTCGATCTGCCAAGCTGTGTGGTTCCTCGAGCCAAGGCTGGGCGATCGGGTTTCTCTGGGAAGGTGTTAACGATTCTTGAATCTCGCCCCAGAGTGCATGAATCTACCCTGCTCGGGGTGTCTGTGGGTCTTTCTACTGTCTCCCCGGTTCCGAGATACCATCTTGTTGTAGAGAAAACTCTCCGGGACACTGGTCATTATCCCATGGAGCAGTAACTCAATGTAGGGGATATCAGTTAAGAAAAGGGAGTTTCTTTCATGTGTTCCCAGAGCCTCGTACACAACTCAGGGGCCGAAAGTTAACGGCATGTCCCATCATCTCAACATGCCCAGCACGAAGAGTCCCCTAGATAGTGGAAAGATAACAAGCTAAGATCGGACATTGAGGAGCAGCCTTATAGACACATGTTGTAAACTTCTCTTAAAGAAATCGCGCGTCATGACAATTGCCTAGATGGTGCCTCCAAGGCGATATTTCCGAACAAGTGAGTTCAAGCTGCAATGTCGAGTTCGCCATTCGCCTGGAAAGTATAGCAAGGACCTCTCCATATACTATTCGATTATAGTTCTCATGACGGTTTGACTACATGTTTTCAGTCATGATAACTCATTATCGGCCTGACTGATATTGGCTACTCTTGACTCCTACCGCGAGAGCCTTTTAAAGGGGAGGAATCAGTACCATTAAGGGCAGATATCGAAGGCAGAAGGAGCACTGCATAGTCATAAAGACATCAAAGCTCGTCGCCGTTAATGGTGTGAATCAGAATGCATTCATCGAAACGTCTTGCCACGGGGGCGGATACCTTGTGACTCTGTTCACATGGGAAGTCACCTTCTTGTTGCTGGTCTGGCAGTAGCCACCCTGATACCAAGACTAACGCAAGTGATTCCAGTCATTTTACGCATGCACAAACGGGGCAGCTTCTCAAGCATGAGGATCAGCCGCGCACCCTCAAACATGAAAGGAAGGAGACATCATGATATCAGCCACTCTTTTGGGACTGATTCCCCGTAAATAGACCCGCGTTGAATCAGTATAAACAGAGCCTTTCATATCTTGAAGCTCTCATTGGCCGCAAGACCTTTACATGTTTCTATAACCAGGATTTCTAGTCACAGATGTCGGCGACAGTGTCGAAAGAGACGAGCACATATCATTATACAGAGATACGCATTCATGTCGGCGATGGGCTGATTAGGAATTACGGCCCAAGCTCTGACTGCCTATAAATTGATATCTTCTGGGACCTCTGCAATCTTCTCTTCTTCTTCTCCTTCTCCTCCTCAGTCTTGACAACATCTTGCAGAGATCCGTCAACAGTCCATCTCTGACTTCGTCCACCATCAACAGACTCTTCCATCTCAGTGCACCGCCAAGGTAAGCATCCTTCTCTCTACAATCCACACTCTCCCAATCTTACCTGCCCATCATCATCCAAACGCCGCGCACAGTCTCTAACCCTCACCAACTTCAAGATGGACTCTGACGACGACACCACATACTACTCGTCCGGTGAGACGACCGTGAGCGAGTACGCCACCTCAGACGGTTCCGACTACATCCCGGACACCGAGCACCAAGAAGAGAACGCAGCGTACCAAATCACCGGCCCCATCGACCAAGACGACGACGAAGCCGTCGACGCATGGGCAGAGCAATACCGCGAGCTCCGGCGCGGAATCGACCGCATCCCCCATGCCGAAATCGACGACAGCTTCCGCCCCGCGACCCCGTTGCAGAACAACTTCGACGTGGACTCGTACGGGGGCGTGGGCGCCTATTAGAAAATGGACACCATACGCTCCTACATCCGCGGCGAGCGACGTCTCCTGCGCATCCTGCGCAACGCCATCCCCGATCGCACCATCACTATGGAGACCTACTTCGATCGCGCCGAGGACTACCTGACCACCATGTCCGAGACCGTCACCGATGTCCGCGCGCGCCATGCCGACCGCATCGCTGTCTCCGGCAGAGTCATTCAGGGCATTGTCAATCGCCATCATTACGTCTCCGTCCCTCTCGAGCGGATCAACGCCCTTATCGACGTATTCGAGGACGATCGCCCTGATGCGAATGCGCGCGTTGCCATTCGTCGCCATCTTCTACTGTTCCTGGATCGATGCGTTGAAGTCGGCTTCGATGAATTCCTCTATTACCCATAGACTCTTCCTCAATTCATACCGGCCAACTGACGGTGTGGTTCGGGAATGTTCTTGCGTGGGGCTCTAGCAGGAAATGTCGTGTTGTTGTGGATGGTATCGTTTCCGCTGTATTTGTTTGAAGCAGGTTGATTTCTCGGACTGGTAGTGTCAACAGATGGTAGGGGGTCCATCTTGTTCACCAGTATGGCTGTATTTCGGCAATCAAGGGATTGCTCATTGCTATCATATTTGTGAGGCATCCTCATGTTGTTGTTCCTTCAGGGGATCTCGGCATATTGCTATGGTAGCCTCAAGAGAATAGTTTCGTTAATCTCCTTTCTAACAAATGCTGACTTCGTGTTTTATGTGACTCTCGTGATTGATATCGTCGCCGTAATCGCATCGTCTCTGATGTCTGTCTTCTTTCGTCTGGCCGTCTCCGTAAAGTGTCTCTATTGTAGATGAAGCTATTCCCAACCTCTGGTAAGGAGCTGGGCTTGGCTCATGCCATGTTCTGTCTGGAAAGTTTGTCGATAGTAGTAGGCGAGTCTTTAAAGTACATTCTTTTGATCGCTATCTGACCGCTCCGATCAATCGACATTTTGATCGCGGAGATCGCCGTGTGCTCGCTCCGATTGATACTCTCTGATCGTGGCGATTGGTATCCAAACTGTTCACTCCTACCCTCGCCGTGTATTCACTCTGATTAATCGACGTTGAATTGTTGCGACTGGTTGTCATTCTGTCGTCTGCCCGATAGATCGCTCAGCAGCATGCCAGTTCGAGAGAGGAAATCATCGCGGTCTACCTCCTAGTCTTCAACTAATGACACTTGATCGCTACCCGATCGCTCCGATCAGTCGTTATTTTGATCGCGGAGATCGCCGTCTGCTCGCTCCGATCAACAGTCTCTGGTCGCCGCGACCAATAATTTAAACGGCTCACTCTTACTTGCCGTGTAGTCGCCGCTATCGACGTTCGCTCATCGCAACAAATCGCCATCCGAGCGCCTTGAACCAGACACCTTGAATCCCGCGACAGATCGCACCAGCAGTATATAAACCTCGAGAGGGGATACCATCGCAACTACTTATATCATCGCCTTGAATCACTGACATTCCTGATCGCTACCCGATCGCTCCGATCAACCGCGATTATGATCGCGGAGATCGCCGTGTGCTCGCCCCGATTGAACGTCGTTGATCGCCAAGATTGATGTCTTACTGCTCAGGTTCTAATATTCGCAGTGTTATCTTGACTTGAACTCGCGACTTGTCGCCATCCCATCGTCTTCAACCAGTTAACTTGATCCCCGCGATGAATTGGCCCGACAGCATGCCAGCTCGAGAGAGGAAATCATCGTGGTCTACCAGGTCATAGTCTTCAACTACTGATACTCTTGATCGCTACCCGATCGCTCCGATCAATCGACATTTTGATCGCGGAGATCGCCGTCTGCTCGCGCCGATTAATGGTCTCTGATCGCTGCGAGCAAGATTCAAACTGCTCACTCCTAACACAGGGGTAGACCAGGCCTCCAAGAACATAACACCTACAAACTAAACCGGAATAAGATAGACGACTGGCCTCCATACACCCAAGACGAGCTACTGACTGAGCTAGAGTGATTTGATCTCGACTTCGAGTAAGACTACTACCAAGTCCTCACGAATCCTGCGGAAATTTGTGTAGTAGATAACTCGAATTTTGTGTGCCGTCGATTCATAAAGACACTGTTAATACTACCATGCGATGAGGAGGAAACTAGTAAACTGAAGCCAACAGTTTTAACAACGCGGCGATCACGGTGTGTCGGCAGTAAAGGGCCATGTTACATGAGGAAGACGAAACAAACAAGGCTCGGCTTGAACCTGTAGTCGGCGAATAACGCCATGACTGGAACTGGTCTCTGTATTGCTCGAGGTTGAACACATAGGTAGGTAACAACATTGACCCCTGTGGTCCGCTATGGTCGAAAGGGCTCACTGCCAATTTATCAAAGTTGATACTCACCACGTCTTGTATCTCTTGGAGGATTGGGACTGCCAATTGACACGTCCTGATGATGTTTAAACAAACAGGAAGTTCTCAACCAGGCTACATCTCTCGAGAGGAGTTTCTCAGTACGGATTAGAGCAGAGCCTTGCTACGAATCAATCCTGTATGGCAATGCTTTTCATCCCCTTCTGCTTATGCTGAACTCCTTTGCGGACGTTGCAGACCAACTTCAACATCGAAGCAATCACATCATAACGCAAGAACGACGACAATCATGTTACCATCGACATCGAACCCATAAATCACGTGAATCCTCCACCGGTGGTAGTCCCCACGTGCAGCAACGGTACAACCCAGACCCCTTCGAAAGAAACATCGATACAAAATTCACGAATACAAGAGGAAAACTTCACAAGATCTCAAGGAACTTATTTCAAAGAGCAATATCTTCCGCATATATGCAGGATATATATAAATCTTTGAGGACACATCTAACATTACATTAAATACGTCGATCATGCATGCCCAACTTCCTTCGAAACCCAACCCCCTTTTCTCTCTCACTACCTTTAGTCCAAAGATAATACGAGAAAAAAAAACCAGAGTTACCCCGGGTTTCGGTAGGAAGAAAGCTGCCAAATAAGTAGGTAGTAGTAATCATCATCAGGGTGTTTTCCATCGAGAAAAACAATACGTTTCTATGTTTGGGGGCCAACCCCTTTGGCCTTGCGCACATAGGTCTTTGATCGTTCCATTATGCGTTAGAAAAAAGAGACATGAAAGATATCATATGCCCGAAGCCCCAAATCACCCCTGTAAACGCCGACTAATGCTTAGCAGTGACCTTGTCGCCAGTGAGCTTCTCGACGTAAGCCTTGGCCCTGTTGGAGATATAGTCAGTAAGCTGTATGTAGAGATGAAGAGAAATAGAGGGGACTCACATATCACCCATAGCCACCATGCAAACCGTTTGCCAAACGCCTAAACCAATACGCGGCGCCACGCCACGGTACAGGCCCGAAATACCGTTCGTCTGGTAAATATACTTGAACGTGTTTCCGACCGTCATCTTCTTGGGCCGGTTGGGGTCCTCCTTCTTGCTCTGCATCTCGACGCGGATGACCTCGATGGGCTGGTTCCACGCCGACAAGCCACCACCGACGGTCGACGAGAGGATCTTCTCGAAGACGCTGAGCTTCTCGCCGTTCTCCTTGTTGGTGACGCGACGGATGCCCTGCTCCGCCAGACGCGACAGACCGAAGCGCGAGCCCCAGTTCGTCATCTGGCGGATGGCCACGGCGTTGACGCCCCGGTTGATGCCGCGGATGCCCTCCTGGCGGTAGATGTTCATGAACGTCGCGAACGTGCTCGGCGGCTTGACGCCGCCCGCCGCGATCTTGTGCTGCGTGATCTCCACCGTCTTCATGCACGTGCAGAAGCCCATCGTGGCGTACGCCTGGGCCACACCACCGGCGACACCACCGAAGATACCACCACCGAACTCGGACGCTCCGGCCGCGCGGGCATAGTACTCGGCTTCGGAAGCGACGAAAAGCAGCACGGCGCCCTTGGTCGAAGCTTCGATCCAGGCCCAGGGAATGAGGCCCTGGTAGACTGTGGGTGGTTGGGGATCCGAGTCAGCAACCAGTACTCAAACACCAATTGCACTACATGCCAATGGGGAGACAAGAGAAAAGGAGAGGAGGGCTTGCTTACATCCTAGGACACCGCCGCGACCCCAGATGCGACCGAGAGCAGCGCCAAAGCTGTCGCCTCGGTTCGCGGCCATGGTGGTCTTGACGACCTCGAGAGGCTGGCCGAGGGTCGTCACCTCGAACAGGTTCAGACCAGCGCCGAGCAGCAAGTTCGAGAACTTGATCGGCTTCTTCTCGAGCTTCTGCTCCTTGAGAGGCATCATACCGGAACTGGTAGCAGCGGACATGACTCGTCGATACTGGGGAGGGGAACGGGCCTGACCAAGGCAATCGGGCGCTTCGTCGCGAAGGGGAGGAGGTTTGAGGATGGGGGGGAGGGAAAGTTACGGGAAGTTTCGGGAGGAGAGAGAGTGAGAGAGAAAGTCTAAGACAAAGTTTGGGGGGGTTTCGATCTCAGTTAAAAGGAAGGCAAGGGCGTTCAAGGGCGTCGGGGGGGATTGTTGGTCTACGAGTACGGAGGAGGTACTGTCTGACAGCATAGCTCGTGATACGTGTGCTGGGGACTACGAGTAAAGTACGGTCACTAACGGGTTATAGCGGGCATAGCGGGCATAAAGTCCCTACCACTACACTAGAATCTGCGCTAGATCAGCCCCTAGCAGTGCGTAGCACATCGCCATCTGGGTGCCTGAATCTGCTGCTACTACTGGCCAGTCCCATCGGTCGGGATCGGGTCAGGATCGGGTCAGCCGAGTGCTGTGGTGATACGAAACGGAACGAAACAAAACGCAGCGCAGCGCATAATCCGTACAGTATTACGTGTGAGCTAGTCCCCAAGCAGCCAGCAGTGGAGCATCGCGAGCGTCGGCTGAGGCCAGTGATTGGTTTCACCGGACACCGATACTTGCACCGAGAGCTCGGTAGACGCCTATACCAGGTAGGTAGTCGCCTTTACGGAATGGTTGACTTACAGAGTTCCCGTCGCTATTACGGAATATACACGTGTAAGTCAACCCCTCACGATAGCCAGCCCTATGCTCCAAAGCAGCTTCGACGCCCCTGATATCGGGATTGAAGGAAAGCAATATTTGGAGGGGTTCCTTTTCTATATATATAAGTGCAGGGAAAACACCAACAACAGCGAGGCTCGAGATGAACGAACGACCAACAGGCAGTATAAGTACCTAACCCTCCAGCTCCGGAATGTACCTGGGAGGTAGTCCGTATTACCTTACCTCAACAATTGTCCACAAATCATGTACTCGAACGGAAGACCGACACTATAATAGACATCGGTGCTCAACACTTCGGACTTCCCACAAAAAGGACACCTGGGATCCACCCATGGCGAACTCCCGATCTTCTTGGCTGCCCTCTCAGCTCGGAACTGCGTTGTTTTCTTCTAGAACCGTCATTCTTTTATCTCGTACTCCGTCTCTTTACCAAGTTTGCCAGCCTCTCTAGCGAGTCATGGTTTTCACCATGAGATCCGAGTGAAGATATCTCGACATCCATTCTGGTGGCTGTCACTGTGAGAGATGCTTCGTCGACCCAACAAGTACCGTACATACACTAGTGTACATGTACAGGGCAACATTGTTATGTACGAGAGGTGGTAGGGAACATGTACGAAGCAATACGAATACTTATACGGAATACGAAAATGGCGGGATTCCTTGCGACTCATTGCCAAATGTGGGTCGCTCGAGGCTCGTTCTCAATAAAGTCCTGCATCTGCCGCAACAACTTACATACGAAGGTCCGCAACAAGGTGGGCATCAAGGTGGCAGCACGCAGGAGTCAGGGCCGAATACTACGGCACGCATAATCCGTTACATGCGGGTTCTTCCGTAAATCATGCACGTCTTTTCGTACCAAATACCGATCGATACAAAGAATAAACGAAGAAATTCAGGTTTTTAAAGCACGTTTTTTTATTTATTGTACAGTATTTCGTCACTCAGAGACAACAGTGGCGCATGTCCTAAAAACACAATCATGATATTGTTGCAATGTACAAGCGCAGCTTTTGGTATCGTCGGGGAGTCTCTCTACAACGCCCCCATTGGATCCGGTGCCACCCTTAGGACCGTTCTATGTGTAAACCTGTGCCCTTTTGTAAACGAAAATGAAAATTACACCTCATCGTTCTGCCTCCCGTCGTCTTATCTTAGATTCTCAGCAGGTAGCCTCCTGATTTACAGCTTCTTGCAGATCTCGATCCACTTGGCAGTCGAGAAACTCTTGGGGCGCTCAATGGGGGCACCGACGGCACGGTCGATGATGAGCTGGGGAAGGACACCAATGGCACGCGACACACCGAAGAGGACGGTGTAGAAGTTGGCCTCAACCAGGCCGTAGTGCTGGAGCAGGACACCGGAGTGGGCATCGACGTTGGGGTAGGGGTTCTTGGTCTTGCCGTGCTTGGTCAGGACACCAGGGGCGATCTTGAAGACCTGGCTGACGAGCTGGAACATGGCGTCGTTGGGCATCTTCTTCTGGGCGAACTCGCGCTGGGCCATGTAGCGGGGGTCGGTCTTGCGGAGGACGGCGTGACCGTAGCCAGGAACAACACGGCCAGCGTTCAGGGTCGACCAGAGGTAGTCCTCAATGTTCTTGTCGCTGATGTCCTCACCAATGACCTTCTTCATCTCGGTGAGCCAGTTGAGCACCTCCTGGTTGGCGAGACCGTGCAGGGGACCGGCGAGACCGTTAAGACCGGCAGCGAGGGAGAGGAAGGGGGAGCTGAGGGCACTGCCGACGAGGTGAGTGGTGTGAGCACTGACGTTACCACCCTCGTGGTCGGTGTGGATGGTGAGGTAGAGACGCATCAACTCGACGAAGTCCTTGTTGTCACCGAAGCCAAGCTGGTTGGCGAAGTTGAAGGAGTAATCCTGGTCCTTCTGGACGGGAGCAACCTTGCCACCCTTGAAGACGTTCTGGTAGATGCGGGCGGCGATGGTGGGGAGCTTAGCAATCAAGTCCATAGAGTCGTCGAAGGTGTATCCCCAGTAGTCCTTCTTGCCGACACCCTTGGCGTAGGCCTTGGCGAAGGTGGAGGTCTGCTCAAGAGCGGTAACAGCGAGGGAGAACTGGGCCATGGGGTGGAGGTCGGTAGGGCAGCGGTCGATGAGCTCCTCAACGAACTTGGGAATATCGGAACGGGCAGCCCACTCGGCGGACAGGTCACGGACCTGCTGCTCGGTAGGGACCTCACCGGTCAAGAGAAGCCAGAAGAGACCTAGATATTTAGCTTTGGTCATCTCTCATGGAGCTTGCTGGAGCTGAACATACCCTCAGGCAAAGGCTCCTGGCCACCGGGGGCCTTGGGGAGCTCGACCTGGCACTCGGGGATGGTCTTGCCACGGAACTTGATACCATCCTCAGCATCGAGAACGGAACCCTCCCAGACGAGGGACTTGATGCCACGGGCACCACCGTAGACCTGGTCAAGAGTGACCTGGTCGACGACCTTCTTGCCGTGCTCGCTGTAGTATAGCTAGTAAGCATCGTGTCGATGACGGCTCGCACAGGGAAGGGAAGGATATCACATACGCCCTCAAAGCCTTGATCTCCTCAATCTTCTCGGGGAGGAGCTCAGCGAAGCGCTCCTTGAGGGTCTAAAGACAAGCAAGCAACAGACAGTCGGTTAGCCACTCTAGCTCAACATAGCTCAACACAGCAATGCGGGAGATTTGAATCCATGATTCGGGATTCGGGACACACGGCATACCTGAGACTTGGCGGAGTAGCATCGCGCGGCGTTGAAGGCAGTGGTGCGCGAGGCGAAGCCGGGAGCTCGGAGGGAGGTCCGCAGAGCAGCAGAGCTCAGACGAAGAGTTGAAGCCATGCTGTATTGTGATGTAATGTCAAGACACGAACACTAAACTGATGAGGAGTCAGGACAAGAGGGGCAGCAGGAGTGACAAATGAAACTCGGAGGAGAATGGAGAGAGGAGGAGAGAAAAAAAGATCTTGTAGAAATCACTCAAAAGCGGTTTAGGTCCCTGTTAGTACCAAGGTAAAAAGACGACAGGACTTCCGGTCGGACGGGAAAACAACCAGCCAATAGGAAGCTCGAGTGGGTATGCCCTCGGGCTTGGGGAACCCGCGATGCCTTCTCAACCGACGGTGTCTTACCCGTATGAGGAACAGCTATCACAAGTAGAGGAGGGTATGAGGGATACATCTTGGTAGCACGAATTACTCATTTATCATGAAGTATCTATATGTCTGATCACTACTTCCAACAGAGGTATCTCAATGACCGTACGCAATACGGAATTCCTACTCCGTACAAGCCACCACAGGTGTCAGTGCAGGTGAGGTCCCGCGCCAAATTCTGTTGCAAGCTCTCAGCTTGGTAAGTCCATACATAGGTATCCGATGGCCAATTTACGAATTGCATCACATACGGATTACCTACGATTGAACAACTGTGTTGTCACGAAATATACAGAGACTCATCATGGATCAAGAGCAAACAGAAGCTCGGAGAAGAGAAAAGCAGCTGTAGTAACGTTGCCAGGGACCTGGGTGTTGACAGTGAAAACACAACCGTCAGTAGCGAGTTGACCTCATGGGAATAAAGCGGGCGGCACGGGACAAGTTGACAATCCCTGCGGCAGAGGTACCGGTAGCGTACCTAGGTACCTCTCCACGATAAGCCCACCTGAGGCGCTTGCAAGTCATATCCGCTGTAATCCGATAATCCGCCTGTCAAGAGGCCATTCTGATGAATGTTGACAATCTTAGGTAAGTCCCTTACCGTGCATGGATAATCCGGATTCAATGTTCCTGCCTGTGCCTGACCAGTTTTGTTTCACTAGGTATTTAGGTAAGTTTGACGTTTGTAATCCGTACCTCAGAATTCAAGAGGTGAACGTGCTGACGTCCATGCAATCCGTGCGTACAAGAATCCGTACAAGAGGTACATGAGGTGACAGGTACCGTGCCTTAGACGTTCCAACAAGTTCCGGCAGGGTTAGGTGCGTGTGTTGTGTGCCTGTTCCAGGGTGTGCAGGTGGTGTAAGGGACTTGATCACTAATGAGCGCCTGACAGATCGGAAGCTGATTGGCTGTTCACGTGTCATTGGAGCTTGGGCATGTGTGCATCCTTCGTTCCCTCAGCGTCCGAGCTGCCATTGTTCCAGGCAGGTACAAGACCCGAAGTACCCTAGGTACTGCCTGACTGGCTTCGCACCGTCGGACCTACAGTAGGTACCGCACCTTCCACCACACTAGCTCCACCCAGCATTGAAATTCTCTGCAGGGCGTAGGCAAGGAGCTCCCCTCATTTCCTCCCCCCATTTTCTTACAATCATCGATCCATCAATCGCTTTCTCCATCGCGACCATCGCCATCCTTCACCACATCCACTCCCTCCACCCTTCATTTCGCCCACCACCACGACAAACGCTACCGACATCGCCGCCACAATACAACTACGAGCGCGGCGTCGACTGCAATTGTTTCCGCCTTCGTCAGAGACTTCAATTCAATAGCCGGACATCGACGCCATCGCCGACGCCGACTCTTGACGCTGTCGCCATATCGACTCTGACATTGATATCATCAGATATCATATCTCTCTACAGACGCTAGAGAATATCTTTTTCTGCAGCATTGACATCTCCCCCTCCTGTTGTCCTGCTCCCCCTGTTCACCGACGGCAAGAATCGCATCTTCCCGTTAGACTCCCTTCAGGTATATCCCCGCGGCAAGTCTTGCCTCGACTTGGCCGGCGGGCCCAGTGCCAGTAGCCGAAGGAATCGTCCATCAGCAACTTCCTCACCGTCGCCTCCCTCACCTTCATCGCTCGCTCCTCGTCCTCTTGACGGGGTTTGCAGGTTGACTCGTCGTTAAGCCTTGACTAGAAGGTCATCTGTTCGTATACATCGAGCTCTCTGAAGAATATTCGCTCGTGGTACTCCCCGACGGACCATCCTGGATCTGCGCAACCATCTTGCGACAACCGCCATCGGTAGACTTGACCATCCAGGCTGTAACAACGCTATACCAAAGTGTCCTCGTACATCTCGTTCATAAACAGTAGTCACCAGCGTGCTAGAACATCTCTGCTCGTCTCGGTGAGGTCCGACAGAGCTTGCGATACTACTACTACTACTACCTACTACTATTCTTGCCTAGCCGCGTATAATCTGTCATCGCAGTAGTCAAGAGATAGCCCGGCACCATGTCGTCGGCAGTAGCAGATCTGGAGGCAGGCCTCAGTGCCATGCAGAACCTCAAGCCGCCCGGAGTCTCAGGATCGCGTATCACCTCACTAACCGCTCTCTGCGTTAATAACGTGCAGGTAAGAGGAGACTTCGCATCCTGCGCAAAACGATGCTTGTCACTATGCTAACCCGACGCTCTTGCCTGTAGTCCGAGTCCGTGCTCATTCAGAAGATCTACACTCACTTCAAAAAGACCCCGGCCACTCACAAACTGGGAGTGCTCTATGTTGTAGATTCTGTAACGCGCAAATGGATTGACCAGGCCAAACACCTGGGCCAGGCCATCAATAGCTCTGCACAAGACGGCACGTACGCCGCCGGCGTCCATAGAGTAACGGAGCTATTGCCTGTCCTCATGAATGACATAATTCAGAATGCCCCAGCTGAACAAAAGGTACGCTCTCGTCTAACTCGCATACTCACTCATGTTATATTTCCTCGCGTACGCGCCGTAGTCTCGGTGTGCGCCGCCAGTTAGCCATGCCAACCAAAGCTGCTTATGGGACTATTGGCATTCATAGCCGTTAGTCTTATTTCGGCGGTTTGGTTTGGTTATATGCGCCATTGTTGATTTCTGAAGTCGGTTTGCCTAACCCCTGTGAGTAGGAGAAAATTAAGAAGCTCGTTGAAATCTGGGACAAGGGTCAGACATTCCCGATGCCAATGATCGAGTCGTTCAGGCAGAAACTCAACGCGCCAGTCGTTCCAAGTAGGTCTTCTTCTGATTCCCGCCGAGACGTTGGGCGTCTGACAACGTCTCACACCCCGTTGCTGGTTCGTGTATCTGATTTGTGTCCCGCATCTATAGGCGAGTCTACCACGCCCGTAGGCAGCCCCCCTCCCGGCAACGGGCTTCTCGGCCTATCCGAGGCCAAGTCACCCGTTATGGAGGGCCCTAATGCCATCATGGAGGCCCTGGCAAACATTGCGCGGCAGAACGTGTCGGCTCCGCCCGCCCTTCCTCCGGTCACCGCAGCCGCAGCGGCAGCAGCAGCAGCAGCGGCGGCGGCGGCAGCTAACCCTTATAACGTACCAACTACACAGCTCAGTGGCGTAGCTCAACAGCCGTTGCAGGCAGCACATGGTCAGGTCTCGACGCCTGCGCCGGCTGCCTTCCCGGCAGTGGCCACCCCTGTAAATGTCCCCGGCCTGCCCTTCTCTTATGCCCCGCAGGTCCAACCGCAGGCTCAAACTCAAAGTCAGCCCTTTGTACCTTCGGTGACTGCAAGTAATCAACCGTCCGGATTCCCTAGCATGGTTCCTAGTGCAGCACCGGCGGCGCCAGCTGCTGCTAGTATAGACCCCAGCGTCCAGCAGCAAGTAATGCTGATCAAGCTGTTGTCGGACCAGGGCGTCCCAGCGGACAAGATACCCCTGATTATTGCTGGAATCCAGCAGAATGTTGTTGGAGCTGCCGCTGGCCAACCCGTCCCGGGTGCCATGCCCTCGCAACCTCAGATGCAGCAGGGCCAACAGCCCTATGGTAGTAGTTCATGGGGTCAGGAGGGCTACCGACAAGATGAGTCACGTGACCGTAGCTACAACCAGAGATCGCCCCATAGATATCATGATAGGTCGCGATCTCGTTCTCCGCCCCGTCATTGGGACCAGCGTGGACGAGACTACGGCGACTTTGGATCCGACTCGCCTGGCGGCCGCCTCAACGACCGTGATCGCCGTGGCAGAGGTACAGACTACCGCCAACGTAGCCCTCCTGGCCGCCGTGGCCGCAGCCCCACCCCTCCGCAGGACTACCCCCGCCCGGGTGGTGCCAAATGGGTTGACTACGATAGAACCCTGCCGCAGGGCCACATCAAGGGTATGTGTCATCCGGCAGAGCTTCGAAAAACAGGGATAACAGCAACGCTAACTCTTTTCCAGTCTTGAGCAGAACTCTTTTCGTTGGAGGCGTGACGTAAGTGTTCTTCCATCGATCCCCTTGCACTAGTTAGTGCCATGCTAACTGCATACTACAGTTGCTCCGAGCCCGAACTCCGCTCCGTTTTTGGCCGCCATGGCCAAGTGCAGACCTGTATCGTGAACAAGGACAAGCGCCATGCCTTCGTGAAGATGGTCACCCGCAGAGACGCGGTTCATGCCAAGGAAGCGATGGAGAGCGGCAGTTTCCGAGTAAGTTGAGTCAACATGAGTTTCAACTGGCCTTGTGTGCTAACATGAATGATAGACTCGCTGGGGAGTTGGCTTTGGTCCGCGTGATTGCAGCGATTACCAGACTGGCATCAGTGTCATCCCTATCTCGAAGCTGACCGATGCTGACCGCAAGTGGATGTTGACTGCCGAATACGGCGGTAGTGGTGGCCAACCGATCGAGACCGGACTGGTGGTGGAGGAGCCCGATATCGAAATAGGAGCCGGCGTGTCTTCCAAGGCCATCAGCCGTCGCATGCAGACCGACAAGGGCGGTCGCCATGGTCCTAAGTCCAGTCGTGATGATGACGACCATGGCCGTTGGCGAAGCAAGAAGGACCAACGCCAGGACAATGGCTCTTCCAACGACCAGTCACAAGGACAAACTACCTTCCCGCAGTTCCCGTTTGGCATTGGAACAGGTCCTAACGGAATGCCACTCTACCCACCCGGATTCGCTTTTCCTCCCCCCGACCAGTACAACGGAACTGGCTAGACAGTCACACGATCCCCTGGCGAAATTTGACGATGAGCTTTTCCTTTTTTTTTAGCAGAACTGGCATGTACAAACTTTGCAGCATTGCGTAGTGCCATGCATCGTGCGGACCGCACACACAAACACCTCGTGTGGGATTTGCATGGATTCGGCGTTGGGGGCGGAAAAAGGTGCATTTTGTGTCGCTGGATCTTTCACGGGATCTGGTCGAACTGGTGCGCTGGCTTAGCTGAAATGTACGAAAGAGAGAGGAGAGAGAGGTTTACGGGCTATCACAGGGGCTTTTTTTCTTCGAGGACGAGAGACAGAAAGGGGTGGGGGGCGCCGAACTGGGTTCTATTTTCGATTGACTCGGGTTCGCACCAAAAATCTCAAAACGGAAAAACAGGACGGGATGGGATGGGATGAGGCGGATGGGGTTTCTCTATCTGTGTCGTCGGTCTGGGGCGTGTAGGACTGGACTGGACTGGACTGTTGTGATGACCGCGGGCCCCCTTTTTCGATTCTCCTTCATTCCTTCGTCTAGTTTTTCCCTGTAGGCTCCCCTTTTTTTTTTCGTTCTGATCACCTTGTTGTAGGTAAACAATCGTCGAATACAAGACCAGTCACTGAAACCAATTCTCCTCCATACACATTCTTCTTTCCGTGCTTGCTTTGCTTTACTTTGGACCCCTTTTCGGTTCCCCTTCAAGTATCCTCGTAGACTTCTTCATAAAACATCCAGTCACTGAAACAATTTCCGAATTCTTCCTTTTCTCTCATGATGGTGGTGGTGAAATCCATTCTCGTTGTCTCTTCATTCAATATTTAACTATCTGAATTGCTAAGGGTAGGGTTTGTGGTGAATACTTCTCTCTCTTTCTGTCTCTCTCTCTCTTACTTCCCCTGTTGTGTATGATACCAGCCTACACATATGGCGGCTGCATTGACATGTCCGTTTCGTTTCTGGTGTGTTCTTCGCGACAGACAAACTAACATGAGAAACGACTCTCTTTCTCTCTCTCTCTCTCTCTCTATCCCATCACTACATCGACATCGACATCGCCATCAGCATCCTCCTCATTATTATCCTCATCACTGTCATAGATACTAGTCTCATAGTCGAAATCAAACAGGCGATCGTCAATTTCGGCCCTTTCCGCAGTCAGCTCCAGCAAGGTGGCAGGATCCAAGTTGTCAGCTACTTCTTCTGACTGCAGCGGGGGAATCGAAAGTGACGGTTGATCAGCACTACTGTTTTCTTTCTGCCCATTCTGCTTCGTGCTGAATGGTCTTCGTAACCATGTCCTGCGACGAGCCTGGCGTTCTAGCCGTTGGAAGCCCTGTTGTTGACTCTCGAACGAAGGTAGCAAGGGCTCGTGGGGAGCTTCGTTGATATGTGCCTCCGCCCGGTACAGGCCAGTTTGTGCGTAATTCCTGCCTTGCACGACACCTACCGTAGGGTCAGGATGCAGGACGAGTTGAGCACTGTTCAAGTAGTAATTCGCCGTCTTCTGACCTTCCATCAGGCTATTAACCGGCATCTCGAAAAGCTCCGCACCAGGCGGCGGCGGTTCGGGATGTGGTAGGAATGGTCTCGGTCGGCGAATGGCACGCTTGCCGCCGTTCGTCTGTACATTCAAGAAGTCAGACGAATTAGCTGGCGCGGGTGGCAAGTCTTCATCCTCGGGATTCTCCAAACCAAGAAGGTAAACTCGCCCACTGCCATCTCCAATAACCAACTTGGTATGGTCCGGGCTGAATGTTCCGCAAGTAATAGGGCCCGCGGCTTCGATCAAGTCCTTGACGAGAGTGCCCTGACGAATATTCCAAACCTTGACAACGCCATCAGATGAGCCAGTATAGAGACGATCTGCTGTAGTTGCCCATTCGGCAAACTTGACACCAACATCTTCCCGGTCTCGCTCACCGAGGAGCTCTTCGACAGGTGCTGCGTCCTGTTAGCCAGATCTAATGCACGGTCAATATCACAGCTAAGCTTACCGCCATGCTCGAGGACACACATGGGCACGTCGCTGCCTGCTGTGTCCCACACGTACACCTTGCCATTGGTGGCTGCTGCCGCTACATAAGAATAGAGCATACTGTTGGGCCTGCTTCCGTGTCAGTCGCTGAAAGGATTGGTGTCATGGATATAATTACATTATGGAGAGCTCGTTAATATCGATTGCCGGGCAATCGAGAGTTTTGATGGCAACATATTGCCTCGTTTCCTTGTTCATTTCGAAAATGCGAACTTGAGTCTTAGCATACTGAATAGTCGCTTCATTACCTTCGATAGAGGCACGCAGGGTTGCTGATGTGCAAGCTGCAAATGAAGAACCAGTAGGATGCCATGCGAGCTCAAAAACGTTCTGCGTTTTGGCTGTGTTGACCTTGATCTGGGTCCTGGTGATAGTGTCCCAAAGGCAGAGCTCTCCGGAGTTCACCTTATCTTCAGGTATTTCGCCATCGTCATCTCCGCTGATGCTTCGAGGGGAATATCCCACAAGGAGCAGATGGGTCACTTCGGGAGCCCGGCCCCATCGGATGGCGGCTGGAAAGTAAGCCCACTTGTCTGAAGGAACGTAGTCCTCATCGTGTACTCGTGCACAAGAGTACGATTCGTAGGGGCTGCCCGATATATTGGACTTGTCAAGGTGATAGACTCTGACAGCGTTGGTCGAGACATCTGCTGCCGTAGCGATAGTACCCGTACCGTTTTTCGACGCAACAACGAAGTTGACGCGTCCTTCGTGCTTCCATGTACCCAGAGCTTTCATCGATCCATTCTCAAGCCTCCAGGTCTTCACAGTGTTGTCAAAGCCAGAAGTAAAGCCAAGGCCGCAGGTTGCATCGTAATCCGAGGAGACTACAGACGTGTAAAGCCACGGATCTTGACTTGCCACCATCGAATCTAGGGCATTCTCTCCACTCTCTACCACCGGGCGCACAATACGATGGTCTGGGTAGGCTTGTAATGTGTTGGACACGATCGATCCGAGCAGAAGATTGCCAGGTTTGTTGTACTGCTGATTTCGCGAATCCGAATGGGTCGTTGTCCCGCAAACAAAGTCGGTGTCTGACAGCCAGCTAACAGTCATAATATCGCCGGCGCAATTCGTCCACTCCACCTGCGGCTCGAGATGGTCTTCCCGGTTACTTTTTACAGATGCCGTGAAATTCTGGTATGAGCGAGCGGTGCCAAGCCGGCGACCAGTGATCTCCCGGGACAGGAGTAAGGACGGGAGGACGTTGGCTCGAATGGCCTCACTCTTTGCCACGGGATCAGCGTACTCCACGAACAGCGACTGTGGGATGGCATTCAATCTCCTGCTATACAGGTCATTGAGGAAGTTAATGATGTCAATCGACGAGCGCTTCGTGAGTGACACGGGTGGGGGTTCATGGCCAAGATAACCGGTCGAGTGCACTCTGACGATGCTGGCCTTCATCTTGGGCGCCTTCTTAAGAATGTTGCGAAGGTCTCGCAGTGTCGTTCTGGTGCCATCAGCAACCGGTTTGCCGTAGAGCGTTCTGGCTAGTTGTCGTAGATAGTGTATCTCGGCGTAACTGAAGTCAACGTGGAAAACTTGAGACGACGACTGTGAGTCCAACGAGCTCTGAAACTGAGGAGGCAGAACGATGCTCTCGACGCCAGACGCGATTTGCTGTCGAACTGGTGCTGATGCATACGGTCGTATGGGCAGGCCAAATGAGCGAGGCCGTGTTGAAGCCGGGAAGACCGCAGTAGACGACTTTCCAGACTGCCACCGACTCGCCTTGGCTCTTGAACGTAGTTCGTGCAGCGAGAGTAATTTTTCTTCCTCATCCTGTCCTTTCGGCGAAGGCGGAGACGAGTCTTCGCGCTTTATGGGGTGGGCAGCGGGCTTGTTGCCGTTTGCGAGGCCATCAAAGTACTCGCTCGCGCCACTGGCCGTGTCAAGGTCGACTGCACCTTTCTCGCCATTTATATCCCCGTCACCATTGACATCCACGTCCTTCTCTATCGAGGGTAGGACCATCGGGGCAGGCGTGGCGGCGGGCACGGAAGCGGACTCGGGATCGGGGACAACAGGCGGCTTCGGCGGAGCATGAAGATAATCCTGGTCACGGTAATTAGCATCAACTAGGTCTTCTCCAGACCGTCCGTTCTATTGCCGGGCACGTACCGGGCCAGATGCGAACTGGGTCACGAGAGTACGGACGCCCGCCGCTATGGCCAATTCTGCTGAGGCAGACAGTCGGCCGCCTCCCTCATCGTAATGGCGTTCGAACTCTTTGTCCACTACAGTCCGAATCACTGTAGCTCCCAGTCTGTCCAAGTCGTAGATGTCGGATGGAAGCGTCTCGGTGGCTCGTTCGATGTGGGGGAAGACCTGCTCTTCCAAGCACTTCCCTAGCGCGGCTGCGACGCGTTCCCGCCGCTGTGAATTCTCGTCGCTAGGTTCCGGCGAAGCAAGCTCGACTATTATTCGACGCCGCTTCGTCGGACGACTATGTCCCTCGGGGCCAGGCCGTGCCACCAGTCGGGGAGTTGTGACATTTGACGAGCTGGAGATCGTCTTGCTATCTCGCGATAACGCCGCCAAGCTAGGGTGTTCCAGAGGACGCGAACCCGGGCCGGGCAGCACAGGCAAATGAACAAGCGGAAAGGGAAAATTGTCGACAGCAACACCGCCGTCACCAGTGAGATCAATGACTTCCTGCGTTGCTGTAGCGGTTCCTGACAACTCATGGGTTGCCATTCTGACCACGACTTTTATAGCAGCAGGTTATTACGCGCTTTAGATGGTGGTGTTAGAGGTAAAAAGCATTAGAGGGCTGGTTTTGAGAAAAAGAAGTGGGGATAAGTGAAACAACCACTAAAGGCTTTTCAAAACATGATTTTTTGAGTCAAGAGTGATCAAAAAGCTCATATGTGTACTTCTTGAAAGATTTCTTTTAGATAGAGAGTGAAATTTCTGCTTGGGTGGAGATTTTGGCGCATTAAGTAGTTATCGGAGCTCGCGTTATGATCATATCTCGCATATGCGCTTATATGAATACACGTACCTTAAAATATCGGAGTATACTAAAATATGCAACTAAACACAATTTCACTACATACATATACGACAGCTATTGTACAGATATTATGGCGTATTTAATGCAATATAATTATATAATTGTGATACAATACTGCATCACAGCGTACGATGCATTTGTAGGTTGACCGATACAAATATTACGTGAGAATGATGTCATTAATGCTATTATATTAGAATTTTGATGTATTGTATCTCAATAACTTGTAACATATTATATTATGACAGTGTATAATTTGTCACTCGAGACATCATCAAAAAATGACTGCATAGCAATATATGACATGTATGATCCGTGACGACTGATATTTGCATATCATTTAGAGCATTATATGATTACATTAATTTATAATATTTACTAATCAGTCAAATATTTTTGTGATGCTGTATTATTTGCATAATATATCAGGTATGCAGTTAAAAGATATTGCCAAGTTCTTGATATCTTCTTCAAAATGATCATATTCACCTTCTATTCACGAGAAATCCTCATTAAAACACTCCAAACATTCCAAACATCACGACCTCAAATTCACGTCCGTTTAGGAGTACTCCTCTCGAATAACCTCTCCTAGGTTGTGAATAGTAACCTCCACCTCAAGAAGCTTGATACCTGCCCACCATGTTTAAGTCCGGCCATTTTCCCTACTATTTTCCAACAACTGTTGGAGTTCTGAAACATAGTCGATCCCGCCAAAACGGAGAAACCCAATTTCTCTGACGTCTTGTTGAGTCGTGGATCCCCCCCTGTAGGCTTCATTGTTGCAGCTTCGTCGCGCTCATCCCAGCTACGCGCTGGCCGTATTTGTTCACGATATTGAGACGCGACTGCTGGAAGTGGTAAAGTACCTAGGATGAGCCTAAGCACGACAGATGACGCGCACCCTCCGTTCCCGCGGCCACGCTAGCGACCTATCCGTCATTAGAGCGCCTCGTGCCCATCTGGCAGGCGCACAGTCTACAGTACAGTATTGACAGATTTTAGGCACGGTACCTGGTTTGTGTCATTGGGCCCTCCGTGATGAGACTGCGTAGAAATCGACTTATCCATTGCCATTTTACTCATATGAACAGTTGATTGTTACGGAGTAGGTATCACGGCCCAGCAATTCCATATTCAATGAGGATTTTCTTTCTTCTCAACCTCAATTGGCTTGCCATCACCAGTTCGTGTGGTTGCTGCCTGCTTGGTTACCTTGGAAACGCCGCTCCCAGCATCATCCATTGTGCGGTTCAGAGGCAGGTTTCCCACAACCTCTCCGCCAATTCGGTACGCAGTCAACAACGATTTCCATTGGTGACAACAGAGATAGTAATGCGTGATTGCCGCCGCCAAGGGAGCAGAAATAATTGTAACAAAAGGCCTTGTCGGTCAAGTCCGCGGATGCGAATTGTTCAGTCACTGCGAGCTGAGTTGATTCGCTCCGAGATTCAGGCCAACAACTCGTGGTTCAATTGAATCGAACGGCTGCTTCTCAATTCGTCTTGAAATCGAGCTGTGAAGATGACGAAACAGACCCAGCACATCCCAACAACATCCATAATGAAAAGAATTGGGCGATCTGTGCGAGGAATTGGTTAGTGCCAAGCCCTCGGTTGTCACGACTCTTACGATACAGCGACAAGTCTCGGGGTCATTTGTAGCAATGCTAAAATCTCAAGGCTTGGTGTGCTAGAACCTTTGCAGGCAAGCCGCATGTGCGGCGACATCAAGGTGTCCGAGTCATTTCACTGATAGGCGAGTTTTCCATACCACTAGCCAGAGATAGTCGGCTGGTGAGGCTACTCGAGACGAGCGCAGGGAGTCAGTATAGTCCTCGGCTATGAGTGTCAGTTGCACAGCCCATTTGCCGACTACAACTCGTACACTATGGGTCGGTAGTGGCAGCGATGCTGGCACTTTCGTCGCACCACGCACCCCGTGTCCTCGCGAACGGTGAGACTTCAGAGTGGAAGTCGTCAGCATACGAGCTCAAACTTCGTGGCGGCCTCACTGTAATAAGGGCATTACATATTATCTCTTCTGATTTATGTCAGTATGATGTGTCGTGTTGGGAAGACTAACGACAGGATCACTCACACCACTCGTTTCGTATTGCGAGAACAAGCACGAGTAGGTGCTGGGCTATGGGTATAAGAAATCGCGGGTTGCTTAGCATGTGTGTTAGCTAGAGCATTCGCAACTCGACCGACAATTGATTGACCTGGCACGGAATGCACACTGCTGCAGGTACAGACTGTTTTTTGACAGGATTCGAACGTGTTGATATAGAGACGTAAAGCGTCGGTTATTCACGTTCAGGCCTCCGTCCAGAGAAACGGGAACAGCTTACCCGACACCCCTCACTGATTATCGGACCACCCCCCCAGAGTGGGACGCCGATGCACTTACGTAATCGGATCTTCAATTAAAACGCCAATCGCACCTGCCGCTAGCACCTAGCGGCACCGGCTAGTCGACGACACTAGGTCGAATCCAGAGAAACCTCGGTTTGGCCTGAACCTGGCCGGCCCTTGCGAGCGACGCTAAAATGGTTGGAATGAACGATTCCAGCAGCAGTCAGTTTACTCGTACTTGTCGCAACCTTCCATACCCTCCCCTTCCGTCTTTCTCACACGCCGTCGAACACTGCAACTCGCTCGCACGCTTGCACGCTCCTTTCGTAGAGAGAGTGTGCACTGCCTGGACGACCTGCCATTGTCACTCGCCGGGGATAGCTCCATCCTGTCCTCGCACCCCGTCGCAAGAATACGTCTGTGATCTTCTTGTTGCTGTCCGGGCTCGGGACCTCGTCTGCGCGCAATGACGGCACAAGCGCAAGCTGCAGCCTTGCTCAAGGAGGTGTCAACACCTCCGCCGCCGGGCACGCCCTACTCTGTTCCTGTCCCTGGCACCGAGCGTGAAGGCCGCTCACCCATCTACCGTCACTGGTTGTTCAAAGACAGGCCTCTGCTGGGCACCTTCAACCCAGAAATCCGCACGTTCTACCAGGTGTTCGAACAGAGCGTCAAGGTCCATGCTAACAACAAGTGCTTGGGCACGCGCCACTGGAACCCGATCACGAAGAGCTGGGATGATGAATACAGCTGGATCACGTACGGCGAGGTAGCTGCCCGTGCGAAGAACTTCGGATCGGGTATCTTCGAGCTTCATCGCCGCCTCGGTGTTCCACCAGGTAACCACGGTATCGGTCTCTGGAGCCAGAACCGTGCTGAATGGCAGATCGCGGGTTAGCCATCCACTTTTTTATTATTTTTTATTGCTTTATTTTGGGCTCAATTTTCCCCCTTTACACCACTAACCTGTTGGACTTACACACAGATATCGGCCTGATCACGCAGTCCTTCTTCGGTGTTGCTCTGTACGAGACACTCGGGCCCGATACGTCTGAGTTCATCATCAAGCATGCCGAGCTTCGCTGTGTGATCACCTCGCTTCCTCACATCCCACTTCTGCTGGCTCTTGCCCCGCGGGTTCCCCACTTGAAGATGATCGTCTGCATGGATCCGCTGGATGCAGGTGAGCCGGAGGGTTATTCCAAGAGTGCTCTATTGAACTCTCTCGCCGAGGCAAACGGAATTCAGATCCTGTCCTTCGATGAGGTGGAGAAGATTGGTGCCAAGGCCGCCCACCCTCCGCGCCCGCCTCGGCCCGAAGATATTATCACCATCAACTACACCTCGGGTACCACTGGCGATCCCAAGGGTGTCGTGTTGACGCACGCTAACTGTGTCGCTGGTATTGCTGCTGGCCGGGGTACTTACCGTTACTCTGCCAAGGATGTATCCATCTCGTATCTGCCCGTGGCTCATATCTACGGGCGACTTGTTGACCAGAGTGCGCTGGCAGAGGGCTGTGCGATAGGTTACTTCCACGGTAACATGGCGGAGATTGTCGATGACTTGAAGATTCTCAAGCCTACCGGCTTCCCCTCAGTTCCGCGTCTCTTCAACCGCTTCAACACGGGTCTCCGTGCTCAGACCATTGAAGCCGACGGAGTGCGAGGCACGCTCTCGCGCAAAGTCATCGATACTAAGTTGGCTAGCATGGATCTTCCTGCTGGCAAGGCTCACAACAAGCACATCCTCTATGACCGTATCTGGACTCCGAAAGTTCGGGCTGCCGTTGGCATGGACAGGTGTCGTTGCATGATCAGCGGAAGTGCGCAGTTAGATCCCGGCGTCCAGCGCTTCCTCCGGGCCGCGTTCGCCAGTGACTTCCTCTCAGGCTACGGTCTGACGGAGTCGTATGCCTCGACATCGTGTCAGATGGAAGGCGACTTCTCAACAGGCAACAACGGTCCCCCCTTGCCCTCGACTGAGATCTGCCTCGAGTCTCAACCGGATCTAGACTACCTGGTAACGGACACGCCTCGGCCACGCGGTGAACTGCTTCTCAGGGGCACATCCCTTTTCCGTGAGTACTACAAGAACGAAGCTGAGACGCGGAAGGCGCTCGATCCCGACGGATGGTTCCACACGGGTGATATTGCCGAGATGGACGAACTAGGTCGCATCTGCATCATCGACCGCAAGAAGAACGTCCTCAAGTTGTCGCAGGGCGAGTACATCTCGCCCGAGCGCATCGAGAACGTCTACATGGGCAACTCCAACCTGATCGCCATGGCCTACGTGCACGGCGAGGGCACCCAGTCAACTCTCGTCGCTATCTTCGGCGTGGACCCGGTCCACTTCGCCCCTTTTGCCAGTGAAGTTCTTAAGGAGACGATTGCGCCCGAAGACGTAGCGGCTGTCAAGACGGCCTGCAAGGACCGACGGGTGATCAAGGCGGTCATCAAGCACCTGGATGATATTGGCAGAAACCACAAGTTTAACGGTTACGAGCGTGTGAAGAACTGTGTTTTGGACGTTGAGCCCTTCAGTATTGACAATGAGCTCCTGACTCCTACGTAAGTCCCCCTCCCTTATCTCTTCCTTGTCGAGTATCATTGCTAACATACAACAGCCTCAAACTCAAGAGACCGCAGACGGGCCGGAAATACAAGGCCGAAATCGACCGGATGTATGCTGAGATTAACGAGGCTGCTTCTAAGATCAAGACCAAGCTTTAGAGAGATAATACGTGGTATACCTTGTGTTTGATGTTTATTTACTTACTTACATATTGAACAAACAATTCTACGTTTATATGTATGTATTGCTAGCGGCTTTGCAAAATCACATGTGATGATGGCTGAATGAGTGTTGTAGACGGGATATACCTAGATCTATGTTGAGGTCGTTGTATACAAGGGATTTCATTGCTTTGCTTTGCTCTGAGGAGTTGTGATTGTTGCTGGACGATGAGCTCGCTTCGTTCCTATCTCTCAACTCTAGGATCCGTTCCAAAAGTTCCATCACACCACCCACCTCCCTGTCTTCGTGTTCACTAATCCTACAAACGACCCTTGTTAATGTCACCTCGAATCCTCTTTATCTTTTCTTTTTGTGCTGAGATCGTCTTCAGCTGAAATCACACGTATCACTACCCCCTAGTAATCACATCCACCCCAACGGCATGTCAGATCTTAATACCTACTCCGAATATAACCGCGGTATGATTCCTCAGCGTCGTATGTAGATCGGAGTATTATGCGTCCAGACTCGCGCCGAGGGATCAAGAAAGCTGAAATCCCACCATTCAGCCTACCATTTCAATAAGCGAATGCGACCCCATAACGGACCCTAGGATGTGTCTCCATATACGATACTTCGTACGGTAGACCACGGGGATCTCCATCGCAGCGTAAACCCGGCCGATTAGCAGAACCTACTTCACGAGCTACGCTATGGGTGATGATTACTAGGAAGCTAAGCTAGCCTCTAGGTCGTAGATGGGTGGGCAAAAGTAACCCGTAGATGGGTAGGTAGGTAGGTGAGTAAACACGATAGATAGAATAAAGGAAGACGCCGGAATGCTCCAGGTCTAGAATCCCCTCCGTCCGACGGGATCGGCATCGCCCACGAAACTCGGACCTTATACCACCTACCTGCCTTTACTCCCTACCCTATAGCCTATAGGTATATTCACATTCCGTTTAACTGGTGGAGAGAACTACGAGTCTGATTGGCCAGATATCTCGCAATTGGCTTCCGATCGATCTCGACCGCAGACTACGGCGTCTAGTCAGTATACTCGTAGGTAAAAAGAAGGAGAGATACTATTCAGACCACAGAGGTGTGACTAGTGATTTGACTCTCTTAGCAAGAAAGAGTAATGTAGGAAATAGTACAGGATGCTGTTTGGTGTTTATGGAGAGGTGGGTGAGTCATGTGAAAAGTTGCTGCCCGAGATCCAGATATGACCAGATTCATACGCACGTGTAAGAGACATCGCTCACTTCATCAACACAGCAGTTTTAACAATTTCCCTGACCATCCATTCATCCATATCCTACTGCCCGTATTCCCCTCCTACCGCGGGCCCCTTTGCCCATAATCCGGCACCTCAATCCCAAACCCCCTGATCAAACGCCCCAAATCCTCACACTCATATTCCATCACAAAATCATCAATACTCAAACGCATCTTGCCCTCAAAATACCACCAGACAATATTATTCTTAAAGCTTCCTCGCAACAGGAGCTCAAAAAGCCCCTTAAACCATCCCCTCGAAGCGAACACCACAAGCCCCGGAAACTTCTTCACAAGCCTTATCAACACACTACAATTCCTCTTAATCTCCGTCGACGACCACTTCTCAAAAATTATACATACGACCGGGACAACAGAATCCGACAAGTGTTGCTGCTTCAGAAGTATCTCAAGCGTCTTCCGGCGAACATCCCCGTCCTCATCACCAACCCTGTTTGCCACGGCGTGCAGAACGGCCTCCGGGAGGTCCGGTTGGTTTTCCAGCGCTATCAGGGCGCAGTCTCGTGTCCAGGGACATGCGTGTGCGAGGAACTCTGCTATCGTCTGGAGTATGTTTTCTGAGAGACGGGACTCCTCGCTTAGGAGCTGCGCAGCGCTGATCCGGACGGGGATGGATGCGTCGTCGAGTTTGTTTATGATGGTGGTTAGGATCGTTTCGGGCAGACTTTTCGTTCGGGTCTTTAGGTTTTCGAGGGCGGTTTCTCGCGTGCTGGGATTGGAATTATTGAGTCTTGATACGATTGTCTCGAGGGGTTCTTCTGGTAGGTGTGGATGTGCCTTGGGGCCGGAGTCTTCTTCTTTGACTTTCTTTTCGGGGCGTTTTGCTACCGTCTTAGATACGGGTTTCGTAGTTTTTGGTCGGAGGACCGCATCCTCGAGCCTAGCCCCTATCGCCTCTGGCATGGTTGACTGCCGCCTGAGGACCCTGATAGCGAACTCCTGGATAACGGGGTCTCGGTCGTCAATTTTCGCCGCTATCAGATGAAGGATCTCTCCCGACAGGCTCGATTGACGCTCCAGGACCTTCGTAGCGAGCTTCCGCACGTATGCTTCTTCATCATGGAGTCTCGCGGCAACTCTTCGAACTACCGTCTCCGACAGCGAGGGATATTTCTCAAGAACAGTAATAGCGATTTCCCTGACGTCTACTTCATCGTCAAGTCTCGCTGCTACGGCTTGGAGAATTTCTTCCGGAAGTGTTGTTTGACCCTTGAGAACCCTCAAAACACCCATTCGCATATCTACAGTGTCGTCTTTGAGCTTCGCCGTGGGCGTATGAAGGATCCTTTGCGGTAGTTCTGACTGATACTCAAGCACATCCATAGCCGCCTTCCGCATGGATTCGTCCTCGTCATCGAGTCTCTCCGCGACTCTCTGCAGTATCCCTTCCGGCAGTGTTTTATGTGCCCCGAGAACACTCATAGCCGTCTCCCTAACCTTCACTTCATCATCAAGTCTTGCCGCAACCGCGTCAAATATCTCTTCAGTGAGTGTTGCCTGATAATACAGGACCCTCAAAACAGCCTTCCTAACATCCGCATCGTCATCTTCAAGTCTCGCTACGACCGCAGGCAATAGCGGTCCCGGCGCGCTGGGTAGCGCCTTAACACGATAGTATTGCCTGCGTCCACCTAATAAGGTGTCCTCAGTCAAAAGATGCGACAGGATATTCAGCACCATATCCCGACTCGGTCGGCTTTGCAGCAACGAGACGATGAGGCCCCTGACGTTGGCGGAAACAACCGGCCGGGAATTCATGGAGGAAAGGACATGGCTTGACAGTTTCTCGTCGAGTTCTTGTAGAACCTTCAATACCGCACCGAGAGGGAACTCCAACTCTCTAGCTAGGAACCCTTTATACCCTATATCGGTGTCGATGCCCAATGCGCGTGTCATAGATTCGCCGGAAGAACTTAACACCCTTGTTAAGAGTGGCCCGTCTGGGCGAAATCTGTTGATGAAGTTGTATCCGAAGACGGTCCATTTCGCTAGGTGATCTTCGATTTGTCTTCGTATGGGACTATTGGAGACAGGTATCTCGAACAAGCAACGCATGAGAAGACGTTGGTGCGCGGGTCCTAACAGATCCAAAGGTTGTTCTTGGATAGATTGAAAGAAGTGAGTTAGATGATCGGGATTAGGATCGGACGCGAGTAGTCCGGTCATGAAGCGCCATACGAACTCGAATTTACTTGAGTACTTGTAGCGCTGCAGGAAAGTAATGGGATGTAGGCTCTCTTTCTCGGTACCCGTCAGGTTGTGAAGCTCGACGTTCTCTCCGTCAACCCACTTCCGTTTGAGATACCGTGCCGCGAAGTATTCCTGCAGCGTAAAGTGGGAGAAGTAGTAAATACGACTCGCATTTCGCTGAGATGTGTCGTCAGATGAACGGAGAAAGGGGGAGCTTTGCAGCGTATTATCGATGTCTTTCCCCGTTTCTCGCATGCGGAGAGTCGCGAGAGTCGCGGCGTCGAATACGGCGAGGCCATTGAACAAGCCAGCGAATGCCAGCTTCTCATGGAGGATAATCTCATCCTGAAAAAGCCTTTCAATCTGATCCGGCGAAGACTGGTCAATCGATGACAAAAGACCTCGAAGAAAGGCGTCTTTTCTCCACAGTTCCATCTCAATAATTTGGTAAAGGTTGCTCATCGTTTGAATCCCTTCCTTGCATGCGATCTGATCCCAAACCAGACATAACGCATCCAGCTGAATCGGTATACGAACAAGATCTCCTATAAGTGGATATGTGTCAAGGAAATCAAGAATCTCTCGACACTTCTGCTCCCCTTTCCCGGGATCTGCGTTTGCGTCCGTACTGGTCACATGCCGAATATACTGCTTGACCTGATCCGGGTAGAAGCCAACAGTCTCCAACTCCAGATCAAACGGTTTCAAGTCCCCCGGAATCTCAACAGACGGCCGAGATGTGACGATGACATTGGATTGGTTGATCAACTTCCGCACGAGTCCATACAAATGGTCATCAGATTCGAGATGCTTCCGAATCTCATCGAGTCCTTCCAGAAGGAAAAGACTACCGCCGGCATCACTATGCGTGAATTCACACTCGAGCTCATTAAGCAGTGATTCTGCATCATCATAATCCTGGAAGAACTCCCTGCGAAGAAGATCCCTGACGCTAATGACATCTCGGTATCGCAGCAGATTCCGCAGGGGTATCCAAAGCAAGCGAGTGAAGTGACTCCCCCACTGCTCACCATGAACGAAATCATGCACAATCTTCTTGCACAAGACGGACTTCCCGAAGCCGGGATGCCCTCGAATGAGGATGCGTCGCGGTTCTACAGGCCTGTAGTTAACGAGACGAGGCTCGAATAAGTTGGAAAGATTGATATCGAGTTCCTCGTCAGGCTCCCTGATGTTCAGTTTCTCTAGCATGTATGCGTGGGACTGAGACCCTCTATGATGATAATAGTCAGATCGATCGAGGTTTGGGCTCTCTTGCGCGATAGCGAGGTTTATGTAGCATTCATTCATCGGTAATAGGGATGTCGATAGTCGTTTGATGGCCAGTTTTTCCTGTGTGTAGCTGTCACGGATGTGCTTATCCCCGCGTTCGAGTACCAGATTGGCCAACTGTCGAATCCATTAAATACATTCGTAGACGGGAAAGGATCACGTTTATACTTACTTGGCTTGGACAGCAGCCTGGGAGACCAGCCATGCCTCCGACAGTCTGCCTTCAAGCGCTGAGTGTAAATAGTCAATAAGTCAAGTTCGGTCAGTAACGCAGTCAAGCCGTATTTGACTCGACTGATCAATATGCAGCACTGCTGTTGAGCCTGCCGTGGAAGATGAGCCGATAAAGAAACGAGAGCACTTCACAAGTAGTGAAGATGCATGATTCGGCAAGATTACAAGAAGGGTGAAGATCGAGAGACTGGGAGAACAGCAAAGTCAATTGGAACCTCGGAATATCTCTCTTCCCCAGGACGTCTGAACAGCCGTTCTCATGTTGTGTGACCAAGATAGATTGGCATGCCCATTATGAATATGCGTTGATGGAGGCTGCATTAAGCAAGATACCGAAGTCATGATGAGAATTCGTATGGTTCAACACGAGAACCAAAGTTGTATGTTCGCGGGTCTGTCGACCATGGAATGATAACACGACGAGGAGTATAGTATTTGACTACAGATTCATGAAGTGTGCCTTTTCTCAGGGTTGGTTGATGGAATGATAGGCCGGATGTAGCATCGACGTAGATGAAGCAAGACGTAGCTGGAGGACGGGATGCCTCGTAGTGACTCGTGAGGGGTATTTTACTGCCTTTACTACCCACGTGAAAGATTCAAGGAACAGCTTAAACGAAGCTATTGTCTTAATTAAATGAATCTCATAGACACCTTTCTCTGGATTCGTCCAACCACCCGGTTTGAATGGTTGGTATCCAGGCTAGATCTGGTGTAAGTCGGCTCACGTGTTGTCGTGATCGGGACATCGATAGTAATACGGGGTAGTGTTAGGAATCTCTAATCCGTACTAATCTATAAATTTGAAGGATACCCTTGATGAGATATAAAGATTACAGATAATCACTACAGGGCATCGCAACAGTTAATGCAATAAACATCTGACTGCCTCCGATGTAAGTGAAAGTAAACACACGAGCCTAGATCCATCCGTAGGGTAGCAACGAAATCTCCAACGCGGAACGAAAACACTCAAATTAATACCGCACCGTCGTGTAATAAATCTCTCATCGGGGATATCAGATGACGTACAGAGAACTGCCAAGCAGAGTCCAGACGGGCAACTCATACACCTGCTAACTCCTCACTATCCCTCGAATCTCCGCTGACTAAGGGTAGGGATAGTCGAAGTAATTCTTGATATTCGGATTGGGTAGAGTTAACGGAGAAGCTAAGCGTAGTATTCCGCCAAAAAGAGCTCAAGTATGCGTATAAATAGAGACAATCGCGCGTTCGTGGACTCTCTAGAGAAATGCTTGATCTCTATGGGAACCATGTTCAACGCTAGAACTGTGTTCTCTTCTCTTTTAAAGAGCAGCCAGTGATGATATCGTTAAGGGGTTCTGAGGCTATCTTGTGAGATTTACTCTCACACTGTAGTTTTTCAGAACCATGGCCAGTGATGAACTTTCTGGAGATGCTGAGGCGTTGCTTCGGTTGATGTCCATTCCGGTCTAAACGGAATCTTTCTCCAGTCTCTATTTTCACCACTTCTTATCCGAAATACGAGAGTCGACTCTGGTCAGCGATGAAGCCTTCAAATATCGAAACATGAGGAAGTCAGTGGTAGGCGACGACCGAATGTTCCGATCAACAGTCCTGAACTAATTCGTCACCAGGCGTGTTGCTGCTTAAGACTCAAGAGTCAAGCACGCTCTCATCGGATGCGACCGATCGCATCATAAGTCTGCTGAGGATACATTCGCGCTGTATCTCTTCTCGACCTCAGATATCCCGCTTTCTCCGTTAGTTGAACCCATTTCCTTCTGCTCATCCAGGGATTGCTATCGAATGGATTTAACAAGGAATTCTCAAAGGTTCTGCCACAAAGATCCGGCGATTGAGCATCACGAGGTCTCGAAACTGAGCGAAGGAGCAGCTTTTCGCAGAATTAGAGCGAGTCCAAGTCTCAAGAGATCCCTACGAATCCGTACTCGAATCTCGCCCAGCGTTGAAGAGGGACGAAGCCGACACGGAATGGGAACTTAAGACGCAATGGAATTGGAGGAGTGAGATTGATTCCATCCTCCGATCGCTGAAAAAAGGGGTGCGCATACGTTAGTCAGCCGATGGTCTGCCTGATCGAATACCCCTTTTCTCGACCAATGATCGGTCGGACGATATCACTTGACCCCTGAACAACGATGTCACTCGAAGGGCTCATAGTCAACAACCTTGGATCTTCACCCCGTGGATGTTGTTTGTTTGGAAGAGGAACAGGTTTCAGATTGCGACATATTTTCTTGTCAGGGAGGACGATGTGTATCGAGGTCAGCTGATAGAAGCAAAGGTGGACAACGCGGCTTCGGGGATCAAAGAGCCGAGGGTGACATATCAATGCCAGGGTGGTTGATCAGATCAACCTGTTGATATGGAGTCTCTAGTTACAATCAAAGACTGCAAATATCCACTCTCCAGCTTCAACGACGTATGTCGTCCAGACTTCTAGAATGACAGCTCATGACGTGCAGACTCTCGCGTAAGACTGAAAGGTTGGTGCAAGGTATCACCGCATCTGTCAAAGCAGTTCGTGCATCGCGACGGCAAAAACGGCGAAAACAGTCAAGAACTATGAGGTCAACATCATCTGAATGATAGGATCCAAGTTCGTGTTCGTGGAGTCTTTCAGATGCCAAAGATAAGACCGGCACAAACTTGTCCCGATGGTGACTCCTGAAATAACATCATGGACGATGTTTTGGCCGCTGCTTTTCATCAATCCCAAAATAACCCAACCTAGCGTTTCAGGGGAAGCGGCTTGCCCTCTGCTGGACACGCCTGGCAACCTTTTCTGGTAGTCACGAGTGTCTCTCGTATCAGAGAGACTTAGAGGTGAACCTCAGTGAACCCTCCCATATTCAATCTGAACTAACACGAAGCTGTCCACATGGATAGACGACTTGGCTGCCACACGAAACCGTCGAAAGCTGTCGCACGAAGCTGCTCGGCTGTCAGAGCAGCCGCTGGATGGTTCCGAGTCGCACCATCATGGCAGTTGACCTCGACTAGTGACTGGTTTGCGATTCGTTCGCGAGTCGTATTCCGGGACGTTGCGCGACTCTAGCCAGTTGTCTAGCGCCAGAATAATCCGAATTTCTGCGCGGCCCCTAGTCATTCCAACGACGGGGAGTCGGGACGCGGCGATTCGGGAAACTAGCCGGGCGTGAGCGAATGACGCAATGAATACGGATGCCAGCAGAAAGGCGGAAGTCGGATCAATTGAGTCCCGCAGGTCTATCGATAGAGGCATATGCTTCGTCTAGTTCATAACTTTCTTAATCCGTACGGATTATGGAACAATGGATAGGTAGAGCTCGACGACCAACATGCATACGAATCACCCCGAATGTTACTCTCGAACATTACGCCTGTTGGGAGTATCAATCGGCAATGCTTCGATCCGAATTGTTATGAACTTGCTCTTGACGATGAGCAGAATTGAGAAGAATCAAAACTCGTCAGGCATAACAGCGACTCTTATAGCTGCATAGACTCTTCACTTCTGCATTTTTAGCTTGACCGACTTCCGCGCGCACTAAAATGCATGACGGGTGCTCCAGAGCCCAAGCTCCCAAAGCGCCAACGCGAAGAGACGCTCCTCCCCACCCGTCCCCTCCCCCTCACAAATCCCCCTGCGCTAAAAAGTAGCATCACCCCGCCATCAATGGGGGGCCCTTGCGATGGTGCCAAGCCCATGCGATGTCGGAGAGCTGGAAGCCGGGAAGACCTCAATGATCGACAGAAGACTTGCAACAAGCAAATAGACAAGGTAGATGGCGCAATATATCCAGATCTAGATATGGATCAACTAATCACAGATGTTGCCATGTGAACGCCTCACAGAGAAAAACAAATAGTCGGGTGAAAAAGAAATCCGCCTCGTCAAGGACCCGAGCGTCACGCAGCTAACAAACGTAGCCAAAAAAGATAAAAAAAGATAAAAAACAAACCAGACATCGTCAATGTCTGTTTGTAGCTCTGAGTCTCGATGGAGGGGTTTCTCATAGCGTCTATGCTCTGTCGAACCACGAACCGCCCTCAGCTGGCCCGTGACCCAGTCAGGACTCGAGGGCGATGTTGCTGGGTTGGCGTCGATGGCGTGCTAACAGAGACCCCGCCCAAACTCAGGCAAGTCGCGTCGGCTTATCCAGCTGCCTTCTCGGCCGGCCGTTGCTGGGGACAGGTTTGGAGTCTGGGCCCTAGCGTGACCTCGCAGGGTCGTTATTGTCCCGTCCCGTCTGAGAGATAGTATCTATTTTAGAGCTATAGAGCTCTTATAAGGGATTTATGAGGTTAGGGGATATTCGCTCCTGCCATGACTTGGGAATAAGACTACAAGGGCATCCGCCTCTCGTGCCTGCTCTCGTCCCCTTCTCTCCTTCCAGACTATATATTAAAATAAGTCCTTCGGAGTTTGCCTTCGTTTCTTACTCTCACACGAGATATACCTCTTTGATAGACTTGCCTTGCTTGTTGACAGACAATCCATTTTCTATCTCTCACAATGGCCCAGGAGAGCAAGCACTTCGAGACGCTCCAGCTTCACGGAGGGTACGTTCATTCATGCCATCTCGTCCAATTCACTGTCGCCTCACTCAAGCGATCGCGATGAACCAAGTATGAACAGATAATGCTGACAGCCTGCAAGTCAGGAGCCCGACCCGGCCACCAACGCCAGAGCCGTGCCCATCTACGCGACTACCGTCAGTTACCCGTGACCCTTATCACATGGTAGTCTCTGGAACTGGACAACTGACAATATCCAGAGTTACGTCTTCAATGACTCGGCCCACGGTGCGAGGCTCTTCGGCCTCAAGGAGTTCGGCAACATCTACAGTCGCATCATGAACGTGAGTGCCAATTCGAATGCGACAAGACAGCGAGCAGAGAGGGGAAAAAAGACTAAAACAACATCATACAGCCCACAGTCGATGTTTTCGAGAAGCGCATTGCTGCCCTCGAAGGTGGTGTTGCTGCTGTTGCGACCTCCTCCGGCCAGGCTGCGCAGTTCATGACCATTGCTGCCCTCGCGAGCGCCGGCGACAACATTGTTGCCACCTCCAACTTGTACGGTGGTACCTACAACCAGCTCAAGGTTATGATGCCACGATTCGGCATCAACACGAAATTCATCGATGGCGACAAGGCCGAAGACTTCGTGGCTGCCATTGACGACCGCACCAAGGCCGTCTACATTGAGAGTATCGGTAACCCCCGGTACAACATCCCCGACTTCGAGGCCATTGCCAAGGCCGTACATGCTAAGGGTGTTCCCCTAGTTGTAAGTCCCCAATTCAATGGACGTTCTCTGTGATTCGTGAGAAACAGACACACTAATGCAATTTCTCCGCGGTGAAACAGGTCGACAACACTTTCGGAGCCGGTGGTTACTTCGTGCGACCCATCGACCACGGCGCCGACATCGTCGTGCACTCCGCAACGAAGTGGATCGGCGGACACGGCACAACCATCGGTGGTGTCATCGTCGACAGCGGCAAGTTCGACTGGGGTGCGAACGCTGCGCGCTTCCCCCAGATGGTCGAGCCCTCCGAGGGTTACCACGGCCTCAAGTTCTGGGAGACCTTCGGCCCAATCACCTTCATCATCCGCGCGCGAGTCGAGATCCTGCGTGACCTGGGCGCGTGCATGAACCCCTTTGGCGCACAGCAGCTGCTCCTCGGTGTTGAGACCCTCAGTCTGCGCGCCGAGCGCCACGCGCAGAATGCCCTGGCACTCGCCAAGTACCTCGAGGCGTCGCCCTACGTCAGCTGGGTGTCTTACCCCGGTCTCCCGAGCCACGCCAGTCACGAGATTGCGAAGAAGTACCTCAAGCGCGGTTTCGGTGGTGTTTTGAGCTTCGGTGTTAAGGGTGGTGGTGCCGCCGGTAGCCAGATTGTCGACGGCTTCAAGCTCATTTCCAACCTCGCCAACGTTGGTGACTCCAAGACCCTGGCCATCCACCCCTGGACGACCACACACGAGCAATTGTCCGTCGAGGAGCGCATTAGTTCTGGTGTTGCGGAGGATCTCATCCGTATCTCCGTCGGTACTGAGCACATTGACGACATCATTGCCGACTTCGAGCAGTCCTTCAAGAAGGCCGCTGCCGCTACAACCGAGTCTGTTTAAATCATAAGCATGTGCTTGCAAGATGAATGACTGATGATTTTTTTTATTTATATTTTATGAAATACCTTGGGAATTGGGACTGAAAAAGGGCAAACAAAAAGAAGACAATTGTAACGATGAAATCTGTATTATTACGTTTAGCATATATTTCACTTAAATGAAACTTTTGGTAAAAATATGCATTTATCCCACTATACCATGTAAACGGGTGCCTACTTAGAGGACGCGACACCATCTTAGCTCGGTCAAGCTCACCTACCTCTCGCATCATCACTCTCGTCACCACTTCAACACCTCATACCTACCCTCATTCCTCACAAAACAGCAGAACAACAATCCAAAATGCGTATCGCGATCAACAGCGCCCTCGCGCTCCTCTCCCTCCTCCTAACCCCCGTAACCCCAACATCCCTAACCCTCCACATCCCCCCGTCCCCAAACCTCGCAAACCCATCCGCCCTCCCACCATCCACACACGCATCCCTAACGACTCTCGGCATCACGCTCCGCGCCCCCCTGACCAAGGACAACACCTTTATCTTCCAGAATCTTTCGAAAGGGTCGTATTTAGCGGACGTGTATTGTCCCACGCATAGTTTTGCGCCGTTGAGGGTTGATGTGGAAAGTGGGGGGGTCAGGGTTTGGGAGACGTTTCGGGGGAATGATTGGGGGAATCGGGGGGAGGAGGTTAAAGGAGAGGTGATGAAGGGGAATGGGAGGGAAAAGGGAGGAGAGAAGGTGTTTGAGGTTCGCGGGGCGGGTGTTAAGGGTTTTTTTGGGGAGAGGGGGGGTTGTGAGTATTCTTTTATTTTCTGTCCTGCGTTTTCCTTGGAGGGAGAAATGGGAAGAGGAGGATGTTATTTGCGAGACGAGAAGAGACGAGGAGATGAGAAGAGAACACGAGCTGGGAACTGAAACCACGGGAGGTACCGAATGAAAGCTAACCCGAGAAAAACAGTCTCCATCTTCTCGATCCTCAAGAACCCCATGATCCTCATGGGCCTCGTCAGTTTGGGCCTGTTCATCGGCATGCCCAAGTTGATGGAGAACAGTACGTTCTTTTCCCTCCATATCCCATATCTTTCCCCTTCGTTTCTTCCATTCCTTTCCTGTCTCAAATTACCCCTCAATTCCCCCTATATCTTCTCCCATCTCTCCTCTCGCGTGCCTTCATATAGAGAGGTAACAGGACTGACTGTCAACAGTGGACCCCGAAATGCGCGCCGAATTCGAAGAACAGCAAAAGAAGAACCCCATGAACAGCCTCATGGGCGGGTCCGCACCCGGCAGCGCCGGCGGCTTCGATATGGCCGGGTTCCTGGCTGGTCAGGAGCGTAAGCCCGAGTCTGGGGATGCGTCGAGTTCGGGGACTGGAAGCGGAAACAGTCATGGAAGTGGTAGTGGCAGTGGAAATGGGAATGGGGGTAAGAGGTCCGGGAAGAGATAAAGTGGACGACTGAGTGGTGGTTGTGATAATACGTGTTGTGCAGTTTCGTTGTTAATATTGATTATTAAAAGTTGAAGGGATCGTGGATTGTCCCCTTTTCAAGCTTGCACATACGATCATAACTGACATGGGAGATATCTTGATTTTAATTTCTAGGTAGGTGTAGGTAAGCAACTTGCCAGCATGCGCATGACATAGGTACGCATGGAGTATGCAGAATCCCCCATAATCGACGACAGCAACTAGCAGCGATCTCGCCCATCTGGTCTCTTTTCTTTCTCTTGAACGCCATAGCTGAAGCAAAATTAAAAACGACCGAAATTGCTTTTCCATCCAGCTTTTCTAGCAAAGGTTCATACTCATCGATTAGAAATCGCCACCGTCGAAATCGCCGCCATCTTGGCCATCGTTGTAGCCTTCCGCGTACGCCTCTTGCTCGTTGTCGTCGATGGCGTCAGCGATAAGGGCACCGCCGATTACTGCGACATCTGTTAGTATACTGATACGAAAGAGATGTTTGCGACACAATCATCCGGACAAGCCAGAACAATGTGACCAACCCGGGAAAAGGGAAACTTACAACCAGCACCAAGACCAAGCGCCGCACCACCCGCAGCTCCCAAACCACCCGACTTAGCAGGCTGCTGCGCATACCCACCACCATACGGCTGACCGTATCCACCACCATAGGGACCAGGTTGCCCATATCCGCCTCCATACGGACCCGGCTGTCCATAACCACCACCATACTGACCAGGCGGGGGTCCACCATAGTATCCCTGCGGCGGCGGCGGGGGGCCGCCATAACCGCCATAACCCTGCGGCGGGGGCTGCTGCTGATAACCAGGGTACTGCTGCGCGCCGCCATAGCCCTCATGGTGATGTTTATTCTTACTACTACTACCACCACCGAAGAATTTGCCCAGGAGGCCGCGCGACTTCTCCGCGCCGGGACGGGGCGGGAGTTCGGGGAACGACGACGAGCCGCCGGGTGCGGGTGCGCCCTGGTTCATGTACGAGGACGAGGAGCCCGAGTTGCGGGCGCGTGCGTTCTCTTCCTCCTGGAGCTGGCGCGCCAGACGGGCGTCGGCGTCCTCATCGTGCTGGGAGGCGACGGAGGCGCTGCCGCTGCCGCTGTTGTTGTGGGCGTGGACGTTGTCTTGGGCGCTGAAGGGGTTCGTCTTGGAGTCGGTGGGCGCGGGACCGGGGCTTGGCGTGTAGCCAGGCGGCGGGCCGGCTGGCGACTCGGCGTTCGGGTCCTCGGCTGGGGCGGTGGGTCTCTCCCATTGCGACTTTTTGGTGTATGTGTTGACGTAGAACCTGATTGGTAGGTATGTTAACTTGATTGTGAGTGGAAAAAAGGGGGGGAAAGCAAGCGATGTTTGATTGCGAAAGCAAGCCGTTGGGATAGGTGGGATAGGATTGGAGATGCTGGGCATGGATGCGAGGACTGAGGACTGAGGACTGGCAACGTACCATTCGCTGTACTGAGCGTTCCAGCGTGCCACCCAGCCAGTGGGGACCTTGGGTGGCGGGGGTCCCGCGGGAGCTTCAAAGTCGGCCATGCGTGTCTGTCTTTGTTGACGAAGTCGTTAACGATGAGATTGTGGGTGTTTCTTGATGAGAATCGTAGATGGAATGTGTTCTATTAGGAAGAAAGCAGGAAGCGTGTCGGTGAACGAGAGGGAGTTGTAGGTGAAGGGTGAAGGTGGGTTGAGAGACAGGCGATGCTAGAGGGGTTGAGGAATTAATATTGTAGCACTACGGAGGGATTACGGAATGCTTCACACCCGACGCTATCGCTCGGTATAATACTGGGTATCCTATCGCTATACGGATTACGGTGTACGGAA